>CM070818.1:41396458-41938958 GCA_036326025.1 Chrosomus eos | reverse complement strand
ATTCACCATATCTCTCTTTTATGAGGTGATGCTTGGGGTGCTGAATATGAAATGACCAATTATGCTCCATTTCTACAGAAGAGTGTTGCTACGCCTGTGCACACAGTCCAGGGAGTTCTGCCACTCTCAGATGTGAGTTTCACAGAAAGTCTTGTTCTGGGGTTTAGATGGTTTATACTGAAGTGCCACTCCATTCTGGTTGTAATGCAGCTGATGAGTTTCTATCCATTCTAGCATTTAGTCTTTATTTTTCTGTAATTACTTTGGGGTAATGCATGTGTCCACAGTTGATCTGGCCTCGTGATCACCTTTCTGTCGCCTATTGTTTTATTATTAGAATATTTTCTCATATCTAAGTGAGGATTTGTATTCATTTTGTGCAAGGGCATGCTTTTTTATTTCAACTGCATATATTACTAATATATTCATTGTGAATTCTATGGCTGCCTCTTCTTCTTTTCAAGCCACAGCAAGCAGAAGCCTTGGAGGATGAGAGGAGATTACAAGGGGTTTCGTGTGTTTTTTGTAGGAGGTCGACCTTTAAGGCTGAGCAGTGTAATGATCTCCTACACCTTGTCTGTGTCTGCAGCTGCAGTAGAGAGTATAATTGAGCTATAGATATAAAAGGAAGATCATTAAAACTGCTATCTCTCTTTCTCAACCTCACCTTTGGTTCCATCTCCATTGTTTTGCTTACCGCCCACTACTATCTTCCTACTGTCCTGAGACCTGATAACAGCTCTTTCTTTTGGCTGTGGAACACAACCAAAATTATTTATATTTTCAAGACTTCCCACCCAGTCATAAAATCTTAAGCTTCAGCAAAATATAAAACACCACAACCGAAAATAAAATTTAAGCACTTCATTGATGTCCTTAGTGGTACCTCATCCCGTATGATGAAAGTCGATGAAAAAACAAACCTGCTTTTGTTTCTGTTCTGACTCCTATCAGTGTCAGTGCTTTGTAGCGACATCTGGTGGTATTTGGAGTCATTGCGCTTGTAAGGAGATCGTCAACAGGTGTACATGCAGACTGAATGCTCCACCACCAGCGTTATTTGTCTATCCTTGGAATAGATCCATCAGTGAGTATGGTCGCTCACAGTTGTTTAAGTAGTTAAAATATGTGTAGATGTTCTACTATAGTTGTTTAAAAACATTTACTTTCAGTGTAAATCGTTTTTATGCTAATCGCGATGCTAACCGCTAGCTTGGATTTAGCTGGGCTATACACAGAGTTAGCTCAGGCTTATAAGCCTCATTTATGATTATTTTCTTGCCTGTGTTTTATTTAGCCCATTTACTTATGTTCTTTGAGTGAATCATATTGTAATATGTGCTGTGGTTATTATATTTATGTTGATGTTGCACATATTTGACTGTAACATAGTGTTTATTTTATACTGTATTGCAGTTTTACAAAAAAGAAAACAACCAAGATTTCAGTAAAGAAAACACTCAACCTGGAGTCAAGCCTACTGAGTCTTATTGTTAATGTTCGCTATCTGTCTAACAATACAGTGACTGACGTATCTGCCAGGACAGAATAGTAAAATGATGCCCACACAGCGGGAATAGACAACAAAATAACTTTGTGAACAGCACTCAGAAGCATAAACCTTCAGACTCAATCAAGATATTGCAAAGATGAGCGACAACGATGATGGAACACGTCAGTCTCAGATGCAGACGAGGTCTAGAGTCTCCTCTTCTCTCAAGTCATCCAGAGCCTCAACTCGTACGTCTGCCAGCGCTGCTGCAACGAGGGCAAGGGCCAAGGCCGAAGCAGCAAAATCAAAGGTGTCTTATGCAGAGAAGGAGGCAGCCATCATGAAAGAAAAGGTAACCATAGAGGCCAATCTTCATGTGTTGCAGCAAGAGAAGGAAGCTGCAGCAGCATCAAAAGAGGCAGCAATATATGAAGAGGCAGCAGCAGCTGAAAAGATGGAAAGAGAACCTCTTGGTGAGTTTCAGGATTTGACTTTTGAAGATCCAACAAAACGCACCAGAGACTATATAGACTCGCAACCATTTGAACAACATGCTCACCAGGAGTTTCATGATGGTATGCCACAGCAGCCAATCCAACAGGACAAAACCCTAAGTCTCCCATGCACTATCAACGGGCCACAAAATACAGTGTATGGACAACTTAAGGAGGAAGAAAATTACAAACCCATTGCAGATGAGCGCTATGTACCTCCACCTACCCATAAGGCTCCTTATATCCCAAACAAATACCCAGCCGCTACCTTTCCAGCACCTAATCGGGTCCAGTACAAGATAAACTCACCGTCAACTCCTCAGACCGCTGATCTAGCCCAGTATCTGGTGAGAAAGGAAATGGTTAGCTCTGGGCTCCTTGCTTTTGATGACCGTCCAGAAAACTATTGGGCATGGAAATCGTCTTTCCTAGCATCCATAAAGGAGCTCAATCTATCTGGCCAGGAAGAGCTTAACCTCCTCGTAAAATGGCTTGGGCCGGAGTCATCAGCACAAGCCAAGCGGTTAACCCTTAGGGGTCGAAAACCGCGTCCACGCGTTTTTCTGGATATTTTCCCTATCAGTGCAAAAGAGAATTAAATTACTCTGTTGATTTTGATCTTAAATATAAGTGTTGTACATCATTAGATCCTGTTAAGTTTCTATTTTTTTTGTGGGTACTCACAATAAAAACAAAGTGTTGTGCTTTTCGTCCAATAAAGAAAAATAAACATGATGCGCGTTTTAACTTGTCTCTGTCAGTGAGGTCCGTTCTGAAACGCGTCCGAAATATTAACTGTAACTCTCTCAATACTTGTCACAGAGATACGAGATATGTCTCTTTATGAAGCTGAGATTCTCTTCTTTTAAATGAAGTAATGTATTTAAAAAATATATATTTACAGTTTATGTAATCCGTTTGAAACAAAGGAGAGTTACAGTTTTTTCGCTCTCCCTTCATTATAAATAATTAGGTCAGCCCGCCACACCCCCAGCGCTTTTGACACGGTAAATCTATGCATCACACGCGGCACGCCCCCCGATCAATGCCAAACACAGATTCTTCATCAGAGATTCACAGATAGTTCATCGCGTTTTAGGGATGGAAGTACGCTAACGTTACTCCTTCAGAGGATTATGGACAAATGGGAATAATTCACCTTTTTCTCAGTGGAATTTGAAACTCAGACGAAGAACGTTCCATTTTGAAGAACGAATTGACCCGAGGATTCAAGTTCGGAGTAGGCTACCGGTAAGTTGTTTAGTGTTTTATAATTCCTTTTCTGATCATAGAGCTCAAATGCATTTTCAGACTATAGTTTGCCTAGTAATTACCTCAACACAACATTCCTGTAGCAGGCCTATACGCTCGTGTAAACTTTTTAAATAACTGCTTAGGTTATAATGATTTAGTGAAATATATCGATCTGCGAGTTTTGTTTGAGTTCTTCTGTGGTCGAGTGGTTAGATCGGTTGCCAAGCGTGTCAGAGGTTACGGGTTCGAATCTGCCCCCGGCATATTTTTTTCTCTCATCAAAACCGAATATGTTCATCAGTGGTTACAGTCTATATCAAGCACACACGTATATACGACACCCGTTTGTGTGCATTTTATTTTGTGATTTCACCGGAATGAATAGTGTCCGCAATGGCAATAGATTGAAGAGCACGTCCTAAGAGCGAGTGAAGACTGCGTGCGCGTGCCGCCACAAGAGACTGTATCCATGACACTGATAGCAGGACACGAGCGCTCAGCTTGAGTTCAAAAACAAAACATTTTAGCTCTAGATCTCTTATTTAAGAGCGGACTAAATTAATGATCTACTAGTTAACTAGAGATGTTTTATTTGTATTAGGTACAGCCGTTCATTGAGTGTATCAGTAAATGCGTGCGGTCGATGAGCCATAAACAGATACTCGCGGTTACGCAGTCTACCAATCAATAGATGTTTCTCTGTCCATCAACAGATACATTGTGCATCTATAATCATAATAGTCCATCAGTTTACTTTGGATAATGTGCTAACAGTTTTTTGCTTTTGTTTTGTTGTGTTTACATCGTCACCATCAGCCTTCAGAAATCATTCTGATATAATTTTTTTTAAAATCAATGATGTAAACAGTTATGCTGCTTAATTTTTTTTAACCTGTGATAGTTTTTTTAGGATTCTTTGAATGCACTTTTTTTTATTTATATAAGCACTATATAAGCAATATTTTATAGATTTTTTTATATAAAAAAAAAACAAGTTTGGTCTTTTTATGTTTTTTTTTTTTTTTTGAAAGGAAGTGTTAAGTGATATGAATGACTTTAAGTCTTTATGTTCTTAGGAAAGATTTCTATTTTGAATAAATGCTGTTCTTTTTAACTTTTTATACATCGAATCATTCTTAGTTCAGGCTGCCTCACAGCACCTTGATGGGGCATTAGCACATTGGGGGAGTGTCTTTAGTCTCCCCAGGTGTAAATCACATTAATATTCATGGACATTAACACTCCCACGCATACAGCAGTAATGACCCAAAAACTGATGTAAGAAATTCAAATCGTTATATTGATCTTTCTGAAAGAGTGGTCAGAATAATTTTCACTTCATTTTGAAGTAAATGTTCTAGCCTACAAGAATAGTAACTCAAAAGTATTGTTTTCAACTATTCAGTATGTGTTAAATGGCCTTATTGCGGTGACATTTTTTTTCCCAAAACGTACTAACCACGCATATTATTTTTTTTCTATAAAATGCAAACATGTACATCCATTTTGCTCACATATTATTGTAGCAGAGTTTGTGCTGAATACAGCAAATTTATATGTTGGCAAATGGTATGTTTTAAGTAGCTGAAATAAGCACAAATGTCAGGGCATACCAAAACACCGAAAGAGCCCGAAAACAGCTCAGACCCCAGAGGGTTAAGGTCAGTGCATGTGAACAATCCTAGCGCAGGTGTGTACATGATATGGCAGCGCTTGGAAGAGATGTATGGAAGCCCAGAGGTTATTGAAAATGCCCTACTGAGAAGACTAGAGACCTTCCCAGTCATCTCTAACAGAGACATACAAAGCTTGTGGAATTAGGTGACTTGCTAAGAGAGCTAGAAGCTGCTAAAGCGGAGGGATACTTGCCTGGACTCGCATATCTAGACACATCAAGGGGTGTTAATCCAATAGTGGAGAAGCTTCCTTTCTTCCTTCCTTCCTTTCCTCTCCTCTACCCCAAGCCATGCCAAAGTTGAAAGGTCACCAAAATACCTCCCCAGAACAACTGTGACAGTCAGAAAAACGGCAGTCACTGCTACAACTACCACTCCACAGGCAAATGCAGCTGCCAAGGATGAACCGGATAAGCAGTGTCCCCTCCATAATAAACCACACCCGCTGTCAAAATGTCGTGGGTTTCGGGGAAAACATCTTGATGAGAGCAAAACATACTTGAAGGAGAATTCAATTTGTTTTCGATGTTGTGCCAGCACCAAGCATATGGCCAAAGATTGTAGGACAACACTTAAATGTAATGAGTGTGAAAGCAACAGACACATTTCAGCGATGCATCCTGGAACAGCCCCTTGGTTGCTTGGTGAGCAGCTTCAGCACGCTGCTGAGGACGAGCAAAGCGGGGAGTGTGGAGAGCAAACACCTCCTATAGTCACGTCCAAGTGTACTGAAATATGTGGTGGCTCTACCAAGGCCAGATCCTGCTCAAAAATCTGCTTGGTCAAGGTTTATCACGCCAACAATCCAAGTAAGGTTCACAGGGTGTATGCAGTACTAGATGACCAAAGCAACCGGTCGTTAGTAAAATCACAATTCTTCGATCTGCTAGACATTAACAGCAGTGCATCCCCCTATACTCTTAAAACATGCTCCGGCACCGTGGAGACTGCAGGGTGGAAAGCAAGTAACATTATAGTGGAGTCATTCTATGGTGAAACCAAGGTAAAACTTCCAACTCTCCTAGAATGTAACAACCTACCTGACGACAGATCAGAGATCCCAACGCCTGAGTGCGCTAAATATTTTCCTCATCTCGCTCCGGTGGCCGATAAGATCCCTCCTCTTGACACCAGTGCTCCTATTCTCCTCCTCCTAGGCAGAGACATTTTGAGCGTGCATAAGGTGCGTGAACAGAGTAACGGGCCTCACAACTCACCGTATGCCCAGCGCCTTGACCTTGGCTGGGTCATAGTTGGAGAGTTATGTTTGAGTGGTGCTCACAAGAACGAAGAAGTTAATGCCTACAAGACACATGTCCTTCAAAATGGACGCTCCTCTTTCCTTGAGCCATGTACCAACAAGATTCACATAACGGAGAGAGTTCAGGGTCCTGTGCCGCCTAGTCTTCAAACATCAGCTTACAGTCAGGAGATCTTTCAGGAGACCTGTCGAGATGGTTTGGGGGAAAGTGTGTTTCAGAAAACACCTGAAGATGAGAAACTAGCCATGTCAGTAGATGACAACAACTTTCTCAGAATAATGGAAAGCGAAGTGTACATGGATGACCAAAATCACTGGGTGGCACCCCTACCTTTTCATTCACCTCGCAAGCCCCTTCCAAATAACAGAGGACAGGCCACCCAGAGACTTTCCACTCTCCAACGCTCATTCAGAAGGAAACCTGACATGAAACAGCACTTCTTTGACTTCATGCAGAAAGTCCTCGACAACCAGCAGGCAGAGCCGGCTCCTCCATTGCAACCAGGGCAAGAATGCTGGTATTTACCTACCTTCGGTGTCTATCACCCGCAGAAGCCTGGGAAAATCAGGGTGGTTTTTGATTCCAGCGCAGTGTTTAAGGGAACATCATTGAATGACATGCTCCTCAGCGGACCTAACCTCAACAACACTCTAGTTGGAGTCCTACTAAGGTTCAGGAGGGAGCAAATAGCCATCACAGCTGATATTGAACAAATGTTCTATGGGTTCAAGGTCAGAGAGGACCATCGCAATTTCTTGCGATTTCTGTGGCACCGAGATAATGATCCTGATAAGGAGATAATTGACTTTTGGATGACTGTACATGTTTTTGGGAACAGCCCGTCACCCGCTGTAGCAACCTATGGGCTGAGGAAAGCTGCAGAACATGGAGAAAATGAACACGGCACGGATGCCAAGGAGTTCGTCTACAGAAATTTTTACGTTGATGATGGTCTCATTTCAGTGTCAAATGAGGTTGACGCCATTGATCTCCTGCAACGCACCAGGGCCCTATTAGCTGAGTCCAACTTGCGACTTCACAAAATTGCCTCAAATAGTACAAAGGTCATGGAGGCCTTTCCTCCAGAAGAACGAGCAAGTGACTTTAAGGATCTAGATTTAGGAGCAGACCCCTTGCCCTCCCAGCGCAGTCTGGGTGTAAGCTGGGAACTCCAGACTGACCGTTTTACTTCCAGAGTGTCAAGAGATGTGAAACCATTCACTCGGAGAGGCATTCTGTCGACCGTAAATAGTCTTTATGATCCTCTTGGATTTGCTTCCCCCATTACAGTGGAAGGCAAGGCACTTGTAAGAGACCTTTCCTCTGAGCAGTATGACTGGGACACACCTCTCCCAAAGCAGAAAAAGGGAAAAGTGGAAAGCATGGACTGACTCCTTAACTGAGCTGGAACAGGTTCACATCCAGCGAACATACGTTCCAGTCTCAATGTCATGTTGTAGAACGATAGACTTATGCGTTTTCTCAGACGCTTCTACAATGGCAATAGCGGCTGTAGCCTATCTGCGTGTCTTGGACTCTGATGGAAAATGGCATGTAGGGTTTGTAATGGGAAAAACAAAGCTGGCTCCTTACCCCATGCACACTGTGCCACGCCTGCAGTTGTGCGCCGCAGTCTTGGCAGTAGAACTGGCAGAACTGATCCAATCTGAAATAGACGTAGAGTTGAAAGTAGTCAGGTTCTATACAGACAGTCGTGTCGTGCTGGGCTACATTCACAACAGATCAAGAAGGTTCTATACCTATGTAGCTAACCGAGTAACTCGCATTCGGAGCTCCACCAAACCATCACAGTGGCAGTACGTACAAACCGATGAGAACCCTGCAGACCATGGAACCAGGCCAATTCCCGCGGCTTACCTGGCCTCATCCAGTTGGTTACTTGGCCCTCAATTTCTCTGCCAGCCAAACACACGTCAAGAGGATGAGGCAGAGTCGTTTGAGCTAGTTCAGCCAGATAGAGACAAAGACATTCGGCCTGAAGTTACCTCGCTTGCAACCAAAGTCACAGAGCAGTCTCTTGGATCACAAAGATTCGAAAACTTCTCTACCTGGAAGAGTCTAGTAAGAGGCATGACAAGTCTCATTCATGTAGCAAAGTCATTCTCCGGTGAGATTAAGAATGATGGATGTAAGGGATGGCATCAATGTAGGCAGCAACACACCACAGAGCGCTGTCAAGCCAAGATAAATATCCTCAAGGCAGTGCAAGAGGATGTGTATCAGGAGGAGCTAAAATGTCTAACTCAGGGCATCAAAGTTCACCACCAAGGCCCTCTTGTAAAGTTGGATCCTTTCCTTGATGAGTATGGACTGCTTAGATTGGGAGGTCGTATACACAAATCAGATCTGGAAGATCGAGAGAAACACCCATTAATCCTTCCAGCTGGACATCATGTAACCACTCTCTTAGTCCGGCACTATCATGATAAAGTGGCACACCAAGGTCGCCACTTTACGGAGGGTGCAGTACGTGCCGCTGGAGTATGGATAGTAGGAGGGAAGAGGCTCATCTCCAGCATCATATTCAAATGTGTCATATGTAAGAAGTTGAGGGGCAAGCCTGAAGTTCAAAAGATGTCTGATCTGCCCACTGACAGGTTGGCTATGGACCCGCCTTTCACCCATGTAGGACTTGATGTTTTTGGTCCATGGAATGTTGAAACCCGGCGGACACGAGGTGGTGCTGCTGAGAGCAAAAGGTGGGCTGTCATTTTCAGTTGCCTAAGTACGAGAGCCGTCCACCTGGAAGTCATTGAGTCTATGTCGACCTCAAGCTTCATCAACGCCTTAAGGCGCTTCCTGTCCATACGGGGACCTGTCAGACACCTCAGGTCAGATAGAGGCACCAATTTCATTGGTGCATGCAGAGAGCTTCAGATTAACACTGGCGACCCTGAGGTCAAGAACTACTTGCAAGACCAGGGCTGTACATGGACCTTTAATGCACCTCATTCTTCACACATGGGAGGAGCTTGGGAGAGATTGATAGGAGTGGTTAGAAGGATTCTAGATGCGCTTCTGGTAAAGGATGGAGCTACCAGACTTACCCATGAAGTCCTAACAACCTTGATGGCCGAGGTTATGGCCATTATGAATTCCAGACCACTGGTCCCAATCTCTTATGATGCAGAGATACCTGAGATACTCTCGCCTGCCACATTACTAACTCAAAAGGCAAGTGTTACTCCCGCTCCCCCAGGGGATTTCAAATTGGACCACCTATGCAAGGGACAGTGGCGCCAGGTACAGAGCTTGGCGGACTCCTTCTGGAAAAGGTGGAGGTTGGAGTACTTAGCAACTCTTCAGCCACGGAGAAAGTGGACCAAGGAGAAGCATAATCTCCAGGACGGTGACATTGTACTGATAAAGGACGTTCAAGCAAGACGCAATCAGTGGCCTCTTGGATTGATAGTTGAGGCCATTCCCAGCTCTGACAGCAGGATCCGCAAGGTTAAGGTGAAGACCTTTAGCCAAGGGACAATTAAGGAGTATCTTAGGCCAATTAGTGATGTTCTGTTACTGATACCTAAGGGAAAAGAGTAGATAGTGGTATAACATAATTATACCAAGCGGGGAGTGTTCTGACTCCTATCAGTGTCAGTGCTTTGTAGCGACATCTGGTGGTATTTGGAGTCATTGCGCTTGTAAGGAGATCGTCAACAGGTGTACATGCAGACTGAATGCTCCACCACCAGCGTTATTTGTCTATCCTTGGAATAGATCCATCAGTGAGTATCCATCAGTGAGTATCACAGTTGTTTAAGTAGTTAAAATATGTGTAGATGTTCTACTATAGTTGTTTAAAAACATTTACTTTCAGTGTAAATCGTTTTTATGCTAATCGCGATGCTAACCGCTAGCTTGGATTTAGCTGGGCTATACACAGAGTTAGCTCAGGCTTATAAGCCTCATTTATGATTATTTTCTTGCCTGTGTTTTATTTAGCCCATTTACTTATGCTCTTTGAGTGAATCATATTGTAATATGTGCTGTGGTTATTATATTTATGTTGATGTTGCACATATTTGACTGTAACATAGTGTTTATTTTATACTGTATTGCAGTTTTACAAAAAAGAAAACAACCAAGATTTCAGTAAAGAAAACACTCAACCTGGAGTCAAGCCTACTGAGTCTTATTGTTAATGTTCGCTATCTGTCTAACAATACAGTGACGTATCTGCCAGGACAGAATAGTTTCAGGTTATGGGCCAGTTGTAAAAAGGAGATTCTGGCACCTGCATGTTTTTGGTGGTGCTACAATGTGGGTCTTAAGCACATTTTGGCATCTAGATGGAACATGTTGTAAGATAAGGATCAAATAAGCCATTAATCTGAGTCTAAATGTACAAGCCATTGGGTTTGACACCTGTCATGGGGCAAGTACTTCAGGGAAGGTATTAAACTAAGCTTTAGCTAAACTTTGTTATGGTGAACACTTGCTGCATTATCAACTGCCATATCCACTCCCAATGTAAGTGAAAGCAACACAAAAAAACCTAAAAACATTACGCAAACATTACAAGTTGTTGGGCGTTAAATCGATCCGTACCAGCTTCTACCACACACAAACAGACGGACTGGTCAAATGATTTAATCGCACGTTTAAGACCATGATTCGTAAATCTGTTCACGATGATGCAAAAAATTGGGATAAATGGTTGGATCCCCTGTTGTTTGCTGTGACCGAGGTCCTGCAAGCCTCCACGGGGTTTTGCCCCTTCAAGCTCCTTTATGGACGTCAGCCCCGCAGGGTACTGGACGTTCTAAAGGAGACTTGGGAGAAAGGACCTTCGGAGAGTCGTAAGGAAATTCAGTATGTCCTGGACCTGAGAATAGAACTAGAAAATTACTACATTGCAATTCAAAGAAATTCAGCACAGGTAGTGCATCATTTAATTCAGTTTGATATTTGCATCACATAACCAGCTCCATATGTGTGGCTTTTCTGACATAGCAAACATGCTCAGTCGCTCACCTAGTACAACACCGCACTTACGATGTGGAGCGCTCGGGTACAAATCCGTGAACCATGAGTCATGACATAAGAGCTCAAAGACTTGTAGAAGGAAGCGAAAATGGCATGGTTTCTTCTGCAAATGTTGTTATCTCATGTTTGCATTTGTTGCATTTGTATAGTGTAGGTTATACTTTGGCTTATTTACACAAACAATAACCTTTTAGCGCCACTCACTGGACATTTAATTTCTGAACTGCCACGATATGTACAACAACCAACATAATAAAAACGTTGCCAGATTCACAATCATCTGATTCGGATAAAACTGCACACGCCTTTACCGCCACTCACTGGACATTTCACATTCAAAGTACTTCTCTTGTTAAACTTTGCTTTTTTCTACAATAAAATAGAAGTTTGAATTTAAATACATTTTTCTGATTTTCAAATTACAATTCAGCATCCTGTTCTCAATCAATGATTTTATTTGAAAATGTATTCTTAATTCACTTCTGAATTTCACATATCAAAAAAAGCCAAAAATAGATTTGTAAAATCTGTGAAATTATTTAATGAATCAAACATTTTTTTTTAAATATTTTTGTCATGAGATAATATTTGCATGGATTGTACAAAAAGACTAGCAAGATTTTGAAATAGTAGGCTTTCAAGACAATTCAAAATGTCATGGTTATATAGACAGATATGGAATAACACATGGCCAATAGATTCACGAGAAACTCAGGGATTCAGAGGAAAAAAGAGAATTTTTATTACCCATGAGAACATCTACGTAAGAGTCTAGTGTATCTGAAATTCTTTTAGAGAAGAAATAAAATTCAATATTGAAAAATATTCAATTATATAAATTATATTTTATAAATTATAAAAAAATAAATATAAAAAATACAATATTTTCCATTACCATCAGTGCTTCAGTGGACTCCTTAAATATTTTATATTGATTTAAATATTTTATATAATAAACGTGATAATGCACAGTGGGCTGATGATTCAAGACCCTATTCATATACTTAGCGCTTTGGCTTTATCATGAGTTTGTGTCAAGTATCGCAGGAATAGATGCAGACACTCTTTGATGTTGAATGCTCGAAACACTGTCCAGATCCCCCTGATACACTCATCCAGTACTGGTACTGCGAAAACCCTCAGATCACAGCATAAAAGCTCAAACCTACAAAAAAACAACATTTTTTATCCCTCTTTTTGGATTTCCACTCATCCTTATCCATCTACCCACTCAGTCCTCTCTCTCAATCTTGACTTTTTGTTGCTGCTTTTCAAAGGCGGTCACAGCAATTCTCAAGCGCAAAATTCCCATTAAGCTTCAAAGCTCCGTTTACTCCTCCCTCTTCAACATGCGCATATATGTGTGCATATGTGTGATAGAGGGCTTTACTGGAAGGTGTTCAGCTCATAATGCAACTAGGTAAACACACACTCACTTAACGGATGTTACCTTTAGCAATCTCCTAATTACTGATTAATGGGTCAATTTAAGATTTAATTTTAACTTGAGGCTTTTTCATAGGAATCATATGTTTGTCTTAAAGGGTTAGTTCGCACAAAAAAGAACCATCATGTTGTTCCAAACCTCTATGACTTTCATTCTTCCGTGGAACATCAAAAAACATATTTTGCAAAAAGATGATTTTGTACTTCAACTACTTTGTACCAACATTCTTAGAAACATGAGTGTTAGTGTTTAAAAGATGACATAAAGGGATATTTCATCCAAAAAAATACAATTGAGGTGGATGTTTGTGTGTAATTTCTGGACAACTGCTGCCACCAAACAAGCAACAATAATGACAGGTTTACCCAATACCCAATTGGTTGAGTAAATGTTTGATTGAGTTGCAGTTTTACACTTTTTTTTTTTCTTGAGAGGAATCAGCCTATAAATGGCTAACTTACACTTTTCTCTAAGCTGGGATAGAAGGAAATAACACACTTCAGCTCTAAATCTAATCCATGTGAGCGTGAAGTATGTGTGAGATCCAGATCCTGTATACTTCTTTCTAATGTGGTTCTTTAGTAAACAGCTGTTCTGAGTGCGAGACCATAACTCATACTCGTAATGTTACTATATACACTCAAGAATGAATTTCTCCAAAGGCTTTTTCTATATTACTGTGCCTGATCCCCCTACTCTCATCTCTCAATTTCTATCTTCCTCACACTTTTCTCCCTGCTCGCATTGATATGAATGATACATGTATTCCTTAATGATCTTTCTGCAAGTGCAACAACTCTTATTAATGATTCATCTTAAAATCTTCTACACATAACACACACACAAAAAGCAGTACTCAAACCCCACACAAACAATTGTACATGCACCAACTTAACCAAAGAGCCAATTAAATGAATTCAGCACAAAGGCCAATTAAATGCATGGAGCATCAGCTAAAGATCAAGTCAAATCCTACAAAGACTGATGGAAATGAAGATGAGAGGCAGAAACAGATTTCCAAGGAATGATTGTTTCATTAACACTAACTAACACATACTATGTTTTTCTCTAATTAACTCAAATTAATTAGAGTTGATAAACAACTAAACATGGCAGTGAATCTGTGAATGAATGGATTATTAAAAGAAGCAATCAATTACCAAGCCAGCTTAGTTCATCATTAAAGGTTATCCATTCCATTTTCCAAAACAATGGACTCCAAGCTGAAAAAAAGTATCATCATTTGTTGACTTTCTTCCTTTCATGGATGTTTTAATTGAACAGAAATTCTTCAGAAATGTTGTGACCCAAGTAATATTCCACACAACATATTTGAATGTACGTGAACAAGATTTGAGAGCAACAGTACAACAGAGAGAACAGTACAAACCAAAGTCTACAGCACAATCCCAGACGCAGTACTAAAGGGAAATGAAAATTGAGCGGAAGTACGTAGGAGGGCGGAGCCAGGCTAGATCTAACTACCTATAGATAAAATAATTATTTTACCCTTCTAGTCAAATTTTGTGCTGCAAAGTTATTGCTATGGGTTCGCAGCTGTCTTTCCGACCACACCACCTAGGAAACCATTTGTTATTGAGTTCTAGTCAGGGGAGTGTTAAAGGCGTGAGGTAAGGTAAATGGGTGTTTTCGTCATACTCAGATCACATTTCCGGAGTCTCGCTGCTTTGCACGAGGCGTATGTATTGGCGTTTTCCATGCTTGGTCGTTGTTGTAGACTCTAATAGTAACTGTAATAGTTGGTGTTGTCTGCTTATTTTAGCCCCTTCGTGAGGCTGGCATTCGTTTGGGCGTTTGCCGCACCCGTATATGATCGATAGTCATTCGTTGCTGTGGCGTTCTCTGCATTGTTTGTTTCTCTGGCTATTTGGCTACTTTGGTGCGAGATGTAAAATAAGTCTGTAATGTTTCCAGAGTGTGTATGTGAAGTTTTAGCTCAAAATACCCAACAGATAATTTTTTACAGCATGTAAATTGTCACTTTTTGGAGCTCGCATCTTTCTCCGCTGCCATTACTGAACTACAACTCAAAATAACGCACGAGTCGACATCAACGTCATCGTTCTCAGCCACTCCCTCTGTTCGCTGATTGTCCCGGTAAAAAATGTATCGGAGAAAACCAAAGTCTACAGCACAATCCCAGACGTAGTACTGAAGGAAAATGAAAATGAAAATGTAAAATAAGTCTGTGATGTCTCCAGAGTGTGTATGTGAAGTTTTAGCTCAAAATACCCAACAGATAATTTTTTACAGCATGTAAATTGTCACTGCAAAACTGCAAATGAGCTGTTGCTGCCGGCCCAGAGAGTGGAGCCTCACGAGCTCGCGTGGCCGGACAATCTCACTGAACGATAATATCAAAACAGAAACTCTCAATAGCGGTGTTTATTTCGACCCAGAGTTGGACAATACTCCCACAGAGCCAGAGAATATATGCTGTATAGAAATAGAACAGGTATAGTCTAGTTTAATTACGGTTATAACATCTTGCTTTTATCCACTATCAGTACAAGCCTGCTGTAGCGGACCGCGTCCGAATGATGGCCAAAAATATACTGACGAGTTTAATGAAGATTATTGTACATCACACAAGCAATGAAGCGTTAGTTTTACTCCAGAGAATCACTGTAAGAGCTGAATAAACACAGTATAACAAGTGCGCATTAAAGCGAATTACACAAAAACACTCGTTACAACTAACAGTAAACAAATATATACACATCTTTTCAGTGGGTGCTTAATAAACCGGGGCCTGTAAGCTGATTGTAAGATCTGTAAGATCACAAACAGTTGGTACTGATCCATCCTTGAGTAACATCGAGAGTAAATGAAGACTGCTATGTTCATTCTTACATCCAACAACAAAACACCTCAATCGCTTAGAAGAGATTCTTGTCTACAGCTGCTCCGGTGTCAAAACAGTGGCGGACTGTGTTTAGCTCGTGGGAGGAGCCTGTGCAAAGTGACGTCACATTGCCCTGAATCTGAGAATGGCTTGTTCTGAGAAAGTGCTTATGGTTTATGGGGATTTAAAAAAAAAAAAGCACTGGGTGGATTTTTATCATTATAGGGTGGTTGTGTACACACACTGCCAACACACATTTATGTTCAAACGCCATGTAAAAGTGAATTTTGCATAATAGGTGCCCACTGCCCTTTAACTACTTTTGTGTTTTAGGTGGTTAAACCACTCTGTGTGTGCCATTTCTGTTGCTTCCTGTTTTGCATGGCTTATAGCATGGTCTACAGCATGGCTTGCAGCTCCAACACTGCTAATTTGTTATGCATTTATTAGTTTTGTTTTGCATTTAATAGTTTTGCTTTGCATTCAACAAATCTGTCTATTGACCTTGTTTTGTTATGACAAGTCTGTTTTTTACTTGTGGTTTTGTTGCAGTTGGAAGAAAAGTGTTTCTGCTTTTGTATTGGTTTGTTTATTTTGTTTTATGTTGAATGATGTATTTCCCTAATCTTGCTTTTTCTCTTTCCTTTTTGTTGGAGCTGGGGGCCTGGAGAAGGCAGGATGGCTGTTCCTGTGTGGCAATAGCTCTCTTCTCACCATAGTGGTGTGGATTTGTAGTGAATTTCTTTAGCGTGCAAGTGTGGTTTGGTGGACGTGTGGGTATCTATTATTACAGGCATTATTGAAGCCCAGCATCTAGCCTGCCTGCCACCTTATTGGTAAGCCCCAGCTCTTTGTTTGTTTGTCTTTTTCTTTTGTGTTTGATAAACTTATTTCACAGTGCTAGTTGCTTGTTGTGGCTGATCCTTTTTATGATTTCTATAATGAATGGGATATTTTAATGAATAAAGATTTATATCTTTTTATATCAATTATCCACGTCTCTGGGTCGACTTATGAAAAATCGAACCTGTGGGCCCTTGGGTCTTTCCCGGGTAGTTAATGCCCGGTGTCGTAGCCATCGCCACATAAGCAAAGTCAACAGTGATTACAAGGTTAGACTTACATTTTCACTGACAGCCCAAATTTCTAAATTTTAGCCTAGATGTTAGGGCTGTGTTTGGACTGCTATTAGACGTCTTTTAAATGCAAAATTTCTTGCTGGGAAGTGACAATGGTATACAGATGAACCACAGCTACTGTAGGTGCATTAACATCATGCACACCTAGCAGTGGATTATCCATTACATAATAATACATTTTAGTTCCTTTATGGAGGATTCATGAATTTACTGTATATAAAAGCACAGCACAAACAAATTTGTCCTTTTGGGTTCCACAAAAGAAAGAAATTCACAAGGGTTTGGAACAAGTTAGTAAACGATAGAACATGTGAGTGCTCCAGAGTGGCCATGATTTAGCCCTGGAGCAGAGTCGGAGCGTTGGTGTTCTCATTCGCTCCAAGATCGCTCCGATACTGCTTCATCATGAGCCTAAAATATGAGCGATAAGAGAAAACCTGGAGTGGAGCTGGAATGGAGTGATTAGAGAGCACTTTGAGAGAGAGAGAGCGAGAGCGAGAGCGAGAGGAGAGGAGAGAGGGAGAGAGAGAGAGAGAGAGAGAGAGAGAGAGAGAGAGAGAGAGAGAGAGAGAGAGAGAGAGAGAGAGAGAGGAGAGAGAGAGGAATTGCTGTTGCTCCGCTTGGCTCGAATTTTCATTTCTGGGGAAACTATCCCTTTAAGCTCAAGTGATGCTACTGATCTATTTCATGTGAATGTTTTTCTCAGCACAGATAAGCACTTCAAGCTCAGATAAAGCTGCCTAACTTTCCATGAGTCTGTGTTATTGTTATACACTGCAGTCTGATATTATTCTATCTCCAAAGTTCACTTGTGTGTTCATAAAGTGTCTCCAGATAGCAGTGAAGGGAGATAATGGACAAAAGAGATTATTAGATGCAATGGAAAAAATGGTTAGATGGAAAACAAGCCAGGAAGAATAGAAAGAGAATGAAAAAGTAAAGACACTGAGAAGGTGTGAGGCACATCAGAAGACCATTTGGCTTTGATTTAATGCTTTCTGAATGGCATACCTTCAAAGAACCACTTTACCAAACACTTCCCCTCTCTTTCCTTTATCTTGTTATTCCTCTTTCTCTCCTGCACTCATCTTCTTGTCCTTGCAATCATGTTTCAACCAAAACAACATATTTGAGAAAAAAGAAACACCTGCAAAACAAACAAGTCACATCAAAACCAAGAAAGACAAGCTTTCAGCAAGGAAACCTTTTCAAGTATTTTAGACTGCTACTTCAGCATATCCCTTTCTTTCACAGGCTGCTATCTCCACTCTCTCAATATCTCCTCTCCTAGAGAAAAGAAGCATTTTCTTCAAATTTGCACTTTTTGTGGGTACATCTAAAGAAGACTTCAGCAACTTTCATTTGTACAGAAAACCCTAAAGGCACAGTTTATCAGATCATATCAGATGTGGCACATGTATACGTAAGTGAATTTCTGCTCAAAATGTGATGATTTATTATGTAATATTTTCATGCTTTCAAGGTGAAGTGTATCTTTTGTCAGTGTTAAAACACTTTCTCCTTTCCCAGTGTAATGTGCAGAGACAACTTTAATGAAGCCATTTGTAGGTTGAGGAGTGTGAACCATGTGAATGTTGGGTTAAGGATCATTGTGCTATTTTATATGTATTAAGTTGACAAAAGTTCAGTACCAAGATACAAATATGACGATACCAGCATTTCTCTCTAGCATTTTGAGCACAGATTCTTGACCCGTTCCATATATGTCTGACTGCCTTGAGTAATGTTATTTAGCTTGTAATTGTGATATTCTCGTATGTATTGTAATTGTGACTATTTCTCGTAATGTATTTATTTATTTGGTGGAAACAGACTTCAACATTTAGTGGCACAGAAATCACTAACAATACTGTTACATTTTCCGGTAACACTTTATAAGTATACAATAACAATCATTTGCAAATTAGTCTATAGATTATTCATACTTTAAGTCTCATACATTAATAGGCTATAAACTAATATTGAGTTCTTCATTCATTGTGTCTCATCCACTAAACCATGCGTATTCACAAATTTGAGCGAATGAACGATTTTAAGAACGAATAATGATTCACCAAAACTTTTGTAATAAAATGTTTTCTTAAAATTAACTGAAACCACACGTTTCAAAAAGCCCTTACTCTGTACGGCCTTATAATCGTGCAAAGTATATTTCATCCACGACTAATTATATTGAAGTGTGTTGTATATAATCCAGGGCTTGGCAACCTGTGCCAAAACTGACACGCTAAGGTTAATCACTGGCACGTGAGCAAAAGTGAGAGATGTGTATGTATTTCATTCAGATAAAGTACCTTGTACCTGCCTGCATCTAAATTTTGAGGTAATCATTCCTCATAGTAACACAGCTTGTAATATTAAGGCGAATCACACACACAAGTTACTGACTGACAGCTTACAGCTTGTTTGGCTGTACATAGTCAATGCTATACATTTCTGAGATATTTAGTATAAGAGTCCTCATTAAAACATTCGAAATGACTGTGATGCATTGTGGAAACACCGTTCATGTGTACTTGGTCACTTCATGTGTTTTCTCTGATAAGATAACTATTCAATCATGAAAAGACCGAAAGAGAGAAATTTTTTCGCATTCCAGATAAAATGGACAAAATGCATCTGGTTGTTGAAGCCACAAATGTAAATTTTACTACTCCTAAAATGGTAAAAACTAAACATGCAGAGCGATTTATAACAGCTCCCGGTACCCAGCTATGACAGCGTTACAGCAGCACGCATCAGTGCAGAGAAGTAGCTGAGCATCTCCTCAGCAAGCCGACGTGCAAACTGCCGCAAATGAAACAAAGTTCGGCGTCTCATCCTGAAGCTCAACAACAGTTGTCTTCATAAAAATTATCTTACCAGTGCCAATGCCTCTCTCTCTCTCTCTCTCTCTCTCTCTCTCCTCTCTCTCTCCTCTCTCTCTCCTCTCCTCTCTCTCTCTCTCTCTCTCTCTCCTCTCTCTCTTTTTCTCTCTCTCTCTTCTCTCCTCCTCTCTCCCCTCTCTCCCTCTCTCTCCTCTCTCTCCAATTGCGGTATTTGATCTTGACCATGCTTTCTTTGACGTGAATGCCGTTAAATTTGCATATAGCGCAATAATAAAAAATTCGATTTATATTCGTTTTGCTGAGACAACAGTTATGTTGCCCATTGTAAATGGAACAGTTTAAACAAAAACGGATAGCTATCTGATAATTTGAAACGCATGAATGACCAGGTGTAAACAGGCCTATTGGAAATCTGTTATTCAAAATTTAATTTAAAACTGAAAACAATCATACAAAAGGATTTTGACAAAAAGTAAAAGACATTTTAGGAAAAATTGCTTCAGAAATAGGCCTAAGGTTCTGCACTATTTTTATAATATCTATTATGCATACTTAAAATATATTTATGTGTATGTATACATATTGTGGTGGAGATATGGCACAGTGACTGGAAAAGCGGTTTGACAAAGTTTTTAAATTTTAAAAAACTCCGGCCGAAGCTACATACTCTATATGTAAAGAGTATGATTTTATTTTAATTATTCATTCATTTATTTGTAATAATTTGTAAACATTTTATTTACATCCATTTAAACCAGTAGTAAATTGATTTGTTAATAGTTATTGGAGTAGTTCTAACTTTAGATTAGGTTACAAAAAATACTAAATTGCCAGTAATTATGTGCTTTAAACCTGCATTATAGACATTAATTGCAAAAATGTGTGTATCATGCTAAACTGTGCATCAATTCACTTTATACTTAAACATTTCTTTATGGTTCTTTACTATTAATACATGGTTGATAGGTGCTTTACATGCAATCTGTCATCAACCACATCATTACCGCATAGCATGAGCTGATTGGCCTCTGCTGATCCTGTAGCCAATGAGATTGCTTGCTCAACATTTAAATAGTCTGGTTCATTGTTAGCTGTAAGCTTGTCCTGCAGTGCTCTGAAACCCTCCATCTCCCCCAGCTCCACCTGGCTAGATATGTTTCAGGATTTATGTATGTCTACTCATGCAGCAGCAACACATGCACAGAAAAATACACAGTGACGGGGATTTTAGGTACAATATATAACAAAATGTATGTGGTTTGTGTTTTAATATGCAATATACAATATAATGTGGAGATGTAATGTGGATAAATTGTTTTAATTATAAAGAAAAAGTTTGAAGATGATTTGTAAGTATTTTATTACTGTATGCTTTTTACATAGACTTAACTTTTGGTATCAAGGCACTGCTTTGTCACATTTTTATTTGGAATGCAAAACTTGTATCTATAAATCGGATTGATTCTCTTTGTCCAAAAGTATTATTCTAAAGGTTCTTAGATTTCACAAACTAACATCAAATAAATTTGAATACATTTGCATACTATTGTCATTCATTCAGCTTACTTAATACTGATGACATAATCTACAGTATATGCATTTAATTTTTTTGAGCAATGTGCAGTGAGCGATAAAGCTCTGGGCTCACTGCATTGCGTGGAGGTGGTTTTCAGCTTCGGCATCGACAGGTTTTTCTCTTTCTCTCCCAAATGTGAAAAACACTGCAAACAGAGCATCTTCTTAAAGAGCCATGTTAGTTGGTGACAGTTGCTATGGGCACTACCATCTCACATGTCATTTACAGTTACCATCTCTCCCACTGCATTTCTCTTTTGTCTGTTGTTCTGCCACCTCGTACACTCCCCACCCCTTCCTCTCCTCCTCCTTATGTCCATTCAACTCCTCTCTTCATGCACACACACTTTATTTGTTCCAACACTTTTCAGGTCAATATGATCTGGTGTTCAGACATCTTGTCTATGGAGCTAACAAGTGCTAGACGAGATTCTACTGGTGAAATACTGCAGGCAGAAGAATTCATTCTGGCTAAAGCCTGATTCACACGGCAGGATAATTAGGTCGGTTTTAGCCCCGATTTACCCCTTTCGACAATCTTAAGGATGCTCCGATTATCGTAAAATAATCTAATCAGATATTCCTGCCGTGTGTGGCGTGTTAAGACTGCTCTCGTCTGCTCGGAAGGACGTCAGGACCGCTCCGATCTCAAATCGTGGGATATCCAACATGTTGGATTTTTTTGGCCCGATTTCTCCTCGTGTGTGGTGTCCCCCGGGGACAAACGAGCACGCAGCCTGTGGACTGTGGCTGTAGCCAATCAGAAAGCGAGGTGACTAGGCGCAGAGGAAGCACCGGGAAACAAAATCAAAACAGCCGGCGGCATGGCGCACCAGAAAGTCCGGTGGACGTCGGAGATGGAGGACCAACTCGTCGACCTGTGGCAACACCGTGAATGTTTGTACAACGTTTCGTGTAAAGAATATCATGAAGTCACGTTTGATCTCGAGGGATTTTGTGAGATTTTCCGTCTGACCAGGGAATGCTTAAATCGGTTCGTGTGTTATGTGTTGATTTTGCGCACCACACACTGTACGACCAAAACTGTTAGACCCGTTATTTTTTATCGCCGTGTGTGGGGTATCTCAGGTTTGGAAAATCGACCCACAATTTTAAAATCGTCCCGCCATCGTGAACCAGGCTTAAGTGGATGGTGTCTGATCATCTGGTGAAACTAGCTCTGCTCTGCTATTAAGGTATGACTGCTGTAAAATTGTTAATGTTAAATATCAGCAGTATCTAAACAATACAATTGTAAAAACTCAACTGGCATTATATGATGTCCATGTAAAAGCGTGCTAATCTTGATCATCAGAGATTCATGACACTGAAATATAACAGCTGACTGAGAGTTTAGGCCATTACGCAAAATGCTGTGGGGCATTTGATAAAACAGGCATGACTGCAATCCTAACAACAACAACAGTGACTAATAAATGATCTGAGTCACCAAGCCCTTGTTTTGAAATAATATCAACATACTGAGAGCAACTTAAAGACACTCAAATCCTGTTCCACATATTACAATTCAAATATGTTCTGATTGGCTTTGATCTTCTGACCTTACACATATTTTTGCTTTTAACATGGACAAACATACCTCTTTAATGTACCCTATTTTCTGATTATTAGTCAACAGTCTTTTTAAAAAAACCCTTTCCACTGAAATATCTGTATGCGCTTGACTACTGTTGGTTGAGTCTGTGTTAGATCTCTATAAAAAAGGTGCCTTCATGTCTTAGGAACCTCTGATCCCTTGAGCTTCTGTGGATTTTTGAAACAGTGACACTGTCAAAGGCCTCATCTGATACAAAAGAAGTTTTTAGAAGTCAGGGAGCTTTAAAGCCTAAATGTGTTCTCAGTTGACACATACAGGTAAACATAAAATCAGTGAATTCAACACAAAATTCATGAGATAAAACAAATCATTTGTTAAAGGTGAAATCTCTTTTCCAATATTTCAACATATAGCAATCCTACTTTAACGTTTGACCAAGGAGGTCTTGCAATTCCTGGAGAAAGCTATTCGTAAGCATTCCCATTCAAACACGACTACTTTTGAATGGTCATCAATGAAAATAAAATTTGTTTGTGCATTTACAGCAAGACAAATCAGGTACCAAGATAACAAGCCAACCTTGCATGCGACTCTTAGGGGTGCTATTCAACACCTAAAGGATCAGTACTGCACCTACCTTAACACCACGAACTCTGAACTCGGTTAACGCTCTGTGCATTTTGGTTGCGGCGGAGGGGAGATCTTTGCCACTGGCTATGACTTTAACCAGCAGTGAGTCATAGTGAGGGGAGATGATGGCCCCCGGAAACGCAGACGCACTGTCTAGACGAATACCCATACCCTCTCCACTGCGAAACACCTGTTGAATGATGGGAGAGAAAGAGGGATATGAGTGCAAGTAAAACAATACAGTTACAGAGCACAGTGTTGACACATGGACTGCAGACAGCATTTTGAATAGGTCATGCCAGAAATTAAATAATAGCAACACCTTCCAATGTCTAGTTTTTGCAAATAACGAAGCACATTTTAGTTAGAATTCTACTTTTTTTTAATTAAAGTGGGCATGGCCGCATTATATTTATAGAAATTTGTGCTGATATGACATCATTAGGCAATGAATAAATAAATAACTGTATGTATAAACAGTCTGTATTATGTTGTCGTCATTGAGTCTGGCCAATCATGAAATGGACTCTAAGGCCTTACCAAATACCCAGACATAAACCGCCTCAGCTTCAATTAAAGAAACACTTTAATAAAGCTTTAATGTTTTCATTCTTATTTTCATTCTTCATCAGTATGTCTGCATTATTGCATTATATGCAGTAATCAGCCTGCTGTGGCACATATTAGTACAAAATAACCGCATTGCATAACCAACTATGCCAGTTCTTGCTGAGGTCATTCTACCCTCATATAAAGTGCTCTTATCAGGCAAACATTTGTGAACAAAAAAAAAAAATTTCACAAAAAATGAAATGTCATAGAATCCAGGAATGGTTAATAAAACACTGTTTTTACTTTAATGCTGAACTGGTGCTGAACAGACACGCCTGAATCTTATTTTTTGTTAGTTATTTGTATCACTTGTATTGACACTGTAATCTAGCTGAAGAAAAAGCAGTAAATCAATACTGTTGATTTTAGTTCACTTTTAAAATAACAACAAGCTTGAATGTATGAAATTATTCAATTATGTCTAAACCTGTCAAAATGAGCAGATTAACACCAGCGCAGGTGTCTTGGTTGAAACACACATTTACTTAACTGTCTAAATGGGGACATATACTTCTATTGTTTTTATATGGAGCTAGCTCCCTATCAGTCGGTCACTCTCCACGTACGACGTGACCGACAAATAGGGAATCTCGCTAGTGAAACTAAACGAGCCAATGCACATTGGCGTGCAATCATTTGCATCAGCGGGTATATAATGAGCAGCAGGTGCGATTTCACTTCAGTCTTCTGCTTCGGAGCCAAGCACGCCGATGCTCTCTACAAGCTCTACAAGAGATTGTGAAACCACAAGCTTACTTCGGACCTCTCCATCCTGGTGCGGGTGTCACAACACAGCAGTGCAAGCGGTCTTTCTCTCTCTCTTTCATCTGTTTTTTGTTACCTTGAGCAAACAAAAAAGCTGTTTTCGCAGTTGTTGAGGTGCGCAGGTTAGAGAGCTCAAAGGCCGTTTTAAAGGCTGGTAAGACCACACCAGCGAGATAGAGACAGGTGCACATTCCTGTCTGTGTTCGCGGTGACCGTTTCCCTACGTGCTTCAGCACCAGCGAGAGCAGTCCCTAAAAGAGCTTACACAGATAGAAAGCGTCTTTTTAAAGATGACATTCTACCTGTGTGTTTTTGGATGCGGTCGCTACTTGGGATCGCGGGATGGTCACGATCGCTGCCTCGTGTGTCTGGGCCTCAAGCACTCTGAGGCAGCATTCGTGGATGAGTTTGTGGGTGGCAGCATTGTGGGAAAATGACCATCTCGGAGCTAAGGTCGAGACTCTTGTTCCTGCAAAGGGGCGGAGTCCCTGTGCCTCTGCCTCGATCCAACCCTCCCCGGTGAGCGCACTCACTTCGGTGAACCAACCCCCTAGGAACCCTCATCCCTCTCACGCTCCGCAGCCAGTAAAGCTGCCAACAGAACGTGCAGGACCATCCTCGAGGTGTGTACCAGTCGTTTCCTTCGTTGCTCCCAGAGAAGAACAGATGTCGATCGCTGCATCGGAGGGTGGGCCAGACTTCTCCGTGGACGACGACTCGGCACCGCTGCCACTTTCGGGTGTGCCAGCGGTGCCCGAGTACCCCGGAGATGATGGCCATGCTTTCCCGGGCCACCAACAGGATCGGGCTCATGTGGAACCCTCCACCGTGTCCCGAGCCCTTGGGGCTGGATGATTGGTATCTCGGGGTGGCGCATGCTGGTGCTCACCAACCCACCTCAGTGCCTTTCTTCCCGGAGGTGCATGAGGAGCTCACAGGGGCGTGGACAGCACCTTTTACTGCCAGAAACCATCCCGGTGGCACCTCCTCCCTCACCACCCTTGATTACACGCTTATCCCACCAGTGGAGCGGGCCGTTGCTATGCAACTGTGCTCTAACTCCACTTGGCGCAGAGAACCATGTCTCCCTTCCCGGGCCTGTAAGTACTCGTCGGATTTAACCGGCAAGGCTTACAAGGCCTGTGGGGAAGCCGCCTCTGCCATGTACGCCATGGCGTTGCTGCAGGTCCATCAGGCCAAGACACTGAAGGACCTGCACGAGGCTGGTCATGATCCCCAAGTTCTCCAGGAACTTCATGCCACGATGTACCTCGCACTTCGTACAACGAAGGTGACCGCGCGGCCGGTGGGTCATGCAATGTCCACCTTGGTGGTCCAGGAACAACATCTCTGGCTGTGTCTGGCTGACATGAGGGAGACCGACAAGGTCAGGTTCCTCAACTCCCCTGTGTCCCAGACTGGCCTCTTCAGCGACGCAGTCGAGAACTAGATTTGCCTCTCTAGCGAGATTCCTATTTGTCGGTCCCAACGGTAATGAGGTAATGAGACACAGGTCAATCAGGGATGATGAGTCCGGGCAGTGAGTTACGGGAAATGTAGTGTGAGGGAATCACGATAGTCTGATGTGGAGCGCCCTCTGGTGGCTCTCAAGGGCACTCCAGCTGATGGGCACTCCATACATACTGCTACTCTTGAACATGCCCTGGTTACGTCACGTATAGATTATTGTAACTCTCTTTTTTTGGTCTTCCTTCTAAAACCTTACAGAAACTACAGCTGATCCAGAATTCAGTGGCACAAATTATCTCTAGAACCTCACATTTCTCCTGTTCTTCACCACTTGCATTGGCTTCTGGTTAAATATCGAATTGATTTCAAAATCTTGCTTTTTACCTAAAAGGCTCTTAAAGGGCACCTATTATGGCATTTAAAATGTTCCTAATAATGTTCTGGGAGTCCCCAACAACAGTTTTACATGCATGCAATGACAAAAAACACTTTTGTTGTCTTATAATATGCATTTATTTTTACCTGATTTGCTCACCGACTCCCTAATGATTCGTTTGACGACTCATTTGTCCAAACCCCTCCTTTGTGTGACGCTAATCGGCGGTGATTGGTCAGATGACCCAGGTTATATTTTGCGTTAGCCCAAAGCTTAAACATATTGATAAAGCACTGCAGTACTACAATACGCTTCACATAATTTCACATATTTCAAAAAACAAAAAAATGACATTGGAGACCTAGAAGCTGCTGAGCGTAACTCTCACTCTCTCACACACACACACACACACACACACACACACACACACACACACACACACACACACACACACACACACACACACACACACACACACACACACACACACACACACACACACACACACACACACACACACACACACACACACACACACACACATAAAAGCAACAATTATTAATAGTACTTACAGGTTGTGATTCGGAGGAGGAAGCTGATCCAAATAAACTTGGTATTGAACCTTCCTATATCAGCCGACTCGCGAATTCACACTTGAAAGCATTTGTTTTTGTGAAGCGATCGTCATTAAAATAACGCGAACACAGCTCAAGGTGGCTATACTTGTGTGGTATAGTTGTAAATATAAACTCTAGCCACTGAGTCTTCACATGCTTGTCCCTGGGCAGTGAAAAAAAAGTTTGCTTTTGATTCGCACTTCAGAACAGAGTCTCGTCGACATGATGTTGTCAGGTTTCTCTGTCTGCTCGGCGCGCGCACTGAGTGGGCGTGTCTTATTCAAATAACTTGTACAAGTGACGTACGAAAGTTAGAGAAAATGCATCGTTTGTCTATCGATTCATATCAGCGACTCAGAGTCGACTCTTACTTTTGAGAGACAATAACTTTGTATACAGTGAACTTTCATATTTAAAACTTTGCAGGATGTTTTTGTTCACTTAGATCTATGTTACACACTACATGAAAGGTAATTTTCAAAATTCCATGATAGGTACCCTTTAATAATTTAGCTCCTTCATATCTCTGATCTTCTTCAAATCTTTACTCCTGCATGTAACCTAAGATCCTCTTCATCAATCTTTTTAGCCCAGCCACATATTCGTCTGAGAAGTATGGGGTCCAGGGCTTTTAGTTATGCTTCCACAGGACATCTGTAACACTAGTTTTCACACTTTTAAATCTCGTCTTAAAACTCATTTATTTAAACAGGCTTATTATGATTGCTGATGTGTTGAGTAATATAATCTTATTTACCTTATATACTATATATTAATGTATATTATAGTATCTGTTGTTTCTAATATTGATGTTTTAGAAAGATCTGTAAGGTGACCTTGTGTGTCATGTGAGGGGCCTACAAATAAAATAAAATGAAAGAGCAATCATATTTTACAGTTCCTCTTTAACCAAAAAAAATGAGCTTATTCTGCTTCCACGCCATGTCATAACCATCGAGATGGCAACTTGTACGTTCTACCCGGAGCTTTTCATGTTCTCAGACTCGGATTTATGCGTTTCTATGTCAACACTATCTACGCCAAAATGATCTACAGCAGTCAGGTGGTCAACAATCTGTAAGTTGTTTACATTCATTATTATTGTAATGTTATGTGCTTTGAGACATGAGGTAATTTAACACCGTCTCTCATATCGTGACGCTTTGCAGACTCTACTCTGGCTGTGCGTGTTTGTCTTTTGGAGGAGCCATGGCTTTTGAGGCGTTCTGAAGAGAGGGTGGGATCTCATGCTTTTAAAGTAAACTTGCTATTGCTAGCCTCTCCAAAATTGCCTACCTTATGGCCAGCGGTAAACTCTTAAGGAAGGTGGTCAAGATGGGCCAACTATGCCAATACTGAATGTGAGAACAAAATAGCTTTAAAGGGTATTTTATTGAATTTTGATTTATTTGACATCCATTATCACACCCCTTTTTCTCTGAATAAAGGGCACAGTCAAAGCAAACCTATATTTCACAGTCTACAAGACCCAATTTCAGTAATTCAATAATTCAATTTTGACAAAATGTGTAGAGTCAAAAATATATATAAAGATGCTAATATCACATTCATAAAGTGTGAGTAAATTTGCCATTTTATTTTAATTATGGAAGATTTGTATTCAGCAAAACAGCTAGACGCCACAGGAGGAGTTAAATGCTGGTGTATCGAGATACCAGCATTCATGGCATAATACACTGGAAAAAACTGTAAGTTGGGTCACAACAGCCAAACAAGAACAAATAACTTTCAATACTTTTCTTGCCTTTATGTGTTTTGCACAACTATTCTCTTATAAGAGTTTTCTACACAAACTGCCAAACACTGGAAACCTCTATTTTTTCTCCACGTAGAAAAAAAAAATCAATAAAGGAGAGCAGACAAGCAAGGGTCTATTTCCAATCACACCTTAATCAGGATATCATAAAGGCTTAATGATTAGACTTTATTGATCACCCAAGATTCAGGTACCCTGATACACTTTAGCCAATTAGTGATGTCTAAAATCCACAGGAGCCGTTTCTCAAGAGTCACTTCCTTTATAATCAAAAGCAGCTCAGCGAGAGCAGGGAAACTGACCATCATAGAGAATCGTACCTTTCACATGAGTCGCATGGAGCCAGTTACATTCATTATTACATTACAGCGACCCAGCAGTTTTCACCTCTCTTTCTTTCTTTACTCCCCTTCCACCCCTCCACATCACAATCCACAATCCTCCACATCATTAAAATATTCTGTCATTCCTTCTCTGTTGAAAGTTTTCTCCTGTCTTTGTCCTCAGAGGATGCCAAATCTAATTTTCGGACTGTCTGCTACTGGTTTAATGGCAATTACATTTTCACAAAGCACCCACAAACACACACACAAACAAATAAACACGCATGCACGCACGCACAGGGACAAAAATTACCACAATAGTCATTGTGAATTTTAAGAATAGATACTGTGGATGTTGTGAATACAGGTGCAGTAGTGATAAATTTCCTTCATCACAGTTGCAGAGTTCAGTGGATTTTCCCAAATGATTATGGTTCCTACAGTGTCCCTGGAAATGTATGATTTGTGTCCTCAGATTGTGTCCATGAGCATCCTCGGATTATTCTAGTATCGTTCTTTTTGACAGGCGTCAGACATATCGAGAAAAAAAGGTCTAAGAGGAGTTAAAAACATTTAAGTTTTCCAGAAAAATATGTATATAAAAAGGAGAGGGAAAAATGAAAACCAGTAAAACCTGGTTGACTCGATTCAGATCAGATATTTCAACGTACTTTAAATCTTAGTCCATATGTTTACTGAGATATGAACAAATATTACAGTATATTCAATTCACACAAATTATGGTTTTATGTCCTCTTGTAGACACTCATGAACCAAATGAAGATTTTACTACAATTGTTATTTATTTTTAAAATGATTGTAACACAGCTCAGATGTTATGGGAAGAAGGCGGTGGGAACCGGCGAACATTTAAACAATTTAATAAAACAAATACAAAATGAAAGTAAAAGACGGCAGTCCCTTAGGGGGTTGTTCGGCCCAAATGGACCCGAAGAATTTAAATATATATATTTTTTTAAATCATAGCTTCATCGGAATGGTCTGAAATTTGGTGACTTTGTTGGTACTTGGTATATGAACACCCCAAAAAATTGGGGACAGGATTTGAATAATCTAAGTGGTTGTAAAAAAAATAGTCACACTTGGGGTGTTCGGGTCCCCCATAGGAAATGAATGGGAAATTGGCAAAAATGTGAAAATACCGAGTTTTTTTGTGCGTACAATCTACAAATCAGCCACGATCCAGAAAAAAGCACACAACAGTGAAGTGGTGAATCTATAAAACATCAAGAGTGCAAAACAGACACATCCCACACACACACACACACACACACACACACACACACACACACACACACACAAACACACACACACACACACACACACACACACACACACACACACACACACTTTTATACACGTAAACACTAATAAATTCAGATTACATATGCGTTTTCCATTTTTTAAATGCTCAGTTTGTCCACCAGATGGCATCCATCTCATTTCAAAAATTGCTTTCATGAGGCCTAGGCTTGACTCTAAAATGAAATACAGCTTTAAAAAAAAATTTAATTTTTTTTTTTTTAAATAATTTTCTATTATATTCAATGGGGGGAAATTGGGGAAAAATGGGTCATAATTGTTGCATAAATATTATTATAAATCATTAAATTATTTCAAAACACCAAAAAAGAAAAGAAAAAATATTATAAAAAACAAGTAAAAAAAAAGAAATTATGATTTATTTTTTTAAATATGAATCCTGCCCTTTGGGTCCATTTGGACCCGAACACCCCAAGTGTGACTCTTAAACGATCAACCCCAGAGGGTTAAATAAAATCCAGGACTGGCCTCTCTCGATCTCCACCATCGTCGCTCCTACTTTTATGCTTCCGCTCCTCCATGAGAGATACGAGACCGGTGCGTCGCGCAGGTGGCGCTCATTAGTAATCATGCCACCGGCCTCGTCCTGCACGCCACAATGATATCTCTCTTTTTTTCTGCATTTCACCTCTGCTCTAGCTTTGTTTACCCATCTAGTTTATATTTCTAAATTGGCATTGAGTATTATGAATATTGCTGACACTTAGGACAAATTGCTCGTCATTTGTAAGTCCCTTTTGATAAAAGCGTCTACTAAATGTAAATGATGATAATCCATTGATAGGTTGCATAATTTAAAATGTATTTGCTATTTGTGATTTAGCTCATTAATAATATGCATATGTCAAAGAAAATGATCTCCAAATTACAACTTCCTTAATCAGTTACCAAGTTATTTGTAAGTTAAGATGTAGCGTCCACGGTGGGTGGAAAGGGCTAGGACAAGATTGAAAAAGTATTTTTTTTCCCTCAGAAAGTTTTAATGGTGTATTTTTGTTTTTGTTTTTCTCAGAAGAAGTGGAAATCCATAAAACCATTTGATTAAGTGAACCCTGAAAAATTAAGAATTTATTAAAGTTTAAATCCCTCCTTTTAAATAAAAGAGCCAATGGGCAATCGGTAAAGTCACTGTGTCTCTTCAGCTGCCGCTAGATGTTATGGACATCTATAGAAACAGCCAGCTTCCTGAAACACGCTTGGAATTGCACTTGCGCATTGGCTGGACCAACCTGAAATATACACTTTTTCAATGATATTTGAGCACAAGAAACCATATTTGTCCGCCTTTTTCCTGACGAGCCTACTGCATTTTAGATTATGGGAGGCACGTTTTGGGGAAGTTCCACTCAAACAAATCATTTCAAATCATAAAGTTGCGCTACAAATAGTTCTTATCTGTCAGTTTGACTGAATGAGCTGCACAATTTCTATTTTCAGATGTCAGAAGAATAACATAACACTTGGTATTTTAGTAATACGCATGTGCATGACGTCATCGGTTTCAGATATTTAGAGACAGTTTCCAAAAAAGTGCACTTTTTTCGTAAATGAATGGCCAAAACGCATAAAAAGTTTTACGTTTTCAGTTTAAAACGGTGTCAAGTAAACAGACCCTTAATGTGACATGGTATAACACGAATATATATGGCAAGAGCTAATTTCAGTCGATGAATTATTTTCCTCCTGCATTATTTTCTTTTTTCCTTTGTATTCCGCTGTAACAGTACGAGAAAAGACAACATACATTATACTATATCCCTTATTAATTCCATGGAATACTAAGAATCTCCTCAAATCCTCACGTCTCTTTTCAGGTTTGTTTTCACATGGATGCTTTCAAATGCGTTTCATTTCTAATGGTTTGCTTTAGGGTTAGTTGCATGTAATTATGCCTAATTTATAGTTATCACTAAATACATGTAACGTGTAACAAGGACACATTTAAATAAAGTGTCACCCAGGTAAATACAATAATTTTTGTCTGTGAAAATGACGCAAATCAAATACTATTATTATGTTTGAGTTAATGAACATTTTTGATTAAGGCAACATATGTTACAAAATATATACAATAAATAGTTATATTTAACATGATCGTAATGTGGCTGCAGAAATAATCTAGCTTTGGGGGCTATTCATGGGCTGTTGTAGTAATTTGTTACTTTTAATATTTGGTGGTTGAAGGGTGAGTGGAATAATGTCATCTCATTGTACCCAGTTTTTAAAAAAGCTCATTACTGTGTTCATAGAGAGAACCTTTCACTGATTGTTTACAGTTTAACTAAAGTTACTCCCATAAATCATGCAAAGCCTCATGAGGCGTAGGAAAAAGGTGGATAGAAAAGTCAATGTCATATTTTATTGCTGATTTTGCAAAATATGTTATTTAAATGTGATTTAGGGCAGTAGTTTTTGAGAGTTTAGGATTTCTCCATTTAAGTGAGTAGGAGTTGGTCTTGCATGACTGAAATAGCTGCTGAGGCATTGCATTTATTGCTGTGTGAACTGATTTTCCTTGAAACTGACTTTCGTTGTAGTGCAATTCCTGAGCCGAGTGAAAATATTTGCTTTATCTAGCATCACCTAAAACCAGAGTAGCGGCAAGAGGGATCATCCGATCAAGTTTGGAGGCTCTAAATTATGGTCTCTGAGACCCAATCTGTTTTAAAACAGAAAAATAATGAAGACCAACATCGGAACAAACATATCATAGGGGGCCAGCGGCAACACTGTGTGAACCACAAAAAAGGGTGAAACTTCCAGAAGATCAAAACTCACAAAAAAAGGAAACAAAACAAAAGAAAGAGGAAAAACAAAAATAGATCATTATTACATTTGGCATTTAACTAAAACCATATAAAGTGTGTGCGTGTGTGTCTTGACGAGCTAATAGGAGAAAACAGTACTAATTGGGGAGGAAGGATCTTTAAAAAAAAATTACATATACTCCCATCCGCTCCTTTAATTAGGGTCACATGCATAAAAAAGAGGCTCTCAACTCACTCTAATGGTGCTGGCTAATGATTCACTTAAGCACTCCTGCTCTCTTCCTTTCCTTCAGAATGTACTGTAATCGTGCACCACAGGAGACTCTGAAAGACCGCCATCATGGATTATTCCAATATAACAATACGAAAATGAGAAAGAAAGAAATAGTAATTAGAGAGGCATTACTGCTCTATTTGTTGTATGGTTTCAAATACCATATAATGCATGCTGTGTTTGCCAGAAAATGCTACTTGTAAGTGGCTCTTGAAAAGAGGGGAAAATTGACTTGATCTTCAATTGCATCATCGATACGGTAATCTCTCTCAGGCCTTGAATTGCATTCAAGATGGAAACGAGTACTGTTAAATAGATACATTATCAAAGTTGCTCTCAAGCTTGCACATACAGGTGAAAAAATATGAATATGGTATAGAGAGATATCACAAAATTATGATGCAAACCTGTACATGCACATTTTGGAAGCAATTGGAAAATAGGCGGTGTACAGTAATTTACACGGTCATGCAGACGGGAACCTCAGGGATCTAATCATGCATGTCTGAAACCTCTCAGCCTTCGGGAAGTAATTCTGCAATCATATGTGTGATGTTTGCGAGCATGGGCATGAGCCGTTATGTGTGCGTGTAAATCACTCAAGCTTCAGCGGAACCAAATTCTACAACTGAATAACAACACTGCACTAAATAAACTGTAGAATTGGCTGCTTTGGTAATGAATGCACTTATATGAAAAACCAGTTAAATGGAGCTGAATAAATGTGTTTGCAAATGAATAACATGAAATGTAATGTGAATGAAATGGAAATTCACCATCTATTTTAAACATTATGTGTTTTTGATCTAAACGTTTCTTTTTTTTCTTTTCTTTTTTTATTTGAGCTTGTACTTTTTAATTAAAATCTAATAAATCAACCTTCTGGTGAAAATGAGAGACTTCTCTCTGGTGATGTATGCTGGACTTCTCCAATTATTTAGTCTGCTTAACACCCAACCCCCCCCCCCCCCCCCCCACCCCCGTTTCAATCTATTCCTTCAAGCTCTTATTCAGATCTTCCCTACATTTCTACAAATTCTTTTTCAATAATTAGTTTCACTCAAATGTATGTCACATATGGAGAAAATAAAAAAAATATGTCCTTACTTCCGTTATATTGTGATTTTAAGTTTCTGAAAAACAAAAAAAGGGAAATATAATGGTCCTCAGAGATGGGCATTAGGAGATATAGAGTCCCATCACCCATTTGAATTGATCAAACTCTCTACATTACACTCCTATGAGAATCTAAAGCTGATATTGTCAGTAGCCATATCACCCTGTAGCCCAAGAATGGTTGCCCACTGAAGCTAAGCAGGGTGAGCCCTGTCAGGATGGGAGACCGACTGAGAAAAAATCAGCAAAGGGCGCTCACCCTGTGGTATGTGCGGCATTCTTTGGATGAGACATCAAACCGAGGTTCTGTCTCTCTGTGGTCATTAAAAATCCCAGGATGTCCTTCAAAAAAGAGTTAGGGGTGTTACCCCGGCATCCTGACAAATTTGCCCCTTGGCCTCTGTCCATCATGGCCTTAATCATCCCCATATATATATATATATATATATATATATATATATATATATATATATATATATATATATAATATATATATATATATATATATATATATATATATAATCACTGAACAAAAATATAAACGCAACACTTTTGTTTTTGCCCCCATTTTTCATGAGCTGAACTCAAAGAACTAAGACTTTTTCTATGTACACAAAAGGCCTATTTCTCTCGAATATTGTTCACAAATCGGTCTAAATCTGTGTTAGTGAGAACTTCTCCTTTGCCGAGATGATCTATCCACCTCACAGGTGTGGCATATCAAGATGCTGATTAGACAGCATGATTATTGCACAGGTGTGCCTTAGGCTGGCCACAATAAAAGGCCTGTGAGGTTGATGGACTAGAAACACAAGGTATGGGGAATTGGGGAAGCTGTCAAACATAGGGATTAAAAACTAAATATTTGTAACCATGTTCCACCTTGAAAAAATAAACAAACAAAAAAACTAAATATTTGTCATTTTGGTTTATTTTGAGCAAAACCTGTATTTTTCCAGACGCAGTAGTAACCTAAAGAGTTTATATGTGTATTTATTTAACATTTTTAAATCCATGTCTACTACGGAAATGGCGACTTCAACACAGGTAACACAGAAAAAACAACAACTTTTTTTTTTTTTTTTCAACAAAAAAAGGTGATGGACACCAGTAGTCTCAGATACATTACACATTATTAAACTGTCTATATACAATTATTTTAAATTAGGCTACACATTATACCTCAATGGTCTTTAGGCCTAATGTTTTTTTTTTATATATGATAGTGTCACACATTGGTTGCAGCAGAGATGAAACAGGATCTAAGTGCAGCAGCTTTAACTTTAATTTTCAAGACAAACTCAAATCTTCACAAAACACTCGGGAATAACAGGACTATGCGCAGAACAACCAACATAACATGATGTAGAACTGACAAAGAACTGAGAGAAACACAGGGCTTAAATAGACAGCAAAAAAGAGAGGCTAATGTACTAAAAAACTAAATACACCTGAATAGAACTAAACCAATCAGTGGACAAACAGGCTGTGAAAGTGAGAGGACTGAGCGAATAAACAAACTGAAAATCAACCTAGAAACACAGACATGAACAGAACAGATCAAAAACAAACTCTAAACGAGAACAAACCAACTCAAAACATGACGGATAGATTCTGACCATAAAACAAAAATCAAAATGTTTAAAAATGTTTAACACTGAACACTAATTAGATCACCCTCTAACAACTACATGTTGAATTTACGTTTCACGTGTCACGTTTCAGGAAGGGATGAGGATGAATCAGGTACAGATCAACAATCTTAGTATTTAAATTTAAAATTAAACAAAACTAAACAAAACTCTGGATCCAAAACACACCAGCATGCGGCCATATGCCGTACCAACCAAGAATAACCAATATCCACTGTAGCCAAGATCTCAGCACAGACGTGACATTTAGAAAAAGGTGATGCTTGATAGATACCATTTCCGAATGTGCTCATTTAGATGAAGCCATGAATATGTAGTTAATTTTTAGTATATGGATGTTCACACTGCTGATTTGAGGCGCTTCAGAGCCACAACTTTCAACATTTACATTCAGAACCTTTGCACTTGTTAAAAATATGAAATAATCAGATTATTTCAACAGTAATATTTAAAGATTTCTGCCAAACAAAAGAACACACTATTCAATGTTTTATCTAGTTTATCTACCTAGATTATTATTATGTAAATGAGACACAACCAAAGGCTACTTTATTTCACTAAACGTGACTGTTGGAGTTCTTGAATAAATTGGATCGAGAGAGAGCAAGAGAAAGTTGAGGTGTGAGCGTATGAGTAAGCCTGAGGACGAGCGTGTGCGCATCTCTTCGGACGAGTGTGCTCTTCTCATGCTCTGTCTCCACGGAAACCAGACAATCCAACATGGCAGCCTGCCAAAGCACGCCTCCCTGCGTCTCTCTGTCTTTCTCCCATTAAACACACCATCCCTCTGTTTCTAAACTAGGTCACTACACCTCCGCTACTCCCTCCATCCCTCCTCTCCCACCCCAGCCTTCCTTTAGATTCCTTTATCTCTCACTCTATGCGAGCATCTCTATTACCATAACCTCCTCTTCTCTCCATCGCTTTGCCTCCCTCTTTTCTCTTGTTCCTCCTCTGTCTCTTCAATTCTATGCAGTCAAAGTTTAAGTACTTTACAGGCTTGACAAGTTGAACCACTGCTACAAATGCCCCCAAGCAGTTAAAAATACATGAGAGAGTGAGAGAGGAAGAGAGGGATAAAGTCAAGGGTCTCCCTCTTCTTTTTAGACATTCATTACATCTCTCTACTACTGATAGTTCGCTCTTGCCCTCCTGCTCCATTTTCAACTTTCAACCCTTTCTCCCCCGCCTCTTCAGGTACATTTTTTATCCTTCTAAATCCTTCGTATTATCCTTTTCACCTCATCTTTGCCATCCTTTTACTTTCCCTTCTCTCTCCGTCTCTCCTCTTCCACCGTCCAACCTACTTTCAAAAGACTTTATTAAGGGACATCCACATAGGGAGGGATTTGAAGGGACAAAGCAACCGGAAGTCTTTCATTGTCCATGAGAGTTGGCAATTTCCAGCAACATGAGAGACAGCGACTGTGATGTGGGTGTGTCAAATGATGAGACGGTTGAGAAATAGTCACTTTATGAAGAAAAAGTAATGATACAAAGTGGCCCCTACCAATGGGAGTGAACACATTGTAGCTCCTGTGAGTAAGGTGTAAGGAAAAGTGATCGACTACATCAATATTAAAGATGGCATTGTAAAAAACACTGTAAAGTCTTATCACATTTAAAACGTTAAAAGTCCAGTTGGTGCGTGTGTACATTTGTCAGATATTTATTACCAAACAGCAGGTTTTGTATCTGAATGAGAGCTGAGCATTTGAACAACGTGCAGACCACAAACTAACTGAAGCAGGTCTAGTGGAAGACAGTGATCTAAAAAAATATACCAAAACCACAGGCAGTATAAAAACCTGCAATACATGCTAGACATGCGCAATCAGCACAGAATGTGTCTCTTTCACTGTATAATGTGACCGACAGCTAGTTGAACAGTGCGGTTCTGTTCACACAGCAGGGGTTCTGCAAAAATACAGTTGTGAGTCCTGAACATTTACCTGTGTGTGTTCGGTTATAGAATTGGTTGTCACTCTAATAAATAACAGAACTATGTGTGTAACCATATTAAGCAAAGCACTCAAATACAGTACTGCTGCTGTGTGAACGCGGCCATACAGTGATAGGACAGACAAGGGGTGGTTAGTTACAGTAGAAGTTCCAAGTCTTTGTGTACAAATATTCAAGATTATGAGATTATCTTGGTCAAATTGTATATGCATGCAGGTTATTCAAAATACTTTTTTAAATTAACTGTCTAACTTTGAATTAAATTCTTAAAATTGAAGACTTTACAGTTTAGGGATGAGTTGTTTATTTTTTTTATGTTAATTTGCAGCAAATATGATAAACTTTTATCAAAGTTTAAGATAAATACAACAAAATACTCACAAACATTAAAGCAAAAAGTCTTTCTCTCCCCCTATTATAAACAACGACGAGTGAAAAGCTGTAATGTTTGGCATTCTGCTCAAGTTTATATACACTTTCCCCAGAATATTAATTTGATCTGCGATCAGGTTTTCAAAAGCTATGGTTACACAGCCACCAATATTGCAGTGCATACCATTGTAATACTAGTGATTAAAAAACACTGTATGTAGTTACACAAGCCTCTCTTTTTCTCTCTTGTCCTCCGATATCCCCTACATTTCCCAAGCCACCAAACACAGTTAATCACCCCATGTATAGAAGATTAAGCTGTAACTCACACTAGGCCCTTTGGCCTATAACTACACTCAAGTGCTCTACTGTGTACAGTGTAAAGGCATATTTAATTGCGTAAGTCTGTGTTGGTGTTTTTCTAATACGAGCGTCCTGACTATAATAAATTGGACTCTGCATTTTAACACAGCAGGCAAATCAGTGGCATTCATGGCCGACGCTTTTGATTCCATTGAATAATTAACGTGCCTTTGTCAGCTGGGGCTTTTTTAACGAGGAGATAAACCTTTGATCCAACCTCGTGGACTGATCCCTCGTTGTGCGAGACGCGCCGCATACCCTGCCTGACCTCATCATTGCTTCTCATCATTGCACCCTATCTGTCTTTTCTGTCTTGTTTCCTCATTCAATTCCTTCATCACCCATTTATGTCATGCTCCTTTTCTCCAATTATGTTTAACACCACAACTCAGCTATTTTTTGTACATAAGGCCTTTTTATAATGACTCGTGGCAGGGCTTCAACATAATGCTCAATGTGAGTGAAGATTGGAGCTACACATGAAAAACATCACAGATAGCGTCATCAAAGAACCATTACAAATTAGGAAGTGTATATGGCACAGTAACAACTTACAAACATGTTTTTGAGTACATTATCATGGGGCTAGCAACACCAAGATCATGGGCTTGTTTCCCCAACTCATAACTGTATACCTCAAATGCAATGTACTGTAAGTCACTTTGGAAAAAAGTGTCAGCCAAATGCATAAATACAAAATATGTACAATGCCATTCAAAAGTTTGGGGTCACTAATATTTTTGGGGTCAGTAAGAAAATATGCTTTATTGTTTTGTAATTGTTATTAAAATATCAGGACAGTTGTACCATTGCGCCAGTTAAGAGATACATCCATGTTATATATACATTCAGGGTCGATAAATACCTAAATATACTGATTGGCGAAACATTCATGAATTTAAGGGTTAAGTTTGCAGTTTTTGTTGCTGCTTTTTGTCGCATACCATTCACTTTTCATTAATTTAGGATTTTGATTCCGGGTCTAAAGGGAAAAGAGTTACTAGGTGTATGTTTTTATAAAACATCACTGCAGAAAATACAAATTGCTGTAATTTCCAGGTGAAATGATCACTAGTTGTGACATAGTGAGACAAAGGGTTAATAACAACTAATAAAGTATGTTTCTTACACAAAGGTATTGTAAGACTTCAAAAGACGTGCAAAACAGAGCACGAGTTATACTGAAAGGAGCAGCCTGAGGGTGAGTAGATAATGAAACATTTTAATAGTGTGTAACTATTATAAAAGTATTTTGTTGTATACCTAATGTGGTTTGCCTGTAGCTCTACTGGTGGAGTCCCAGGAAAAGCACAAACTGACAGAATGTTCCTCGTATAGATAGTAATTGGCTTAAATTTATTTAAAACGTGCCGTGCTTACATTTTATACTGTGATTTAATGTGGCTGTGCTTAAATTAAAAAAAATGCATTCCTGCTGTTTGTATTGGCTGTTCTCTTACGAGAGTATCTCTCGTACTGCGTAATATCTTACGCTATGGGGGAAACACTCTTTCCTCGAGATATTGAAGCCAAAAATTATCCTTAATTTTTTTAATCATGCAAAACGCTTTTGCAGCAGCAAGCAGACAAGGGCGAAACAGCTCGCGCGCCCATTGGCTGCCTCGCTGGAAAAGCTGCAGCCTATCGAGTGAAGGCACTGCGTGACGTAATGACGAATGAAGACGCTTCGCGCTCATTTTCGTCATGTCCCGCCAGTATAGGCGTGGTCTCGCCCTATAAATACCCCTCGATAGCTGTATTTCTCTGATTTTTTCATTCTTCACGCGAAGCTCACACATCGCGGGATCCAGAGTGAGAAGCCGCGCCGTTGACTTGTAGCCTTCTCAGCGGGACGTGCCATCTACTGAAGTCGCTGGCCCAGCCGCCTTCAACTGCCGTACCTGCTGCGCTTTCCGGCGTACTATATCCTTTACTCTGTCACTGTGTGTGTGTGTGTTTGCTTACGTGACGCAACACCCATTATATGTTCTAAAAGAGCTGCGTCTTTTTAAAGATGCCTTTCTGTGGCTCGTGCCGCTCCCAACTCAGCGATGAGGACCGTCACGTCATCTGTGTGTCCTGCCTGGGTCATGAGCACGCGGCTATCGCGCTCGCGGATGGTGGATGCCCGCACTGCGAACTTCTGCCTATGGCGACTCTGCGGACTCGCCTGGCGTCGTTCTCTGAACCCGCGTCCCAGCCTTCTGTGCCGCGCCGTAAGAAGCGTCGCGCCCAGCGCGCTCCCGAGCCTTCTCCAGCCCGCCAAAGCTCGCCGGTTCGCCCGCCTGCTTCGCCGGCTTCACTTGAGTCGCTCCCGGACGGACAGCGCCCGCCGTCTGCCGCCGCTTCCGCTCCCGAGCTGGACGAGCCTGCCGAGGTATGCTCTCTTGTGGCTTCCGATAGCGAGGATTGGGCGAGCTCTGTGGACCTCCCCCCCGCTGACGTGTCTAGCCAACCCTCTGGGAGGAGACCCGGCATTGAGGCTGAGCTGATGCGTCTGCTCACCCAGGCCGTGGAGAGCATCGGCCTCGAGTGGGAGGCGCCCGCCTTGCCGCCGCGCAACAGACTCGACGGGCACTTTCTCAAGAAAGACGAAGCCCCGTCTAAGTCTAGGGCCGCCCCCTTCCTCCCTGAGCTCCACGACGAAGTCGCCAAGTCATGGACCGCCCCGTTCTCCGCCAGACTGCGCACTTCCACTTCTGCGGCCTTTTCTTCTGTCACCGGCGCGGGAGATAAAGGATATCTCTCCATTCCTCCTGTCGAGGCGGCGGTCGCGTCGCATCTCTGCCCGCCCTCTGCGGGACGGCGCGCGCAGACGACGCTCCCCTCTAAAGCCTGCCGGGTGACTTCATCGCTGCACGGGCGTGCTTACACAGCCGCTGGACAGGCGGTCTCAGCGCTGCATACGATGGCGATCTTGCAGATCTACCAGGCCGACCTTCTCCTTAAACTGGACGAGGAAGGCCCGGGTGCGATCAATGTGGCGGATTTACGAGGCGCTACGGACCTTGCTCTACGCGCCGCTAAAGCCGCTGCTCAGGCCATGGGGCGGAATATGGCCTCTCTCGCCGTTGACTCAGGTCGATTGTGCAAACAATGTAGCGATTGCGCCCATACAATGCCCGCTCACGCTGCATGCCCCGTGTCCCTTGGTTTCTGTAAAAACGAAACCAACACACAATTTATCGGCTCCGGCCGAAAGCGTGCACAGTGCTGTAGATGTGCCCGTAGGTTTGCGCCCACATCCTCCCGCAAGCACGCCGAATCCCACGGGATTCGCCCCGCTCACTCTCGCTGTGCGTCCCGCCATAGAGATTATGAGCGCGGCCAGACTGCCCGCTGTGCCCAGCGCGCCCCCCGCCTCGAACGCTGTAAACACGGCGTCGTGTTCCCAGGGTACCGGGGCTCTCGAGCCGTTGCCAGGTCACGGCCAGAGCCCGGTCTGCATCCTACCCTAGCTACTCGCGCAGAAGCGTGGTCGAAGCTACCCGGGGTATCAGACTGGGTGCTGAACACTATAAAGAGAGGCTACTCGCTACAATTCGCACGACGTCCACGCCGTTGTACGGCGCCCGTCGAGACCTCGGTGAAAAACGAAGTATCTCATCTACTTCGAGCCGAGATAGCGAAACTACTGAGCAAAGGGGCCATAGAGCCCCTTTCTCAGGCTCAGAGCGAAGGGGGCTTATACAGCAGATATTTTCTGGTACCGAAAAAAGATGGGGGCTTCAGACCCATTCTAGATCTGAGACAGCTGAACAAAGCGCTTGTGAAGCGCCAGTTCAGGATGCTTACGACTAGGAAAATCCTCGCGCAAGTGCGCCAAGGGGACTGGTTTATGTCGATAGATCTGAAAGACGCGTATTTCCAAATACAAATAGCGTCCCATCACAGGCGATTCTTGAGATTCGCGTTCGAGGGCCAGGCTTATCAATACACAGTCCTGCCGTTCGGCCTGTCTTTGGCATGGTCCACGGGCCGGTGTCGCCTCAGGGTCGACGAAAGGTGCGTTTCGGCTCTGGAACCCTGGGAAGTAACCAGCTGGTATCAGTCTGGTGTGAGTCTGGGGACCGCCTCAAGGGTGAAAGTGGTGTCTACGGACGCCTCCACCACGGGGTGGGGAGTAGAGGTCTTCACGGGTCCAAAAATTCATGCCCGACCCGGAAGAGACCCGTAATGTGCTAAACCGAACCGACCCGGACCCGTCTATTATTTCAAAAGTTGGACCCGGACCCGTGCAGATCCGAGAAAGGCCGTGCCCGGACCCGACCTGGACCCGTTTATTATTTGAAAACTGGACCCGAACCCGACGGGAAGACACAAACCCGACTGGACCCGATTGTCACATATTATTTCACACAAGTTGCGAAAAATAAAACTTTTTGTCTTACATAATTTTAGTAGTCGTCGTCTCACTTTCTTGTAACGTTACCTGACTGACTGTGATGCATTGCAATCCACCGACAAGAAAGTTCTATCCATGTTATTTCTCTCGTTATTCCAAGCTTAATCCACTCAGTATTTCAGCTTTAAAAGTCCACTTGATGTCACGGTGATGGATGACAAATGCAACTTTGCACATGTGCATTCTGACTCGAGTTAACTCGCATAATAACTAACTTAACCGTTTGTCCTTTTGAACTAACTTATAATAACAATTGCTCGTTCAGTGCCATGGTCGCTGACATTATTTATTTGCTATCATATGTGCTCTCTGCTGGAAGCTCCGGTTGCCAAAGAAACATGACATGCGACAAACTTGAGACTGCACATGCGCGCTAGCTGGATCAGCCTAAAATGTTGGGTTTTTTTTTTAACGAATTTGAGAGTCATAGAAAACATTTATGTGACAATTCACCTCAGATTTTGTTGCTGATTTGAAATATATTTAAATATGAGTGTGTAACTCAAAGTCTGCAAGCATTTTTGAGATTTGAACCATTTACTATGTCACATAATAGGAACACGAACTCAAAATGACACTTATACATAGTAGCCTACCTACATATCAATAATTACTACCAAGAAAAACATAAAATAAAATATAGAAATAAAATAAACTTAAATATAGTAAAGATCTGTTTCCCCACTGCACACAAAGGTATCCATCATTACCGTGCGTGCAGTTGCATTAACTCTCTCTGACTGAGTCTGGGCGCGGCCGCGCGCTCTGCTTCTAACGGGAGGGAGGGAGGGAGAGAGAGAGAGAGAAAGAGAGAGAGAGATCGCTTTTTTTATTATTTCTCTTTTCTTTACCTACTTTTACAAGTTGCAAAAAAACACAAGCAGTGCTGATCTGACTCATTCTGGCTCTGATCGAGTCCGATCGCACGGGTATTACACACAATTTTAAACAGACCCGGGACCCGAAGTAATAAATTCGGACCCGACCCGGACCCGGCCGATCATTTAAAATTTAGACCCGAACCCGTACGGGTCCCGGGTCGGGTCCCGGGTCGACGGGTCTCGGGTGCACTGTGAAGACCTCTAGTGGGGAGCGCTGCTCGAGGGCAGACCGTTGGCTGGCCTATGGTCAGAGCGGGAGAAGCTCCTTCACATAAACTGCTTGGAATTGATAGCAGTCGACAAAGCGCTGCGGCGCCTCTGTCCCCTGGTGAGGGGCCACCACGTCTTGGTCCGGTCGGACAACAAGTCAGTGGTGGCGTACATAAATCGCCAGGGCGGCCTCAGGTCCGCACGCCTTTGCAGGCTGACGGAACCCCTCTTGGTCTGGGCCCAGCGCAACCTCCTTTCTTTGAAAGCGGCGCACGTGCCTGGGCACCTGAATACGGGTCCAGACATGCTGTCCAGAGACAACGTCCTGACAGGAGAATGGTCGCTGCACCCGCAGACGGTCCAGCTACTGTGGGAAACGTTTGGCAGGGCGCAGGTGGACCTGTTCGCGTCCCGCGAGAACGCTCACTGCCCAGTATTCTTCTCAAAGGGCAGGGACGCGCTGGCCCATACTTGGCCCAGCGGTCCCCTGTATGCTTTTCCCCCGGTCTCGCTCCTGCCACAGGTGTTGGAGCGGATCAGGGAAAATGGATGCCCAGTGCTGCTTGTGGCTCCGCTCTGGACGAACCAGGCTTGGTTTCCGGTCCTGATGCGAATGACCAGCACTGCCCCGTGGCCTGTACCGTTGAGGAGAGATCTCCTCTCTCAGGCAGAGGGCTCGATTTGGCATCCTCACCCGGAACTGTGGTCCCTGCACGCATGGGCCATCAACGGGTACCCGCTAGCCTCCCAGAAGGAGTGCTAAACACGATCGCACAGGCTAGAGCTCCGTCTACCAGACGGCTCTATGCCTCGAAATGGTCGGTGTTCTCTACGTGGTGCCGAGCCCGTGGCCTTTCACCCGTGGACTGCGGGGTTGAGGAAGTGCTTGCCTTCCTTCAGGAGCTGATGGATAAGGGAAGGACCCCATCCACGCTCAAAGTGTACGTGGCGGCCATAGCAACGTTTGCTAAACCGGTGTCTGGCCAGTCACTGGGAAAAAAACGACTTAGTCGTGCGTTTCCTACGAGGGGCTCGGAGATTAAATCCTCCCAGGCCCCCTTCAGTCCCGGCTTGGGACCTTTCCACGGTCTTGGAGGCCATGAAAGGCGCCCCGTTCGAGCCGATCCAGCTGTCGGATATGAGGCACCTGTCCCTTAAGACGGTGTTTCTATTGGCTCTCGCTTCAGTGAAGCGTGTAGGGGACTTGCAGGCGCTTTCTGTAAGCGCGTCATGTCTGGAGTTTGGGCCTAACGACTCAAAGGTCGTACTCAAACCGAGGCACGGCTACGTGCCGAAATCCCTCAATACACCGTTTAGGGCCCAGGTGATTTCCCTGTCAGCCCTTCCGGTTCTCGATGAGGAGAGGGATGCGAGTCTCCTTTGCCCTGTCAGGGCGTTAAGGGCTTATGTGTCCCGCTCGGCTGGGTTCAGGCAGACCGAGCAGCTTTTCGTTTTGTTTGGCGGCCGTTCTAAGGGACTCGCCGCCTCAAAACAGAGCCTATCCAGATGGATAGTGGATGCCATAGCGCTGGCTTACACTTCCAAGGGCCTGCGGTGCCCATTGGGTGTCAAAGCGCACTCCACAAGAGGCGTGGCCTCGTCGTGGGCATGGTATAGCGGGGTCTCCCTGCAGGATATCTGTACGGCTGCGGGCTGGGCCTCGCCGTCGACATTTATCAAGTACTATAACCTGGAGGTGCCCGCCCTACAAGCTAAGCTTTTGGCGGTCTGAACTTCGGGCTTATTGGCCGCCAATGCGGCTATGTTGCCCTTACGGGTCAGTATCCTTACGGGACTTTATAAAGGAGTGATGCTTCTAGCCTCTCCTCCTCTACTCTATGTGAGTTATGGTGATTATGCACTAGATGTGCCCCGGGCTTTGCCCCGGGACTCTGGTGTAGGATCCCTGTCCGCACGGCGTTTTGTATGGGGTCCCCATAGCGTAAGATATTACGCAGTACGAGAGATACTCTCGTAAGAGAACGTACTCGGTTACTAACGTAACCTCGGTTCTCTCTAGAGAGGGAACGAGTACTGCGTATCTTGCCGTGCTTGAACTATGCTCTGGTTCGCTTCGGTGTACAAAATCAGAGAAATACAGCTATCGAGGGGTATTTATAGGGCGAGACCACGCCTATACTGGCGGGACATGACGAAAATGAGCGCGAAGCGTCTTCATTCGTCATTACGTCACGCAGTGCCTTCACTCGATAGGCTGCAGCTTTTCCAGCGAGGCAGCCAATGGGCGCGCGAGCTGTTTCGCCCTTGTCTGCTTGCTGCTGCAAAAGCGTTTTGCATGATTAAAAAAATTAAGGATAATTTTTGGCTTCAATATCTCGAGGAAAGAGTGTTTCCCCCATAGCGTAAGATATTACGCAGTACTCGTTCCCTCTCTAGAGAGAACCGAGGTTACGTTAGTAACCGAGTACGATTTAAAAATACAGTACACAATACAAAACAAAACAAAAAAACATTCATGATTTTTCAGTTTTCAAGACTTAACTCTCCCTCTCTCCTTCACTGTCAATGTTCTGTCTCCCCTCAGAGTGTGATGCAACTTTAAAGCTGACTGAATTACTAACTTTCTGTGTTGTTGTTCCAAGATTTCTTTATTTCATTTCAGAAGGTTTTACTCTGGGCATTTGGCTTGTCTCTTCACCTCATCTGCTGTCTGTACTTGTTTTTGTCTTTGCAAACACTTGTACGAGTGACAATTCTTTCACTGAGATTTACAATTCTCTTTTTCATCATCCTTTACCCTTCACACTCTCATTGTTCATCCCTTCTCGTCTCTGATCATTCTCCCTTCACTTACTTTCTAACTTTTTGTTTTGTTTTTGTCTTGGTAAAAAAGACATTAACATGAATGATGTAGAGACATCAGAGACAGAATGCACTACAACTTGTCTATATGTCCTCTCTTTTGTCTTACTCTCACTCAAGACTCCAATGAGAAGTAAAAGGGGCTTTGCAGCCTGATCCCATTAGAGAACTGGTTGAGTACCAAATGTTCATCCTGTCCTCATTTAAAAAAGCAACTGTGTACTGGAGCAGTAATGGAAGCAGTAATCTGGCGTATTTTAATTGTCTTATGACTTTCTCCATTTTACGAATATTTATATGTAATTTAAAAAAATATATATATTTACTTTGGAACATTGGAAGTTTAGGGATTTAACAACAAGAGATAGAGTCACAAATGGGGGAATATTTGGCTATTTGTGATCATCAAATATTGTGACTACAGCCCTGGTACTACCAAGAAAGTATATTGGGTCAATAAAATGAAATGAAATGAATTGAATTAAAACAAAATAAAATAAAAATGTGGTGTGGTGCGCAATGGTGTTACCATTGGGAGTTGGGGGTTACCATATGACACTTTTCAACATGCAAACTTGCTAATTCATACGAGGTCAATTCCTCATAGAACAAAGTGAATTTAAGTCATTGTGTGCATTTGCATTTCAAATAAAATGAGCACAAATTTCATAAACCCTGAAATTCCCTTGGTATTGAATCCACGTGCCATGTTCTACTGTTTAAGCTACAGGGACATTTAAAGCGAGACAAATAGACAGAGTCAGACAGACTGACTCACTGGCTGAACGATCAATCCCGTGTGGAAGATTGGGGAGCATTAAAAGCCAGACAATAAATCTGTACAGTACTCAGCAAGAACCACATATAATTAAATAAAAACAGGCAGCCTAGGCTCATTGGAAAAATGTGCATCTACTTTCATTTTTGCAAAAACACACATATTATTCACTACAGATGGGGGTACGCAGAAGGATGTTACAGTAAATGCCCCAGAAAGAACGCCACTCTAAAAAGTTTGGCAACCACTGCAATAGAGCATTAACCTTTTAGTGCCACTCACTGGACATTTCGTTTCCGAACTGCCACACTATGTCCATACAACGCAATGAAACACTGCCAGATTCACGTTCATCTGTTTCAGTTAAAACCGCATGCTTTTACAGCCACTCTAAAAGTGTCGCGAAAAGCGCAAGAAGCAACGTAATATCATTCTGAAGAAATGTCGTCGCAGGCACATATTTCCAATGAGCCTGGGTTGAAACTGGAAATTAGACTCTCTGTTCCAGAGTCAAGAGTGGCCTGAGCAGTGACCCGCACACACACATACATGTTTGTGCTGTGTTGCTAAGTGTGATTAACCAGGCGCTATGGCAACACGCAATAAACAAACAGAAAGTGGTGTCTCAAGACTGGCATGTCATTTCTGAGCAAACACGATGATTAATAACAGAGAGCAGGATGATGGAGAGCAGTTTTTTATCTGTCAGCCTCTCGCTCCCTCTCTATGCATTCACAAAATGTCCTTAGAGCCACGTCTCCTGTCCATCTCTCAATCTCATCTTTCAGTGGCTCTCGTTCTCATTCTCTGCCTTCTCTACCATTTGTTGTCTTTATTCATACAGAAACCAGAAGCATACAGTAAATCCGGCCCGTGATGCTATCGCTCTCTGCATTCTCACCGTCCGCTTCATTCACTCTGATGAGATAAGAGAGAAGCAGATGTCTCAGCTGTCCGCAGTGTACTCTGCAGAGACAACTGTGCAGAGAAAGGCTCTGCATGGAGACGTTCATACCCGTCACAGGCAGGTTTTTTTTTTTTTGACCGTCACTTGTTTTTGCTCAGATACAAGTGTCAAGTTGTTGCTAGGTTACTAGACATGGGAGACTTGATGTGCACATGACAGACATACATATGGGAAGCACCTTGTCGAGAAAAAGTCCATTGAGCAGCTTCTCAAATGCATTACAAATTAGCTTTAATGTCACAACTGACCTTGAACCTATGCAGAGTTTATTCTGCCTACAGGACCCACAATCTGTTCACTGACCATGTGATGAAAATGTAATGCACATTCAAAATTTGGCAACCTCTTATCTGACTAGATAACACTTTACATTAAGGTTTAATTTGTTAACATTAGTTAATGCATTAGTATCATAAACTTGTACACTACAACACCCAAATCCGAACACTTATGGAGACTGACCCACAGAGATATACAGAGTTACTTAAGATTATTAAAAGATTATGTGATGATGAAATAGAACATCATGACAGGACTGGAGCATGACGCAGAATCAAAGCCAGGATATTTGCTTTTGTAAACAGTAATACTTGCTGGCTATAAAGTGTATTTACAGTCATTTTAACATTGCATATAAAAGTTTTGTTTCTGTCATTTAAATATATGATGCCACTAACCTGACATACTTGACATGAATAGAGTTGCTAATAACCTGCCAAACTTAATTTGGTTAACTTAGATAATGCATTAGCTATCATGACAATTAACAATGAACCATTTGTTTTTACATAATTTATGAATCTAGGGTAATATTAGTTTTTAATAGATTACTGTTCATTATTAATTCATGATTGTTAATACATGTTAATTTATACAATTTTAAATATTGAAAATGTTTGCGTGTAGAAATAAACAGTAACCCAGATTAATAGAATTCTGTATTTTTTCAGCATTTAAAAATTGTTGTTCATTCATGATAGCTAGAGCATTAACTGATTTAAGCATTTAAGTTAACTAATTAGGTTTGGAAAGTTAGTGGCATCAAAGTTACTACTATTATTAGTACAGTGTAGTCTATTTTACAGAGCAACAGTAAAAGTACAATACTGATATTGGCTTTCAAACGTTAAAATAGAGCTTTTATTTTGGCGGAAAGCCTTTAAAGCTCTTAAAGCTTCTTATTTGTTGAAAAGAGTTTTTTGTTGATTGTATTCTTTTGGACACGAGGAGCTCATCATTCAGTGTCGTGCTTCACTCTGCAACATGCAGCACATCAGACTGTATATTTCTATAATAAAATTGTAGCTTTTGAGATTTGATAACTGCACAAACTGGCGAGTAACACAATTTGATATGCTTGCCAACAGAATGGTTTTAAAAGAAATCCCTGCATAAAGTAAATGTACTTTTTTTTCAGTTTATTTAGTAAAAAAAATAAGCCCATTTTGCGATTCATGTCCGTCATACTTCTAAGGTAAAAAAAAACAACAACACAGAAACGGTTATTGCACTCCACAAAAAAAGGATTACGAGTTCTCACTTTCACAGTGGATCATACACAAACACCAGCATAATGATATGAGATTGCAAGTGCTCATAACTCTCTTTTTTCCTTTTCTTGCCCTCGGCACCTCCCAACATCCCTGTGACTGCCTCAGTCTGAAAAGAGTCTCCATCTCCTAACAATGAATGCAGGGACTACCCATCTGTTGGTGCTGATAACCATGGTCTCCCCTCCCTCCATCCCCTCTCACTCTCTGTGTCCTGTTTAGGATGCTGCCACTTCAGCTGTACTCTGTCACTAAAAGGGCAAGAGCCTGGTGCCAAGCTTCTGGAAAAAAAATAGCAATTAGCGAGCCAAGAGAAGAAAAACAAAGAGCAAATCATTTTTAAAGGGTTTGCGCCATTTTAAAAGGTAACATTAAAAAAAAAATGAAATGTAGCATAATTATACACATACATGTAAAATAAAGAGAGGCACAGAAGGAATTAGTGTGTTGATCTTTGTGAGTTTTAATGGAATAGTATCTTGAGGTGTCCTGTTGTCAATGTGATTTTTGTTGACCTGATTGTCCTGACCTGTGTCTTATTTTCCAATTAGACCATGTACAGTCGTGCTCAGAATTAATGGTACCCCTGGTAAATATGATCAAAAATGGCTGTAAAAAATAAATCTGCATCGTTTATCCTTTTGATCTTTCATTCAAAGAATTGGCAAAATCCTAACCTTTCATTGAAGTAAAAGATTTGAAAGTGGGGGGGAAATCACATTATAAAATAAATGTTTTTCTCCAAAACACGTTGGCCACAATTATTCATACCCTTTTATTAAATACCTTTTTGCAATCTCCTTTTGCCAAGATAACAGCTCTGAGTTTTCTCATATAATGCCTGATGAGTTTGGAGAACACCTGACAAGAGATCAGAGACATTCCTGCATACAGAGTCTCTCCAGATCCTTCAGATTCCCAGATCCATGTTGGTGCTTCTTCTCTTCACTTCAACCCACTAATTTTCTATATGGTTCAGGTCAGGGAACTGGGACGGTCATGGCAGAAGCTTCATTTTGTGCCCCCTAACACATTTTTGTGTTGATTTTGATGTTTGTTTTGGATCGTTGTCCTGATGGAAGATCCAACCACGGCCCATTATAAGATTTCTAGCAGAAGGCATCAGGTTTTGATTTTTTATCTGTTGATATTTGATAGAATCCACAATGCCATGTATCTGAATAAGAAGTCCAGGACCTCCAGCAGAAAAATATGCCCACAACATTAAAAATCCAACGGTATATTAAATTGTACACATGGGATACTTTTTATCCTTGTGTGCACCAAACCCATCTAGCGTGTTTGCTGCCAAAAAGCTCTTTTTTCAGTTTCATCTGACCACAGAAGCCTGTGCCGTTTGAAGATCCAGTCGTGTCTGACACCTGAATATGCTAGAGTTTGTTTTTGGATGAGCGAGGAGCATTTTTCTTAAATCCTTCCCAAACAACATGGTGATGTAGGGGTTGTTTGATTTTTTTTAATAGGCTTTCTGACCCCAAGACTCAACTAATCTCTGCAATTCTCCATCTGTGATCGTTGGAGAGTCTTTGGCCACTCAAACTTTCATCCTCACCGTCCATTAAGAAAATATAGACACACGTCCTCTTCCTGGCAAAATCGTAACATATTTAGTTGATTATAACTTCTTAATTATTGCCCTGATGATCAAAATGGGATTTTTCAATTCTTTAGCTATTTTCTTACATCCACTTTCTATTTTGTGATGCTCAACAATCTTTAGATGCACATCAGAACCATGTTCTGTGGTTTTATTCATTGTGATGTATGATTAAGGGAATTTGGCCTTTGTGCTTCCTCATATTTAAACTCCTGTAACACAAGAAGTCATAGCTGGACAGTTTCATGTTCCTAGTCACCCTGGTGTGCTAAAAAAGGTAAATATTAATGGGAATATACTTCATAGATATTTTATTCATAAAAAATTCTAGGGGTGCCAACAATTATGGCCAGCGTGTTTTGGAGAAAAATATTTATTTTATAATGTGATTTCCCCCCCACTTTCAATTCTTTTACTTCAATGAAAGGATAGAATTTTACCAATTTTTTGAATGAAAGATCAAAAGGATAAACGATGCAGATTTATTTTTTATAGCCATTTTTTATCATTTTTACCAGGGGTACCATTAATTCTGAGCACGACTGTATGTATGTATGTATTTATGTATGGATGGACGGATGCGTAAAAGTTTTTCTCATATTAAATGTTCTATGAGTCCTTAACTATGTCTGAAAGCTAAAACATGCCCTTCACAGGCAGTGAAAAGTGGTGAGCAATCTGAAAATATACATCTTTCACTGCTATGGTATGTCACAATCCTGTGCATATGGTTTGGCAGTCGTTGTTGAAAAAAGAAAAAGAACAAAAAGAGTGCCCGAAGAACTTTAAAGAAATAAATTCATAAATAATCCATGCATTGTACTCACTAAATATTTGGATCATCATCAACTAAAGCTCTACTAAAATTGTTCTTTATATGATGGTGCCTTGGAAGCCATGTCTGAAACCTGTGTCCTTGGCTTGTACACACAAACATTTCGGATATCATTGACTGTTCAGAAAGGGATACTGCATAACTCAAAATTTGATTATGTGCTTTGCTAGCAGCATACAGACTTTTAATTATGCAATATAACTCAAAGTCAAATATAAACAGGATATTTCCATTCACTCTAATTCACACATTTTTGAGCGTCAATTTTAAATAAAAAGCATATTTCACAAAAAAAATATTAAATTCATTGTGTCATAGACTAAATAATTTAGAGGCTTTTACATGATTTATTTAGGTAGATTCCATGAGAGAAGTCAAGCCTTAACTACTCAAAAATATTATGTGTAATATTGTTACCATCATAAGTAAATAGCATTACAAACATGTATAGTGTAGAATACATACTATAGTATGCAATCATAAACATTTCAAAATCAGTATGCAAAATAATAATAATAATAATAATAATTCATTACATTTATATAGCGCTTTTCTGGACACTCAAAGCGCGTTACATAGAAGGGGGGGAATCTCCTCAACCACCACCAATGTGCAGCATCCACCTGGATGATGCGACGGCAGCCATATTGCACCAGAACGCTCACCACACACCAGCTTACTGGTGGAGAAGAGACAGCGATGAAGCCAATCAGTATATATGGGGATTATTAGGAGGCCATGATGGACAGAGGCCAAGGGGCAAATTTGGCCAGGATGCCGGGGTTACACCCCTACTCTTTCGAAAGACATCCTGGGATTTTTTATGACCACAGAGAGTCAGGGCCTCGGTTTAACGTCTCATCCGAAGGACGGTGCTATTTTGACAGTATAGTGTCCCCATCACTACACTGGGGTATTAGGACCCACACAGACCACAGGGATAGCACCCCCTGCTGGCCTCTCTAACACCTCTTCCAGCAGCAACCTGGTTTTCTCAGAAGGTCTCCCATCCAGGTACTAACCAGGCTCAGCCCTGCTTAGCTTCAGTGGGCAACCAGTCTTGGGCTACAGGGTGATATGGCTGCTGGCCTGCTGGCAAAACTGTTGTGTCCTTACATTTAGTCGAACCTATATAAATAATAAAACTGTCATTTTGTATTTTTAATCGTAACTCTTATTTTTTGGCATTCAGGCCACAACATATTAATATGTCAAAAATCTTGAAAAAAAAAAAATATATATATATAATTGTGCTTATGTTTCCGGTTCATTCTGCACACCAGAGATGGAAGGTCAAGGGCTACACTTTAGTTCGTAATCTCTGTTTTTCATGTTACAGAAAACGAGTGAGAGATACAGTAGTACCAAAAATATGAATTTTCCACTGAAAAAAAGGGGCAGACATTTATCTAGGACTAAATGTAATATTACATATTTAAGAGGAATGAAAAAAAACAAGACCCTGTGAGCTCAAAAACACTCTTATACACAGATTCTCGAAACAGTGCTAAGTCAGGGAAAAGGGGCCTTTCTAAATGTGTTAGCCTGAATTAGACTGTATTGCTGGAAAACACCAGTGTTACTGAAAAAAAGAGGAATGACAGTGAGTAGGCGAAAAGAAGGACGAGTAGAGCATAAGAGGAGGACAAACGAGAGGGATATGACATGCTAGTGAGAGAGAAATACAGAGGGAAAAAAACAGGTTATTAGGGACGGAAGGAAAAAAATATCCCTCATGAGAAGTAACAAATATGTTTAGACAGAGCCTATACAGCGAAACAGATGGAGGCAAAAATATGGACAGAGGAGCAAAGAGAGGAGGTGAAGAGAAAGGAAGTGATGAAGTCTATGGAGACAGGACGAGAGGAGGAGGAATGAACAGTGACAAACTGCACTGTGGTTTGAAAAAAAAAAACTAGAGAAAAAAAATTCTAAACTGAAACTGAGGATGTATGAAAACACATTAACAACTGGGACAAAACGACAGAGTGTGTGTGTGTGTGTGTGTGTGTGTGTGTGTGTGTGTGTGTGTGTGTGTGTGTGTGTGTGTGTGTGTGTGTGTGTGTGTGTGTGTGTGTGTGTGTGTGTGTGTGTGTGTGTGTGTGTGTGTGTGTGAAAATGTGTGAGAGAATAAGCAGATGAATAATACAAAGATAAAGATTAAAGAGAGGAATGCAAAACAATGGGAAAGGGGCAAGAAAAAGAACCAAGGAAAGAAAATAGAAGAGATCTAGAAATGGAGAGAGAAAGGTTTTCATCTCCTCAACTAAATTACATTTCAAAGGAAAGAAATAACCACTTTGCAACAATTCTTGCTATTAGCAAAATGATTTCTCTTTAAAACAGAAAGCATATGCACTACCTTTTAAAGTTTGGGGTTGGAAAGCTTTTGTAATGTTTTTGAAAGAAGTCTCTTATCCCCTGGCTGCTTTTATTTGATCAAAATTACAGTAAAAACAGTAATATTGTATCCCAATTTGAACAAACGGTTCAGAGAAAAAAGGGCTACTGTCAAATAAAAATAAAGAAAATAAGAACAAATAATCAAACTACAAGCAACAGCACATACGTTGTTTTTCTAGACTGTTTATCTGTCGTCCCTCCTCCTTTTATGCTTCCACTTCTCCGTGAGAGATCCATTCCGTTCTCCCACGGCCTTCGACCTCGCCCTGCTCGCCACAACGATTTTTTGCAGTTATTAATCTGATCTTCAGTGTCACATGATCATTCCGAAATCATTGTAATATAAATACAATTATTTTAAATGATAGAATGACATTTATTTCTTACAACAAAAAATCTATTTCCCAAACAGTAGAGCAATAGTATTAATCTAAACAAAATAAATACAATTTATAATAGGCCTTTATTTAAAAAAATTACAAATAACAGTGTTTTCCCTTGTAGTTTCAGGATGTTGGATCTCAGTATTTGCTCGAGCGAGAAAGATTAAGAGGTACACGTATTTTTAAAAAAATAATTGTCACTTGCTCAATTTAGTTAATGGTCTCATGCAACACAATTCTTCAATGTTTCATCATAACTTCTTTTCGCTGCATGCAATCCATCACAATCCCCATCTAGTCCAACAGCTTTGCACGGAACTAGAGGGTGAGCATGAATGTTGAAATCAAGTGTTATTTTATCCGTGTCAAAGCAAGAAAAGAAAGGGAGAGACTTGTTAGTGTTTAATGTTCATATATGTAGGCAGTTTCTTTACGTTAAAGTTTCAATGGCTGCCACACATGAAGAGTATACAGCCTGAAGACTGATGCTTTACTCATTTGGACATTTCTGTGCAAATGCCTGCAACACTTACACAACATACACAAAGAACAGTTCAATTAGTATGTGTTATGTTCTTAAAATAAACTGCTAAATTAAAAAGTTCCCCAAATAATCATTTTAAGTGTTTATACCATCCTTATATGCATATTATCATTTAGACATATTCGTACAATGTGTCACTCGGCGTACCACAAAAGTACCTTAAGAAATCATTTACTCAATAATCAAAAGAGAGAGAATAACCTTCAAAAACAGAGACTCAATAAGGAAAAATAGAAAAAGAATAGAAATAGAAAGAACACACAGTCTACACACACACATAAAGCTCCCATTCATGCTGAAATAGACCTTTACAGGGTTAGAGGTTATGTTATCATTGCTATCCTTTCACTAAAACACCTGTCAATCACACGTCGCTATGGAAACACCAATCTGACCTTTTATATAACACTCTAGACAAACCGTATCAGACAGCTCCATCTCTTTATTTCTCTCTTACTCTGTTATTGTTGTCCCAAAGACTTTCTGTTTCAGCCATGATGCATTCAATTAATAGGCTTCATGCTGTAGAACAAGACCAAAAAAAAAAAAAAAAAACAGGCAGACAGAATGCTGGTAACTTTTATCTGGCCTCAGTGCTACTATAATCTAAAATGAGTAGGTCAGCATGTGCTTTGCATTATTATTTCAGAGTTAAAAGACATATCAAAGAAGAGTGCATCATTCAGCAGAGCATGTCAGGTCAACATGTTGCTGTTACATCAGGTTTTGCTTTTCTCTAGTCCTCTCCTTTGCCACAGCTCAAGTCAAGCCTCTTCATCTTTGACAGGAAACTCATTCCTAAGGGAAGTTTGTGATATTTTTACACAGCCATCACTGATGAGACTGATAAATGTCATATCACTGTGTTCACATACACCCTGTGGGATAACCGGTAGACGCAAACACAAATTTACAGGTTACTGCATTCCCCAGATATAAATCTGCCTGCTGCTCATGAAGCCTGAATTCACTATGCAAATACAAATTAAGATATTCTGCTGCTGTGCCAAACAGCTTAAGTCAAGGGTCTTCAACCGGGGGTCTTCAATCCGCAGCAGTACTGCATGGGGTCCACATATTAATGTTTGATCAAAAAAATGTTTTTTTTTTTACAAAAATTAAAACATAGGTAAAACTATCAGGTTTAAAACCACCTGCTGTGATGGTTATTGCAGACTATGAGAGCTATAACTTGAAAACGCTACTGACTAATAATTTATACAATTTAGCTTGACAGAATGGACCACCTTGTAATATCTACACTCCAAGCACGTGATTCCTCCTCTTTAGAAAATCCAGATGTGGAGGCAAATAAACCCGCTCAGGCCCAGTTCTACGGAAGCAAGAGCACCCTAAATTTATGTAATAATAATATCATATTGGAGAAACAGATTTGGCAAATGCTCCACTGCGTATTCGTGTTTGCACTCTGGAGAGCGTCAGATGTGTCTATTTAAAAAGTGTTTTTGCAGTGGTGAGCAATGTAGCCAATCACAGACATGTTTGTTGATCTCTTGAACACAATGGTCAATCAGAGGTGTTTAAGTTAGAATTCACTCACCGCTCAAAACGCCAGTGTATTCATTAAGCGTGCTCGCTCTAATCCTCCCATTAACAAAGTTCAAAAATATATACACTAGAGATGGGCGGATGGGCTATTAATTAATCTGCAAACGCATCACAAAACTCATCATCCATCCGCCATCCATCCATCCGCACCAACGTTTTCTGACCAATTTTCAAAGCCGCACCCACCCATCATCCGCTGATTGTTTTAACGGTGCGTGTCCACTACAGCGGCAAAGCTCCGCTCAGTGCCGATGGCAACGCTAAAACTCAAAAATCGAAGACTTTTTCTATGTCCACAAAAGGCCTATTTCTCTCAAATATTGTTCACAAATCTGTCTAAATCTGTGTTAGTGACCACTTCTCCTTTGCCGAGATAATCCATCCACCTCACAGGTGTGGCATATCAAGATACTGAATAGACAGCATGATTATTGCACAGATGTGCCTTAGGCTGGCCACAATAAAAGGCCACTCTAAGGCCCCGTTTACACGTACATGGTTATTTTGAAAAACGGAGACATTTCCCTTTGCTTGTGGCCTTCGTTTACACGCAAACGGAGAATTCGCCTCTGAAAACGATTCTTTCTAAAAAAGTCCAGAGTGGAGATTTTGGAAAACTTCGTTTGCATGTTAACTTAGAAAAACTGAGTTTTAGGCAGCCGACGTCACAGTATGCGACAGAACTTGCAACTATGTCAAAGGTGCGACCTATGTTTACATTTTGATATGGCTATGGTGATCATGGAGGCATTCAGTGTAGCAGTTGCATTTATGTTGGTGCAAACCCTTTTATCTGTTCCCTTGTCCTTTGAGTTCAACACATGAACAATGGGGGCAAAAAGGCAAAAACAAAAGTGTTGCGTTTATAATTTTGTTCAGTGTGTGTGTGTGTATATATATATATATATATATATATATTATATATATTATATATATATATATTATATATATATATATATATATGCTGCTTAGACGACAGACGGGCCATTACACACTTCAACATTTCGGAAGTGATACAGTATCTACATGCTAGATTCACTGCAATGCTAGAGTGATAACCATTCCATGGGACAAAATTACGGCACACATTTTTTTTTAGATATGCATTAACCGTTAGTGATATGATTCTTAATTGTCCATCTCACAGTAAAATTAAAGTGTCTTGATAAACTTAAAGCTAAAGTTCAGGTAAATGTTTAATTGTCCATCTGACAACACAATTAAAATGTATGACTTTGCAAAACCATTAAAATAATTGTGATTAAACCAACTGTGAACAACTAATGAATTGGGATGTTATTGCAACGTATGTTTGTAATGATGCATATGTAATATGTGCTACAAACTTTTTCAAACAGACTTTTTGCTGTTTGAAGTAGAGATCTATTTTTTCAGTACACACACAGAAATACATCAGGACTCTGTAGAAATGTAGAAATGCCACTAAAAGTGAAAAATATGTCGCAAAAATGTAAAATGTGAGGGGATTGTATGAATTCCTCTGTTTTTATCTCTTACTTAACATTTGATAAGATAATATTGTGTTGTTATAAATCTGAATTCACTGAGTGTTGTTATAGTGAATGAACAAATGAATGTATGAATGATTGAATGAATGAATTAATTAATGAATGAATTAATTAATGAAATAATCACTTCTACACAGACAAAAATTAAATGTCAAAAATAACAACAGTTAAAATAGCAATTAGTTTAAATGTATTGTTTTATTATGGTTAAAATTGCCTACTACTAATGGTAAACAATGCCCCTGAAATTCAATTTCAGGGACAAATTTTGATTCTTAATAAGAAGTTAATTACTGACAATTGGCGTGATGTCAGTCAAACCAATCACTATTGAATTCCTTAAAAGCACAGGGATGTTGACTCCATAACAGAGAGTGTGTGTGTGTGTGTGTGTGTGTGTGTGTGTGTGTGTGTGTGTGTGTTTGTTGTGTGTGTGTGTGTGTGTGTGTGTGTGTGTGTGTGTGTGTGTGTGTGTGTGTGTGTGTGTGTGTGTGTGTGTGTGTGTGTGTGTGTGTGTGTGTGTGTGTGTGTGTGTGTGTGTGTGTGTGTGTGTGTGTGTGTGTGTGTGTGAGCAAACAAGACCTCATGGGTTCTGCAGGAAAGACTCTATACAGAATGAATGGAATACATTAAGCAGTGAAGATATCAAGACACGTCTTCTCTCTATACATCTCTATCTCAATCCACTGTGGGGGAAACATTTGGACAAATGTCTGAATGTCATTATATTAGACACAACATATCAAAAGTGTCCAAATATTTTTTTTTCTTAATTTTGGAGAAAATGGTAAAGCCCCTTATGCTCACCAAGGCTGCATTATATTTGATCAAAACTGTGTAACACTAGCCTGGATGCCAGCCCGAACCCCGCCCACAACATTTTTTGGTCGGGAAGTTCGGTCTGGACTCGATCCATTGAGGAGTAATTATGATCAGCCAAAAAATGGTCGGACCAATCAAATTGCCAGGGCGGGCTTTATACGATGATGGACAGATAATCCATCCAATAACGTAATCATCACGTCCTCAAACGTATTTTTTCTTTCAAAAATGCTTTTCGTGTTTGCATGCAAGTAGGCCTACTCCGCGAATCCTTAAGTTCTTTTTGCAACACCGGCAAAGATCGTTAACACTCCTTATTTTTTTCATACTTTTTCCAGAGTTCTGTTTGATAACTATGCGTTGCTCAACATACGTCACTTACTGCGTTCCTCTGATTGGTTGTCGGTCTATCCAATTGAGTGCAGAGTTGTTGTTTTTCCTGGTTCGGTTAAGACACGCCTCATAATCAAAGCCCTATGGAGCAGTCTCAGACTCATGTTCTGACCAGAATATGAGTATGACGAAGTCAGGCTAGTGTAACACGGTTAAATATTATTGCAAATTAAAATATATTTTCTAGATTAATATATTTTAACATGTAATTAATTCATGTGATGGCAAAGCAAATTTTTCAGCAGCCATTGAGGTTTTGTAAATGTTTTATTTGAATGCCTGTTTGGGCTACATTAAAAATAAATGTTACTTTTATTATATTTTGTTACATAACATTTTTATGTTTGTCTTAAGTGTACAAATACTTTTTAGAGCACTGTGGATACTATACTGAGCTTTAAGCATTGATGAAAGCACTGCATTAGAGAGGCATGTGTGTGTGTGTGTGTGTGTGTGTGTGTGTGTGTGTGTGTGTGTGTGTGTGTGTGTGTGTGTGTGTGTGTGTGTGTGTGTGTGTGTGTGTGTGTGTGTGTGTGTGTGTGTGTGTGTGTGTGTGTGTGTGCGTCTGTGTGTGTATTATTCATTTCAGTGAGGTCTAAGTGATTCCACTGTCCTTTTCTGACCCCCCATGATAAACGATGTCACCCCAACCCCAAACCTAAGCCGTGTGCCACTTCTCTGTCTTCGTGCATGTCTGTCTGTGTGTGTGTGTGTGTGCATATTTTTAAAGAAGCTGATGATAACAATAATGATGTTGATGATAAAGACTATGACTTAATCAAGATAACAATCAAGGGCTAATATTGCAATGATGAGGAGAATATTTATAATGTATATTTATAAATATTTCTTCTCGGGAAGCTTCTCAGTAGGAAGCTAAATGTTTATCACATGATCAAACAAGATCTCACCCCATGTTTTTTGCCCTCTATATCGCGGCGATATCTCTCTGATATATACAGTAGCTACTGCATGAATGCTAATATGGGCATCTTTGTGTCTGCACTTTAACCATTCAATGCTATCTTCTGCATGTTATTTTGATGGGAGATGCAAGCAGTACAAATCTAAATAAAAATAGTATTCGGAAGGAAAGGCAAAAAAGTTAAATGTATTATTTGAGTCCTAATGTTTTGATAAATGCAATTATTTTGTGGGCGTTTTTATCTTCCAGCTCCTTTAAGGGTTAACAACACCAGCCAAAGCCTTCTAGCACACGCATGACGCTCGTATCTGTTAATAATCTGTTAATTCTGTGTGTACCAGCTCTGAATAATAATTGCACTGGACTGAATTATGAGAGGAGCATGTGCATATGAGCTCACTAGTGAATATGATTCTATCTAAAACTATTCAAATTATACTTGTATCATGATAATGAGTAAAAAGTTTAAACATTAACATGGATTTCATTGTATTTGATCTTAGTATTTAATTTTAACTTTAATTTTAACTGGTTTTAACATAAATTATGCAGAACTTGATGATCATGTTCTCAAGAATGATTTTAAAATGAACCATAGAGCATCTTTAGCTTCACTGGAAGAACTTCTAGACCTAGAAACAGTGTAGAATCCAACATATTTTTCTTATTTCACTTCTTAATATGCATTGGTTTTAAATCCTACAACTTTGTGAATTTTAAGGTTTAAATGAAACAAAAAAAACCACTTCCTTTTTTAAATGTGATATTACATCCGGATCCCACTTTATGTGCACAATAAGCTTTACGGTATACCCGGGAGTCTTTGCTCGGAGTGTGTTGCTCACACATTGTTTTAATATAGCGACTCTGAGAGTGTGTCTGTGTAAACCGATGTATTTTTGCATTTCCCATGCGCTGTAAGGTAGCGTTTCATCCCCGCTGAGAGAAAAAGGCTGACGGGGTGAGGAGGAGGAGTGTAGTGAAGGAGAGACAGAAAGATATGTGATTGAGATAGGAATTCAATCTATTCTGATTGCATGGAGGAAGCAGGCATGTGTGTGAGTGTGTGAATGTGCGTATGAACGTCTCATGCAGGCGGTGCACGATTCACAGTGACTGTTCACACTGCAGCAGAAAACCATTGCCATTCATGTTATGCAGGGAGGACATGTTGTTGTTTTCAGACCGAACGCACACACACAGGTTATGCAACCAAACGGATCAAAGAGAGTGTGTTATTTTGCTAGCTAAAACTGTTCATTAACAGTTCAGTTATGACAAAGAGTTTGCTTCTAAAACCACAGAGCAAGTTTGGTTGATATGTGCTTTATAAGCAGAATTCATACAGCTGACAACTAGCTGTCGTAATCTGAAACACTGACTGAGTCTGTATGTCTTATCTATTGATCTCCCCATCAACATGCCCTAATACATCACTGCCGGCTTCTGCCTCTCTCCTCCACCCTGGCCTGCACATCCATACATTCATCACCACCTTCACTCTATTTCGCTATCTCTCTATCCATATATCAACAGAACAATATCCCCATCACTCAATCATACTTTCATCTTTACATCTTTTTCTTTTGGCAGGTCATGCCAAATGTATTATTTCTCTTTTGTGCAAAGCAAAACAAATCAAAACAAGCTAAAAAAATAATAATGTACATTTAAATTAATCATACAAGTAGTACAAGTGAGAATATACACTACCGTTCAAAAGTTTGGGGTCAATATGATTTATTTCTTTTTTTAAAGAAATTAATACTTTTCTTCAGAAAGGACGCATTAAATTGATCAAACGTGACAGTAAAGACATTTATAATAATGCAAAATATTTATTTTTAAATTAAATGTTTTTTCTCTTGAACTTCCAAAGAATCCTGAAAAAAATTAATCACGGTTTGCACAAAATATGAGGCAGCAAAACTGTTTTCAGCTGTGATAATAATCATAAATGTTTCTTGAGCATCAAATCATCATATTATAGTGATTTCTGAAGGATCATGTGACACTGAAGACTGGAGTAATGATGCTGAAAATTCAGCTTTGATTACAGGAATAAATTACACTTTACTATATATTCACATAGAAAACAGCTGATTTACATTAGAATAATATTTCACAATATTACTGGGTTTGTTTTGTATTTTTAATCAAATAAATGCAGCCTTGGTGAGCAGAAGAGACTTCTTTTAAAAGCATTACAAATCTCACCGACCCAAACTTTTGAACGGTAGTGTATATAGAGAAAGGAAAGAAATACGTAGTTCTTTTTGATACTGGTTTGGCTTAAATAAAATTTAAATTTTAGGTTTTAAAGGGGTACTTAGTATGATTTCACTTCTTTAACTTTAGTTAATGTGTAATGTTGCTTTTTGAGCATAAACAACATCTGCAAAGTTATGATGCTCAAAGTTCAAAACAAAGCGAGATAGTCTTTTACAGAAATCACTTTTTAAGGACTACAACAAACTTACAACGAGCTTCTTCCAGGTTTGGTGACATCACAAACCCTAAAATTTACATAAACCCTGCACCGGGGAAAACGCAACAAAGGGGCTGAGGCCATTTTGGGCTGCTTTAGAGAAGAGGAAGAGTTGTTGCTGTTTTTTACACCCCGGAAAAAGTTTGTCCTACAGCTGAAAACAGAGAGATTACATTTATTTTTAACACTGAGCCTCAACGTTTGTCTGCGCGCTGCACATTTTTTCGGAGAACAGCTTCCAGAATAGAGTATAATGCAGGCTATATCCACAAAAGCTTCTTCTGAAAGACATAGCCATTCCCATTTTGTCAGGACAATCTGTCGTTTATAGATCACAACTTGAAAGTATGTCTTATTATTTGTAATTGTGTTTTCTATTAACAATTCCAATTATAAGCTTTATATAGTTGCTATGATAGATGTAAAAGAAGGGCAAATCTTTACAGTAGTGTTGTAGTGTTTACTTTAGCTTTTGTAAGACTGTTCACCAGCCCTTAAAATTATCCACAGTTTTCCAACAAATATGATTAAATGGTGAATAACATCGTAATATATTTACCAAAAAAAAACTATACCACTCTGAAACGTCCTGGGACGAAAACGACGCGTTTAACCAGACTGGGGAGAGAGGAGCTGTAAAATATGTGAAAAATATTGTGTTTTTTTAACAATATTCAAATGCACCCCAAAAACAAAATTAAGACTTCATAAAAGGGCATAATAGGACCCATTTAATGAAATATGTATATAAATTACAAATAGCACACTCTCTTTGATCCAATTGGCCGAATTAACGAGTGTATGCGTTTAGTCTGAAAACAACAACAAAAACTTGTCCTCCCTGCAGTATTTTTTTATTTGGAAGAAATATTGCTCTCGCTGGTATAAACTTGTGGAATCCTTAAGTTTTCTGGTTCAGCTAATTAGACTGAATGATAAATCCTTAATAAAGCTAAGGCTCAGCTATGAACTTTATATTGTTGTGTCTGCTTCTGAGCACTGTAGCTGGAGGGAATACTCATAAGCTTGTGCACTTGAATAATTTAATTCTGTATGCTTGATAAAAGGGTAGGAATTTAGGGGGACATGTAGTTGTTATTAAGAATTAATAGGTTTTTTTTTTTTTTTGCTCTTTACGATATTGTTGATGTTGTTTTGTCTTTTAAACGCAGTCACCATTAGTCCCACACATAAAATATTGGGTAACTCTACCACGTTCGACTGAGCCACACTCAGTCGAATGACATTATAATTAATATGATGACTATAATTTAGTTAATGAGAGTCAATCAACTGAAATAACTGAGTAGAAACACTGAAACAAAACTACCTGCAATTAAATAGCTTCGATTAAATGGTTAAGTTATCTCATTTAGCAAATTCAACTTCTAAGAATATAAATACTGTATAGACAGTCTTCAAAAACTGAGCAAAGATAAATCTACTGTCAAAGACATTTTAATTCAATTGTGCTAATCTCTTTCTATATCTAACAGTGTGGTATCAGTCAGGAGTTATCAAGCAATAAAGCACACACGAGACAGGAGCAGCAAACTTCAGCCATCTTGTTTACTCTTCACTTCTGTTCTCACAAACATTACGTCACGACACAACACTTCAAAATAATAGTAACATAATTCACTCATGAACACTGTTTCTAAGAAGGACTGTGCATTGTTGTGCTCTGGAAGTCATTCTTTCACTTAAAAATGAGAAAAAACTGTCATCATTTACTCACCCTCACGTTGTTTCAAACCTGTATGAATTTCTTTCTTCTGCTGAGCACAAAGGAAGATATTTTGAAGAATGTCGGTAACCAAACAGTTGATGAGCCCCATTGACTTCCATAGTAGGAAAAAAAATACTATGAAAGTCAATGGGTCCATCAACTGGTTACCGGCATTCTTCAAAATATCTTCCTTTGTGCTCAGCAGAAGAAAGAAATTCATACAGGTTTGAAACAACGTGAGGGTGCGTAAATGATGACAGAATTATACTTTTTTAAGTAAACTATTCCTTTAACCTCTTTATCTCTCTTTCTCCCTCTCGCTCAACTAAAATGCTATGATCTCTTACTGGGCCAGACATTTTAAGCCCTTACTCGCTGAGCTTTCGCTCTTTTTCCTCCCTCTGTGCATCTCTTCCACCTCTCTGGAGCACTCAAGCCATGACTTATTCATCCAACCCAGGATTTATTATGTTTGGCCATGCATTTTTAACAGTGTATTTTTTTAGGTACACACATTTCACGGCTGAAGTACAGCTCTGTTTGCTGAGGCCCCCACTCTCTGATCATGCCTACAGTTCTACCTGCTGGGAAGAAAAAATAGGAAAGAGAAATTTAAACAAAGAAAGTCTCAGGAAAGAAGAGGACGGATAGTTGCAAGTTACAGAAATAGGTCACATTTATTAATTATTTCATCATGCATTCATCCCCATGTTTGTTTTTTTTTTTTTTGATGTGATGGCGGCAGGCAGAATGTCCTAGCCTCTTTTTACTATAAGAAAAGAGGATGTTATGGAAGCCCTGAACCGCAACGGAAAAATTAAAATTCGTAAAAAAATAATACAAATTGAGATTAGAGTGGAAATATTTCGTAATTAAAGTCAACATTTTTCGAGAATAAAGTCGAATTATTTTGACAATAAATTCAAAAATTTTGAGAATAAAGTCGAAATATTTTGAGAATAAAGTCCTAATATTTTGAGAATGAAGTCAAAATTACGAGAAGTCTTTTTTTTTGTGTGTGTGTGTGTGTGTGTGTGTGTGTGTGTGTGTGTGTGTGTGTGTGTGTGTGGTGTGTGTGTGTGCGTGCGTGCGTGCGTGCGTGCGTGCGTGCGTGCGTGCGTGCGTGCGTGCGTGCGTGCGTGCGTGCGTGCGTGCGTGCGTAAAGAAATGCGCTTGTGAAGTTGTACTGCCTTGGACATGGATCTAAACAAAATAGTAACTTTTATACTTTTATCTGGGACTTTAATCTAACAACATGGCATTACCATTTGTTTTAGGATGTTACAAAATATAAACTGCGCCGGAATATACACTCAGGGTACATTACGGCATGTTTTCTATGTACGAAGTTCTCATTATAATTCATAATTCCAAGTTTGTAATGAACAAGGCGTTATGGTTATTGTGTTATTGTGTTCCAAACAGTGTACGCACACAACAGAGACAGAGGGATGAGCAAAGCTCACTATCATTTAAAGGCACATGCACTTAAACGGCGTGCTTACAACAGAGCTGTTTTTGACCAGGTAAAATAAGTGTTTTCTTACAATACTAATGAGAATTTTTAATTAAAGTATATTACAAACTTTTAATTTACACCCTAAAGAATCATATTAGCTTGTACATAAATGGCATTATATGACCCCTTTAAAGGCGAAAACACTTTTCAGACTATGGAGTTATTCAGCTTTATATCTGAGGAAATCGCAAGATCTGGCCAAATAAATGGATACAGAATGATGCAATTAAAATGTATCCAGAAAGTATTTACGGTGAAGAGGGAGACAGTACGGTTACTGTTAAGTGTTCTCGACCCAGATGGCGTTGCCTATAGACGAGCACAAAGACACATAGGCTTCGAGTCAATGTGCCACATAAAGTTTGGACCAGGATTGTGGTACCTAAGCCCAGATAAAAGTAAAAAGCTACTATTATATTTAGATCCATCAGAAGCAGTTCGACTTTTTTTTACAAAAAAATAAATAAATAAGAACTTCTATGGAAGACTATATTCTCACAACTTTATTCTCAAAAATATTTAGACTTTAATCTCAAAATATTTAGACTTTAATCTCAAAATGCTAGAATCTTTTTTTTTTTACAGATTTTTTTTTTATGTTGCGGTTCAAGGCTTCCGTAGGATGGTGATGGTGAAAACCGTATTTTTTTATTTTCATTTTTTGTGAGAGGAAATAAATCAATTTAGGATAAACAAATGTGTTTTACACATCTAACTAATGTAACTGACAAACATCAGTTATATTTACTAAACAGTGTAAATTAGCATGAGACCGCAATCCCAGAAAAGCGCAGATGGGAGTAAAAACTGACAGTGTGCAAATTAAAGGTGCTCTAAGAGATGTCACGCGTTTTTTAGGCCAAAACATTTTTTGTCACATACAGCAAACATCTCCTAATTTCCATAATGACCAATGCAATCTAAAAGCAGGGCAAATGAGGGTAGGGTCTCAAACAAGTAGAGTCGATGATAATCAGGTGCGGGTAATCTACTAACAATACTGATGCAGAAAATTAAAAATAACATGACTTGGCAAAAACTATTTTCGAGAATTGTCTTCCACTGGTATTCCAAATAAATGAACACGAATTGAGAATATTCTCTTCCTTCTAGCACACGCTCTCTGTTCACTGCAGTGCCTCCTTCAGCAGCAACTATCGCAGCCATTACAAATGTAAAATGTGTTAAGACATGCTTTTTTGGGGTGTTTAATGATGGCACAAATAACAGTATATTGACTACAGCAAACCTTAGAAAATCAAGTTGCATGACTAATTTAAATATTCTCCTCCCATAATTTTTGTGTCTAAAATAAAAACTCTTATAAATGCATATGCAATTATGTCAGCAGCTAAAATCAAGCGTAGCGTTAGTTCTGGAAGGTCGCGTCAGTCGAGCTTGAATCAGCTGAGAGTCCATTTTTGTGACCTTATATTTCTATGTGACCGGCTTATACTATATATAAGGTCACAAAAATGTCTTCAGTAACAACTTCTGCAGTATTATCAGCAGCTTTATTGCGTTGCTCAGGAGCTAATTACCCTCCTCCATCCCCAGCTCCTCCTCTCGTCCAGTCAGGACTTGGTCTTCTGATATTCCTCTTCGAATCAGGGACATTTTTTCTTAAATGATGTTGTAAATTCAATTATTGAACATTAATGATATCTGCAAATCATTTATGTTGGTTCTGTTCTGTTTACCCTAAGGGGGCCAACAATGCCCCTGAACACACCTTGTTTTCACACAAGCACGCCCATGGGCACACACGTGGGTGCAAATGCATTTGCTATTTAAACAACGTAGCGCATGACATGAAAATGATGACTGTGTCGGGCTGAAACTAGCAAAAAAAAAAACTTGCTTCGTGCATGGCGCTGCATTGCACCGTGTGTATGATAGGGCCCTATATTTTTATTACAATAAAACATAATTGTTAATGCATGGGATCATTTGTTTTTCAGATCAGTTAAAAGTTAAGAATGGGATTGTGTAAAATCGAGAGCTTGGCAGGCCAATACATATTTTAGACTTTATTAAAGATGTTTAAACATCTTCTAGAATCAGGTTTTTAATTTGGATCGTGACTTCCTGATTCAGAATCGAATCGTGACACACCTAAAGATTCCCATCCCAAGTGTTGCAAAACTTGCTTTAAGTTAGCCACACATTTAATTGTTCATCTTGTATCCCTGACTTGGATACTATTTGAAGTATCAAAATAGCAAAAGTTTAGGAAGTTAGACCAGACTGCCTCTCTGACTCACCTATTTCTCATTACTTCTTGAATCTTCCTGCCTGAAATCTTCCCTTTATCTTTTGTTTTTGTCTTTAGCCTGGTGTAATAACAGATACCTTAGTCTCATTTGCCAGTCACAACCACAAAACTGTGACATTTCTTTTCTTTTTCCCCCTTCAGTTCTACTGTGCATGAATGACAAAAAAAAGTATTTAACAACTAAGAGCCAGATATACTAACAGCTTGCGCCAGCGCAAAACCTTGTTTGGCAGGATTTATTGAAGACACGCAGTGACATTTTTTTTGAAGAAAAGGCATGGACAAAGTTATTTCTATCAGGACCACTATCGTCAAAGATGATTGACAAATAGCATATAGTTTGGAACTCCCTGCCCATCCATGCAGCCTAGCATAGTCAAGAGCAGGGAGAGCAGCGATAACCCCCGAGTTGCTATTTTGAGGCAACAGAAATAGACTGCGCCATTGACCAACTGAAACCTGGTCAATTGCACAATTTTTTTTTTTTGTTATTTAAAGAGCGCGTTAGTAATGTGCACCTATAGATGGGTCCAACACGCACGTACACAGGGACACAGCAGCACACAAACATGCCATATATAAAAATAAAAGGATTACAATGTAAAAGATTATTATTATTGTACATAAAGATATGGTGGAATCCGGATTGTCCTGTACATGGTCTGCTTGCGTGCTGTAACCTTGCTCATGAGCAGATCTGATCTCTCTGTAGAAGCGTTCTGTCTTTCCGCTTGCATATTCCACCATGTAAATAGCAATCCGCCATGGCATGAGCGCAACTGGCATTTAAAGGGAATGGGAGATGAGACTCTGATTGTTTTATTGCACGTAAAGCCCCAAACACACCCATTATTCATTAAGAGAATAGGGACAACCCTTTTAGACCATGTGCCGTGATGTGATGTTTCATTTTGTTGTAGAAAAGTTATAAATTGAGTTTATATATATACACACATACATAGCCGCTCTGGAGAAAACCGTGATGTCATCGTCCAGCTCAGTTCATATAATGGTGTCAATGCATGCAGAGCAATATTATTGTTGAATATTAAATTAAATGTTAAATTTAATGTCCCCAACTAACTAAGCCAAAAGCCAATGGCTACAAAGGTGAAAAAAGGCGACAGTGGCAAGGAACCAAAACTCCATCAGGTGACAGAAATAATGTCAAATTGCCAAATAATGTCAATGCCAGTGTCAAGGCAGGCAGATCCATATTACTGTTGAATATTAAATTAAAAGTCCAATAAAATGCTTTAGTTGGCTTTTAGTAGTAGAAAAGAAAGATTTCAGTATCATGCCCTTCATGATACAAGTACTGTACTGTACTCTAAAGGTATAAATGACATGACTCAAATTGAATTATTATTATTACTAATGTAATTGAATAAGAGTGTTTTGTCTGAATAGCATTTGAGTGAAGTAAAAATTCCCCAAATCAATACACAAGTAATGAAGGCCAATTACTCATGTTCTCTATTCCAACATGCTGAGAGGTTTTTCAGTCCATAAAATGGCATAATACAAAGTCAGATTTCTTCGTAAATCAGAAAAGAGGTAAGTGCAGTTTATAGCAGCAGCCAGCACACATGGATGGGGCTTTTTCTGCTCTGTGATAGTCTTCTTAGTAACATTCAAATGTTGTCACTGGAACAAAACAGTGTGTCAAATTGAGCAGTGCGGAGGGCTAGTTGTCCTCTTTTTCAACTCAATAAAAGCACTCCCTGAAAATCGCTTTCAATCAATGCTCACTGCTCAATGACTCATCGAAATAATGCCTTTCTGAAAGTGTGCAAGAGTCTTTGTGTGTGTTTTAGCGAGTATGGATGCAGAGTGCAGTGAGGCATCCAGATAAATGAGTAAGGCCACTTTAATGGCCAGATTATAGCTTGGTTTCTGGACAAAAACTGTTCTAAAACAAAAGTGGGCATAAAACACATACATTTTCTTATGAATAAAGATAATAATACACGTCTTGTATTATTAATTGGAGTGATGTTACTGTAATTTGCATAATTGCAATGTCATTTTGCAGGCATACCTCTATGCGACCCGTGTCTGGTTGAAAACCACGGGAGGGGTCTTCTGTAGTGACCCGGCACTGAATGGCACAGCCATTGATCTTGATCTTGTCCTGTTCGAGACCCAACTCAGGAAGACTGCGGCCCTCACACACACGCAGCTGTGCGTGAACCAAATCCACACTGAGAGAGAGAGAGAGAGAGAGAGAGAGAGAGAGAGGAGAGAGAGGAGAGAGAGAGAGAGAGAGAGAGAGAGAGAGAGAGAGAGAGAGAGAGAGAGAGAGAGAGACGTTATCAGCACTAACTGATGAATAAACCCTAAAGTGGAATAGAATTCATTACACAAACTTGAAACACCAATCTCACTTTTATCTTTGACAATCACAGCTGCATAATTAATTTGCTGATCTTCCTCCTTTTGAAATGTTTATCCATGAAAGATGTTTTCCCACTTAGTGCTCACACCAATATCATGCAATTAGCTTTGATTCATTCGAATCCATTATGATGTAGAACTATTGATTGTAAGTGAGACCGTTTCTAATAATCCAAAAACAATCCTTGCTTATTTCAACCAATTAAAGTCTTTCAGCCATGATTCAAAGCTTAAAAAATCAAGTAGAATTAGAATAAATGAATTAAAATGGCTATACAAAGAGCATTAAGCACAAATACTAATTTTCTCTCAAAACTATCTAAGGAAATTTCTAGTAAATCACTTCAGGGACTAAAGAGATCTGCTATTTCAGCTGACAGGAACTATTTGCTAATTTTATCGCTAGGCTGCTTAGCTGATAAACCACTTCAAATTTTGGTTTTGAGATTTTGAGAGAGGGGAAAATACTTAAATTTATGTCATGTTCTTGGTTGGATGTAAAGCATATGGTGCTTAAGAAGTAGCTTTGACATTTCTGTGAAAGACAGGAGGTACGCTAATGACTTGGCATGAAAATGTCAAAAATAAGCTAATAAACCACATGCTGTCTAGCATGCATACATACAACACCTGTACAGATCTTCAACTTGTCAACAGTAACATAGGGTAACATCATCTACCAATCTAGGTTTGAATGAATATCCAGTTAAATCACAAATATCACAAAGCTGACATTGACAAAAAAGCCTATAAAATGGACAAATCATGTTTAGCTTCAAATCTAATAATGCCAAGGACAAGACGTTTGTGTCAGTGTTAGGTTTAATGGTATGGTATTGTAAACATAATTATATTAGTATAAATAGGCTACCACTGATATAGCTTCAAAGGCCTAGTGTGTTTGACCTTTAAATTCACGTTACACAAAATAAACAAAGTGTAACGAGGGGAATATCGATCCACACACATATTGTCAAACACACACATGCAGTAGATTCGGATGAATCACACAACATACTATGAAAAATGAAACATACATACACAGGAGCCAAAAAATATTATTTATGCATCTCTGCATAAATGATAAACTTCTTGTCACATTATGTCTGAGTTTAGTTTTTCATGGAGTCTTAGTTGGTTATCATTGTGTCCAGATTTTTCCTTTTCTGTTTACTTGGTTTTCATGTTTGCATTACTTTCCATACTTTCCATGGTTCCCTCCCTTTAATTACCCTTTGCATATATAGCCATGAGTTTGTTGCGTTAAGGCTAGGTCACACTAAAATATTTTGAAAATCTTATCATATGTGACCCTGGACCACAAAAGCAGTCTTATGTGTCAATTTTTTAAAATTGAGATTTATACATCATCTGAAGGCTAAATAAATAAGCTTTCCATTGATGTATGGTATGTTAGGATAGGACAATATTTGGCCGAGATACAACTATTTGAAATCTGGAATCTGAGGGTGCAAAAAAATCTAAATATTGAGAAAATCGCCTTTAAAGGTTTCCATTTCTGTTGGTTATTGTGCTGCATCCACTTACAAAAATACAATTTTGATATATTTAAGGTAGAAAATCTACTAAATATCTTCATGGATCATGATCTTTACTTAATATCCTAATGATCTTTGGCATAAAAGAAAAAACGATAATTTTGACCCGTACAGTTTTTGTTGGCTATTCCCACAAATATACCCGTGCTACTTAAGACTGGTTTTGTGATCCAGGGTCACATATTTTCAAAATGTGAGTGACCACAAACATGGCGATAACAAAAAAATCAAAGATTTAACAGTTTTGTTCCTATATTGTGTGGCGTTTCACAGTGTGACCAAGACAGCACACCACACACCAACATATTCCATTCACAAACAAGAGTCTCGACTGTGAGCATTGGAAATCTCGCACAATCGACAGGCAAGAAGAAATGGCGATAATTGTATTTGGACAGCTTTTTACAGAAAATTTGCGTTTGGATGAAGTCGTGGAAATGTTGTGAACGTTCATTTCGTTCCACGTGACAATACAGAGTTAGTGCACGTTTGTCCTCGGGGCTCCCCTCACACAACAGGATTTCTGATCATAAATATTCAACATATTGGATAATTACAATTTGAGATCGGTGCAGTCCCGACATTCTAGCAAGCAGAATCTGAAAATCTGATAAGATAATCTGTAGAACCATTAAGATAAGCGGAACTTTACCTAGGATTGCCTGAAGGGGAGAATTGGGCCGAAAATCGTCTTGATTATCTTTTATTTGTCTGATCTCGTCTTTTTTGTGGTTGTTCTGTTTGCTGCATTTTTGTACTCTGACATCCTGAGAGTCTGTTATTTTGATTTAGTGTGTGTTAAAATCAACGGTTGCGATAAGATCCAGCCTCTATTTCATCCTTGCCTCAACCTTAGCGTGACAGTTGAAAGTGAATACCTTATCAACATTTCAACATATCAATTTAAGCAACAAATTGTGCACTTAAGCAGGGCAAGAGTCCTAACAGTAGCAAACCAGAAAAGCATTTAAGTCTGATCTTGTCGAGTATCCAGCTAATAATCTTTAGTTTTCTTGTGGAGGTTGAGTACAGCCCCAGAGCCCCAGCACATTAAATCATAATGAAAGTATTGTTTTTCAGACTGTTTCTTTTTATAGATTTTCCCTCATTATCCGTGCCTACCAAAAAATGTGGGATGTCGATGAGATGAAAATATACTGATTACACCCACAAAAAGAAATTTCAGAACAACTCCGGATGAAAGGAAATGCAATTTTGGAAACATGCTTTTCTGTTATTTGTTTGACCAGAAAATATAAAGCTGGTTTCAAACTTGACCACTTTTGCAGCTAAATTACCACTTTTGCACAGTAATTCAGCTAAATAAAAAATGATATGTCACTAATGATATGCATTCAAAATTACCCTGGTGCTAAATTCTCTAAAAGTGCCACTTACAGTCACTAGTAGCGCTTAAATAGTAACTATTTACTCACAGCAAATACTGCAATGACTTGACATTCTTTTCAGAATAATCTTTAGGTTTATTACAGAATATCCAAAAATCAGCAATATTGTAAATGAACCTATATATAATTCGGAAGTTTGTGAACATTTTCTATTGATCATGGCAAAAGTAATTTATCAAATGAAAATGAATCTCACTAAAGCATGCCATATTACAATGGTATGAGGCATGCTCTATAAAGATAGCTCTCAAAACCTGTTTGTAAGATTAAAAATTGTGTCACAAACATTGCATGGAACATAATTTTTGTGTGTGTTTGTGTTACTCAGTACCTGATTCATTTATTTTTAATTCTTTACATGATTAAGATGCTAAAAAAAATTACTGACAGTGCATGCAAACTAAATGGAACTCAACTATTATTCTTATTGTATCCTCCTCTCTACATATCTTTGTGTGGTCTGTGTGCGTGTGAAACTCCAAAGCAAGTTTGAGTCCAAATATACTTTTCATTTCAATTGCCGTAAGGCATTCCACTTCAATAGTGATTCTTGTTTTTGCTTTCTCTTTAATGAGCAACAAAATCAAATAAATAACTATATGAGAGGACAAGAGGGAGGTAGTCATGAATAAAGCTGCAAAGATAATGTAGAAAAGGAGTTTTTATTTTAATTTTATTTTTTTCTGAATAGAACTATAAAAGTCTGTCTCTCTTATAGGGTCCAAAATAACTTTTTGCCAATCGCCAGAGATTTTGTTGGTAATATATATTTCTTCACGCCAATGAAATTAATATAATATAATATAATATAATATAATAGACTAGGGCTGGGTATTGGCAAGGGCCTCACGATACGATACGCATCACGATACATGGGTCACGATACGATATATCACGATACGATACATATTGCGATATATTGCAATAATTAAAAAAAAAATCCAAAATGTAAATGAATATACAACTTGCTATGTTCCACCTGGGGTATTCAGGTATGTGACAGCAGACAAAAAACTTCTAATTTATTTGCAAAGGTATATGCGTTGTACAGTCACTGAACAGTGAACACACTGAAATGTATGAAGTGCAGATCACTAAAAACTAAAAATGTAGATGCCACAAAATTACATAAAAATAAAGTGCATCAAGTACATCATTACTGCCCGATTTACTTTTAAAACCAAAGTGCTTCCACTGGTCGTTACCGGTTCGGTAATCACTGTTCGGTACGTACCTCGGTTTTAAAGTCACGGTTTGGTACGTTTTCGATACAGCAAAAAGAAAGAAATGCCAGAGAAATTTCCTATTTATTAAAAGAAAAAATATTTTTTTTATATAAGTGTGAGTTTTCCTACATCTTGAAACTCAGGTTTAAATGGGGGTAATTTTTGAAGGATGAATAAATAATGTTTTGGTCATCACATTAAAAATGATATTTAAATATATATTTATATATATAATATTTATTTAATATTTGAGTTTTGAAGTGCTGGCAAAAGATGTGTGAAGTACTTGAAAGCATTTCACTATTCCAGCCAAACTGGCTACAGTTAGTGTTACTATGGTGAATGTTGCTGATCTGTGGACTGTGGACTAGCCTAGTTCATTCACGGCACAATGTTTATCCTGGTTTCCACGTCAGCGCTGTTTGATCTAATAGAGATCTACGGTTAATAACGGAGAAGTGTGAATGCTTCTCTAGATCTCGCAGCGATGTTATTACTTCAGTTGCGAATTCAAATGCTTTCTTTACTGGATCTCTAATAGCGCGGTGTAGTAACAGTGTCCCTTGATCGAGATCGGCTCGCGCTCATAGAGCTCGCGCTGCACAGATATGTTGCTGGTCCCGAACTGATAAACGTGAAGCACAATATAATGAGAGTAGCGCAGTTTCGTTCCGCTTTCATTACGTTTTTCATTACGTTTTCGCGCTCACGCCAGCGCGGATTTTGTCGGCAGGAAAAATGGTCCAAGGAATCGTTCGGTTTGTATGCGTACCGAACCGGAAGCCTCAAACCGAAACGGTTCAATACGAATGCATGTACCGTTACACCCCTAGCACACGCGCACACACACACACCCACACACATAGCACTGATGACCGGTGGCGGTGTCTGCGCGCGAGAGAGATCTATCGGCTAAAAGCCATTAACACACACACACACACAGCACTGATGACCGGTGTCTGCGCACGAGTGAGACCGGTGTCTGCGTGCAACATCTACAGGAACGGAGGTTGTAGTTCACCAGGTCACACCCCGTTTGAAACGTGATTTAAATTTTTTTTTACATCGATTTTTTGAGCTGGAAATCGATATTGTATATCACGAATATAAAAATCGCGATATATTGCTGTATCGATTTTTTAGCACACCCCTATAATAGACTCACCTAAAGGATTATTAGGAACACCATACTAATACTGTGTTTCACCCCCTTTCGCCTTCAGAACTGCCTTAATTCGACTTGGCATTGATTCAACAAGGTGCTGAAAGCATTCTTTAGAAATGTTGGCCCATATTGATTGGATAGCATCTTGCAGTTGATGGAGATTTGTGGGATGCACATCCAGGGCACGATGCTCCCGTTCCACCACATCCCAAAGATGCTCTATTGGGTTGAGATCTGGTGACTGTGGGGGCCATTTTAGTACAGTGAACTCATTGTCATGTTCAAGAAACCAATTTGAAATGATTCGAGCTTTGTGATATGGTGAAGTAGCCATCAGAGGATGGGTACATGGTGCCCATAAAGGGATGGACATGGTCAGAAACAATGCTCAGGTAGGCCGTGGCATTTAAACGATGCCCAATTGGCACTAAGGGGCCTAAAGTGTGCCAAGAAAACACCCCCCACACCATTACACCACCACCACCAGCCTGCACAGTGGTAACAAGGCATGATGGATCCATGTTCTCATTCTGTTTACGCCAAATTCTGACTCTACCATCTGAATGTCTCAACAGAAATCGAGACTCATCAGACCAGGCAACATTTTGCCAGTCTTCAACTGTCCAATTTTGGTGAGCTCTTGCAAATTGTGTGCAAATTGTGTGCAAAACTTGCGTGAAAATCCCAGTAACTGAGCGGATTGTGAAATACACCTTTCTTTCCCATTCTGACATTCAGTTTGGAGTTCAGGAGATTGTCTTGACCAGGACCACACCCCTAAATGCATTGAAGCAACTGCCATGTGATTGGTTGATTCGATAATTGCATTAATGAGAAATTGAACAGGTGTTCCTAATAATCCTTTAGGTGAGTGTATAATATAATATAATATACATTTTCCACATGACAACGTAATTATTGAACTATTTCATTTGTAGATGAGCTAGTCCTTATGCATTGATATCTTATCTACTATCAGGCTTGGGTTCCTTCTTTTGTTGCTGTTTAAAGGGGACATATCATGCTAAATCTACTTTTTTAGCCCTTAAATGCCTTTTGTTGTATATTTGGAGTGTTTATAAGTACAGAAAAGTTGAAATCAGTCTCTTCGGGAACTTCGTTGATATCTTTATATTCCGTTTTGGTCACATTTTTCAACCGGTTTAGATTTTTCTATAATCTATGACGTTTTGTGAACTATTACGTCAAAGTATTTGCAACGGAACTGCCAAATAAGGACATCGACTTCCGGCCAAACACTTTGAGCAATCCGCCATTTTTATTTCTCGCTGCAATTTTGTAGTCCAAGTATGCAGAAGTTACGAGAGGGTAAGTTACGTCAACATGTTCGGTTGTTGGATGTAGCAACCCACATGCTTCATTACACCGTCTGCCAGCATCAGAACCTCTTCGAAGTGCCTGTTTGAGTTTTATTTTTCACGGAAATGTACCCACATCTGTGAGTAAAGTCATGTTTGTGTGCGCGAAGCACTTCATGGATAACCAACGTCACTTCAGCAACCTCCGCCAGTATAAAGAAGGATTTGCCGATAGACTTCGTCTGATTGAGGGGTCAGTTCCTTCTATCTTTGGAGACGACGAACAAAGCACTTCGGTAAGCTGTAAATAACGTAACTTACTACTCTTCTTAAAACACTCGGTGGTCATGGTTTAGCAGTTGTCTTGTTAGTGTGCTTGTTTTAAGAGAAATAATCGACTTTTCTTTAATTGTTTATAATATAACTTATATTTTGTTTTGTGAGTATTAAATAGTCGTTGTAAATCATGCAGTATTGTAGTAGTGGGCATGGATGCAGAACTTACTGTAAATACAGTAACCACACCATTGCGATACATCCATATGAAGACGTTGTTCTGCAGGTTCGTCTTCTTTATTTTCATCTCGCTCCGACTGTGGCTCGAACATGTTAGGCTTGATGGACAAGTCTTCCGTTGTTGACATTTTGTTAATAACATGTGAATAAAAAGTTTCTGTTCAGCTAGGCTAGATAATCGCATCTCTATAAAACTACAAAAATTGCCGAACGGGGTGGAGTTGAACCGAGTGTCACCTCTGCGAGCTGGAGAGGGGGCGGGTATGAAGTGTCGCATTTGTATTTAAAGAGACCGCACCAAAATGAGTTGATCTCAGACGCACATCAGAAAAGCGGTAGAAAAGTGGCCTGTGGAGCTATAATAATGAGGAATTCAGACCCAAGCATTGCAGTTCTGCTTTATATAGACCACAAATATATGATTTATATGTAAAAAGGAAAGATTTAAAAGCATGATATGTACCCTTTAATGCACCAGTAAGATTGAACCTGAGTGGAACTTTTATTGTGTACATTGAGTGCAGATTTTTGTATCGACCTTTTTCCTGACGAGCCTACTGCGTTTTGAATTATGGGTGACACTTCTGGATTGGGGAATTTCCATTTAAAAAGACTGAAATGAATAATTTCAAAATAGAAGCTTGCACTACAAATAATCATTATCCGTCAGTGTGACTGAATGAGCTGTACATTTTCCTTCATGGTTTATTTTCAGACGTCATGTGAATAACGAAAAGCTTGGTATTTTTAATGTGTCATGGCATCACAAGAATATCTATGGCAAAAGTGCTTTTCAGCTGCTGCTTTCCTCCCTCCTGGTTATTTTCTTTCTTTTCATTTGTATTCAGCTGTAACAGTATGAAAAAAAGACATCATACATGTGGTCTGTTCTCCTGATTTAATTTACGATATCACATTAATAATTCACTGGAATGCATGAAGAATCTCTTGTTTTTCTCCCCAAATCCTCAATCTTTTTCCATGTTTGTTTTAACATGGATGCTTTAAAATGCAATTGTCTCCTCTTTTCACTTCTAATCCCTGTTAACAGCATTTACTGGAATGTTTCTAAAACAGGTAGATACAATTTATTATCTGTCAAAATGATGGAAAGCATTTTGAAATATTATAATGCAATGGTAAAGTTAATGAGCATTTTTTATTAAGGCAACCTATGTTACATAATATACGGATATATATATATTACCACAGTGATATTTAACCAGTTCGTAATATTGTTGTGGAAAGAATCGTGCTTTTGGGGTTATTCATGGTCTGATGAATGTATTTTGTTGATGCTTTTACACTATTAAATTTCCTTTTAAAGTTTGACGGTTGACGGTGAGTAGAACTAACTTTAGCTGGATAATTAACTTGATTAGCAGCTGCTGTAAAGCCAAAACAATATCTATTACTTTAATTTCCTAGTATCACTGTAAAGCTGCTTTGAAACAATCTATATTGTTAAAAGCGCTATATAAATGAAGTGACTTGACTAGAATAATGTCATCTCTTTGTGACCAGATTTTTTTTTAAAGCTTTTTATTGCGTTCATAGAGCTAACATTTCACTCATTGTTTACAGTTTAACAGGAACAATTTTACAAAGCCTGACTACAAAAACAATCCCGAAATTGCAATAAGGTGAATGTCCACTCATAGTGAATGCCCCATCGTGCAACACACACGCAAAGACACAAGCAATCACTACTGGTGTCAGCAGCTACATAAATGTCTGTAATTTAAATATTCACACATGCTATGACCTGTGATCTGCATGCAAAACACACATGCCTTTTCTTGCCTCTAGGCATCACTTTATTTTCAAACAGCGGACTCATAATAAATGTCTGCCATTGTTATTGAGCTGAGAGACAGAACGAGAAGTAGAGAACATGTGAGGTCTAGAATATCTATGATATCTATGATATGTTAGAATATCCTAGATGCCGAGAAGGAGTGAGCAAAAGAAGTATGTGTGTGAGAGGGAAAAATTACTATAACTAATAAACATGAAGGTCGGAAAATAAAAACAAAACATGCAAAAATGAACAACAAACCTAAAGTTGAGAGGCTAAAGTACAGCTTAATATTTCTTTTTTCCGGAGTGTCTATTTACACCAAGTGCAAATAATCTGCCTTGCTGGCAGAGGCTATTTACTAGGGCTGGGAGAACAAAATCGATTTACCTAGATTCTAAAATCGATTTTTTTATTCCAGAATCGCACCAGAATTTTCATCCTTGCTTGTAGATGAGCATAGATATATACACTTGGTGTTGCCTTGGCTACAGGAGTTCATTGGAACGAATGCGTCAATAGATCCGCCATCATGGAACAGAGGACCCCCTCCTCTTTAATGCATCAGCGTTAATGTAGGAAAAGGTCTAACGGAAATAAAATCACCATAAATCGTCATGAATGCGATTTTCTAGTTTTTTTGGTTCGTTCCAACGGTCAGACATGTATTTATCATTGAGTCCAGAGAAAATCTTTTTTTTTTTTACACAATTTCAAATTTTTGTGAAATGTAATCCCTTACTGTCTGCTTTATATATTTTATTCGTGTATACATCCATACGCAGGACAAAAGTCCGGCATCATCCATGAATGGCGGAGATAGCAGCGTTCCAAGATGGCGGCGGTTTTGACGCATGCTTAGAACCCCAAGGCGACATCTAGTGTATCTATGGTAGACGAGGTTGACAGAAGTTAGCCACTTTCCTTCCAACAGAGGATGAAATGTGTCTTTATCTATGTGTGTTGAGTGACGTAATATCCCAAGTGGGTGCATGGAAGAGATGTGAGATGAAAAGTCAGTCATATGCTGAGAGAGAGATGAGACTAAAACTAATAACACTAACTGTTAAAAAACTGTATTTGTTATTGAATCATTTATTCGTGAGAATGTAGTATTGTATGATGCTTCTAAAATAAAAGTCAGAAAGAAGTGATGATTTGTTTTTGTAAATATGACTCATCTTATACATCATGTACAGTCTGTATAAGTGTATGATTTAACTTTCCCGATGGTCTAGTGTTAAAAAAATTGCAATATATTGCAATATCGAATCGCAATACTTGTTGAATCGCAAATCTTCAAAAAAAAAAAATCGCAATACATATCATATCGGCACCCAATTAACTTGATAGTATCGAATCGGGAGATAGGTGTACAAAATTACAAAAGAAACCCATATGATAACAGGAGGGAGCCAGTGGAGTGGAGAGTAAGTGGCGTTAGCTTTTGACGCGACCGACCCAAGTTAATATCCACTATTTTCTTCTTCTTTTCTTCTAACTTATTCTTCTGCCTTTTCATACCCCATATCAGCTTGGAGAGGCATTGAATTTAAAAGAGAAATTAAGAAAATATTCAAAAGGTGTAGATAAATTGCCTGACAGGTTGGCTAGAATTGATGTCCTGTCCTCGTGTTGCCACACATATTGCCACGCTAAAAAACATGACTCCCATCCTGGACCTTTATTTATCAGCAGGTTCAATATGGTAGGGTTAGGGGTAGGTGTAGAGGGGGGCTTTAGGAATAGGGACAAGTAATGTCCCAATTGTCACAGTCTTGGACTCTTATTTTGATATTCTGTTGTTTCCTTTAGTTCCTGTTTCCCTGCTCTGTTTAATTTAGGTTTCATTGGTTTTTGATTACCGTAATTCCTCAAATAAAAACCGGTATTCAAATAAACGCCGGGCCTCTGATAGTGGCCGGGTACGTGGTCAACGCGGACAAATAAAGGCCGGTCTCAAATTAAGGCCGGGGAAAAATTAGTGTACACTCAAAGACGGACGCGTGCTGTGCTTGTCATATATCACAACTACTATTCAGTGTTTTTAACCACGTTTATTTTAGGTTTCAGACATTTAAATAGATAAGATTTATAGCAAAACAATACATGTATAGTTTGTAAAATACACAATGGTGTCTATGGAAGCAGCAATAATCCATTCAAATATATTTGGCGACGTGTTTTATTCATATCAGATACACAGTGTAAGTATAAAGTTTACTCTATTCTTCTCCCAGTTCACCGGCCACTTACTTTCATGCATTTCGGGAGAAACTGAAGAATTCACGCGCTGTGTAACGTACAAATCCAACAGACAGGAATCTCTGAACTGCGGTGCCGATCTCACGTTACAGATCAGGATCAATTATAAAGGGTTTTAAACGACAAAACAAACTCACTTACACTGAATTGAGAGTCAGAATAGAAGATAGTTGATGACATGGTAAGCAAGTTTGTTAATATTTAGAAATAAAAGCGCTACATCTGTCATACAGCACTATTTTGGCTGTGGTGAACAGTGCCAAGCATGACGCGTCACCATGGAAACTTGGCTGACGGCGCGGCGGGGATCGCGAATTAGAAATAAAGGCCTGCCTCTAATAAAAGCCTGCTTCAAATAAAAGCCGGCTACCATCTGCAGTTCAGGTAAATAAAGGCCCCGGTCTTTATTTGAGGAATTACGGTATGTCCCTGTTTGTTTATATGGTTAATTACATTCAGCTGTTCAGTTTAGTCTTTTGTCGGTTGTCTATGCATAATGTGTTGTTTACTCCTGTGTTGTTCTAATGATCTCCTGTGTTTAAATTAGTGGTGGGCCGTTATCGGCGTTAACGTGAGACTCTTATCGAATATCGTTATATTTTTGCGCAATTCCAATGTGTAGTATATTTGACATAATTGACGCCGCGCCTACTGTCACAAATCGCGCAGCAGGGTATTTTCCTGTCAGGGACACAAGGTGTATACTTTTACTTTGTTACGTTGGGCCTTGGGCGACGTTCCTCTTGTTACTTTATTTTAATGCAATGTTGTTAAATGAGTTTATTCCAAGCGCGCTGTATCTTTTTTATGGGAATAAGCGATGCTCAATTTACAAATGAATCACTCTTTTGAGTCGATTCTGTTCAAAGACTTCATCAAACAAGTTGGCAGATCGGTTCGCGAATCAGTTTGAATGATCTATTTCCTCATGCACTGAATCGTCTGAAGCGCTTTCAATTCACACTCGTAACAGGTCGTAACAGGAAGATTTAAGAACATGAATAGCATTGGATGAAGTGGCCGTGGATCTACAGTCTAGTCTAGTGAAAGCAAATCTGCAAATGCATCATATTTTTGCCAGCGATGAATATCTTTATTAGTTGACATTATTTTTTGATCTAACAGGCATCTGGTTTGGCGATGCAAAAACGGACTGTAGCTACGTCGTGCTTATGTTTTTTTTCTTCTTCCAATTAGCCTACCATGTTAAAAAAACGACGAAAACATGTTACTTGTTCAATTAATAAACAGTTTGTTTGATGACAAATCGCTAAAGATGAAATTGGCCTCCCTTTCTGTCATTGTGAGTGTGCGTTTTTTTTTTTTTTTTGAACGATATTCGACTTTTGCTCCTCGCTTGTTGAATGGCATTTTTGCCAGAAATTCACATCCCTAGGCGAGGCAAACTATTGTCAAAGACTTACTTTTAGTCATTATTTTGCTAGCACACATATTCTGAATGCCTTCGGCAGAATTCAAATGAGCCATTTTAATCTAGATTAATCTAGATTAATTCCAAGATTACAGTGAAATTAATCTAGATTAAAAAAATTTATCTATGCCCACCTCTAGTTTAAATAAAATACTGTAGTATTCCTCGTTTGTGTGTGTGTTGCTTAATCATTACACCAATAATGCAGAAACCATTTATGACTTTAAAGGGTTAGTTCACACTAAAAAAATCAAAAATTAAAATGATGTCATCAGTTACTCACCCTAATGTCGTTTCAAACCTGTAAGACTTTTGTTCATCTTTGGAACACATATGAAGATATTTTTAATGAAATCTGAGAGCTTTAGGTGCCTCCATTGACAGCCTACGCAATAAACGTTTTGACGTTTCAAATAGTTCATAAAGAGACTGTAAAACTAATCCATATGAATTGAGCGGTTTAGTCTAAATTTTCTGAAGAGACTCGATCGCTTTACATGATGAACAGATTGGATTATATATATATATCATATAAATTGAATATGTTCTAATAATTGCATAGTTTTATAATACACTACAATACACTGAGGTGAATTGTAGTATATTATAAAAAAGTATCTGCCACTATTTATACCTAGTGCAAAGAAAACTCCTATTGTCACTTAGTGTAAATAGCATCTCTCTTCTCTTTCCCTCCCACAAAAAAAAATATTATGAAGTAAAGCAAAAATATAATGCACAAGTACAGTAGATGACTTTGTACAATAATGATTATTTAAATTGTATTGTAATAGCAATTCAATTGAATGGAATTACAAACAAATGAATGTAAATACATTAATATCGCACTACATGCATTAACCAAGCTTAATGTTAAGCACTCAATTTCAAGCTGTAACAGGGGTCAGGAAAAAGGTTGAAGGCCCCAGAAATTGCTTACTTATCTTATTCTCAATATACATAACAACTCACTACAGGTCCAGGGTCAAACATGTGCTGTTCAAATCGAAGAGGTCACAGAGGACATGTGTCACTCAATACTGATCAAAGATCAGCAGGAATGTGTTAATGAGCCTTTAACACCATGCTGACCTTGAGTGGTTGAAGCCACATCCTTCCCACAAACAAACACAAATACACACCTCTGCTTTCTCTGTATATCCGATCGAAAACGTGTACACAGTATGTGCATGCAGATACAAAAACAAACTGTACTGAACGTATTGAGGGGACAAATCCACGTTTTCTATAAGCTTACTTTTACCTCTAATTTCTAGCTCTTGTATTTCATCTGGGTTTCACCCTTCAGCCTGTTGTTCACAGAAGCATTAATTATTGGCTTACCGCTTTTATCTGCCACCCCACACTCATGAGTCAGAAAACACATTCAGGAGATAATAGGATAATAATGAAAAAAAAAATCTCAAGTAATAAATACAACATGAAAGAGACAATGAGGCCAGCAGAGAAAGAGAGAGAGCAACAGCAGCAATAGCAAATAACTGTTATGAGATCAAGAAAAAACACTGTGAATACTCTTGGACAAGAAAAATAACAGTTACAGATAGCTGTTGATTTAGAGGGAAATGTTTTCTCCTACGCAAGTTCAACATGTAGACATAACTACAGTGGGACCAAAAGTCTGAAATCACATTGAAAATCTGAAAAAATATTTCAGATTCTGCACTGTTCCCTTTCAAGGGAACTCGTGCTGCGTCGATTGACGCTATGGCAACGCTTTGTGTGATGATGTCTTGAGGCCCGGGGAATGGAGGCTCCACCCTGAGGTGGTGGAGCAGATATGAAGGGTGTTCGGCCAGGCACAAGTGGATCTGTTTGCGTATCGAGAGACGTCTCACTGTCAACTTTTGTTCTCCCTCACACATCCAGATCCTCTCGGACTGGATGCTATGGTGCAAACGTGGCCGAGGCTACGTTTGTATGCTTTTTCCCCCATCGCTCTGCTCCTGGGAGTTCTGAAGAGAGTTTGCAGGGACCAGATTTGCTTAAGCCCTGATTTTAAGCCCGATTTGAGCCCGATTAGCAAATCGTTGAGCTCGCCGACAGGTCGGGTGTTATCGCGTGCAAATCGCGGGTGATTAGCGCGCGATGAACGCTCGCCAATCTGTTAGTATCTGTTAGAAAGAGCCAACAACGCATCAAAGACGCTCGCAGACGACTCGCAGACGCGTCGCCGAGCCCAGAAAAATATCTAGCATGCTAGATATCCAGAGCTGTCGCGCGACTCAACCTCACATGATATCATGAGCTACAGCCAATCAGAGCAACTAGAGATTAAACATACAGGTATGTGTAGACATAAAAATATAATTACGGATGCTTTTCCCTGTTTGTAATCATAGGTTTGACTAAAATACTTTAAGGAAGAAGGAAAGTCAACTGTATATATTGCAGATGTCCACAATGTTGATGTTCTGGGTGTTCTTTTTTAAAATGAAGTTGTTGAGTGAGTGTATATATTTTCTCAGAGCAAATCATCGCGCAAACAGTTTGCAACTCTGACGTCCTGTCTGACGTCCATATTCGCGTGTTGTGTTCTTCTTCCCTGTGCTGTTTCGCGTCATTTTCGGTTAATTTTATCGTGTGATTTTTCGTGAGAAAACGTGGTTTGTGGACAAGATAGAATCGTGACAGAGTTGTTGTCATCTCGTGTAACGTTTGTGCGTTACCTCCTGTTGCGGATCAATCATGTTGTGTCGTGTGGTGTGAACAGCTCAACAACTTGAACAGTCCTGATTTCACAGAGAGCAAGTCATGTAGTGTGAACCGCACAGTTCAGCCCGACGTTTTAAATCATGTAGTGTGAACTAGGCTTTACTTATAGCCCCGTGGTGGCCGGGGAGAGTATGGTTCCCCGATCTATTGTCTCGCCTCGATGGGCCTCCGCTGGAGTTAGCCGTCAGGAGGGACCTTCTGTCCCAAGCAGGGGGCTCGATTGTTCACCCCCGTCCAGAACTGTGGAACCTCTGGGCTTGGCCTCTGAGGGTACTCATTCATGCTTTGGTTACATCTCGGATTGATTATTGTAATTCTCTTTTATTCGGTATTCCTGAAAAACAACTTCACAGATTACAGTTAATTCAGAATTTAGCAGCCAGGATTGTTACTCACTCATGTACCTTTGACCATATAACTCCAATACTTTACCAACTGCACTGGCTTCCTGTTCGTTATCGTGTAAATTACAAAATTCTTCTCCTTACTTATAAAGCTCTTCATAATTTGCCTCCTCACTATCTATCAGATCTTCTTAATTTGTCTACTCCTATGAGTTCTTTGAGATCATCTTCTGCAGACTTATTGTGTGTTCCAAACTTCAAGATGAGTTCCTTTGGTGGTAGAGCTTTTAGTTGTGTGGCGCCTAAGTTATGGAATGCTTTTCCACTGCATGAAACATGAAAATGCATGAAAATGCATGCAGGTCCCCTACTCTCTTGATAGAGGCCAAGCAAGCAGGATAACTGTTCTCTTAAAAACAGGATTTTTAACTCCAAGAAAAAAAAACAGGATTTTTAGGCCCCAAGCTGTCGTGAGGCCTAGTTGGCGGCACGATTGAGCAGGTCGGAAAATGAAGTGGAATGAAGCGACTTCAGAAGCTTCTGACTCCAAGGAGTTCCTGGTTGACCTGAAGCAGCCACGCGAGATCATAATCCAAACGAGATGGTTCGGGACACGGTGGAGGGTTCCACTCGAGCCTGACCGCCTCGGAGGCCCTTTACAGCATAGCTGCCATCTCTGGATCTAGCAACGCTACTTCAGCTACTTTAGCAATGCGACTACAGTGCAGCTGAGTCGTCATGTCCAGAGCCTAGCTCACCATCCGATGCAGCAATTGACATCCTGTCCTCTGGAGGGGCCCCGAACAAAATGGCTGGTTGGTCCACTACAGAGGAACCAGCGTGCTCATCGGGGAGCTCCACCAGCTGCGGTGAAAAAGAGGAGTGAGGGATCCACGGGGCTTTGCAGGGAGGATTATCCCTCACTGTAATCTCCACATGGCACTTTAGCCTTCTTCTGGGAAGTTGGCCCAGAAGAAACGCTAGAGCGGGACATGGGAGTGGGGACTCCACCTTCGCGAACGAAATCTCTTGAACATGTGTCATCCACAAGAGCTGCTTCAGCGCGCTGTAAGCCCAAACATGTGATGCAGCTATTGTGACCGTCAGAGGAGGACAGAGCCCTACTGCACAAGAAACGCACGGATGGAATGGCATCTTGAAAAAGACACAAACGCACCCGTGTTGCTCTTTCAGGAAATGGGACCCGACACCAGTGCTGGAGCACACAGGGGAATGACCGCAGCAACACTGAACAGTGAACTGAAACAGTGAAGCACTCACTTCTTCGCCCTCTAACCAACCGTAAACAAACACAGAGATTTGATGCTGTTAAAACAGCAGTTGAGAGCTTAGAAGCTCGCCATCACCGCTGCACTGCGCTATAGAACCACAAGCACTGGGAAAGCTTTCCAGAAAAAAACCGACACACTCGCTCGTTGTGTAGAACAACACTCTTCAGAGACATTGACACTGATTGGCTCCGAAGCGAAAGACAACTGGTGCGAAACTGGTACAAAATGTGCATTGGCTCATTTTAACAATACTCGAAGATGACAGGCTCCCTAAGTGTGATCCCAATCAGTCGACACGTTGACTACGTTGAACGTGATCGACAGAAAGGGAACTACACCATACACTACACTTAAAATAATTAAAAATACATAATATATGATATATTTAAAATATAATAACATATATACAATATTATATATATATATATATATATATATATATATATAATATATATATATATATATATATATATATATATATATATATATATATTTTAAAATTAACTGTATTTGGATAGTTATTCAAGACACTACGCCAAGCAGTTAAAGTGAAGAGAAAGTGAAAACGTGCAGAGAACCTAGTGCTTCAGTATCTTTATCAGAGCCCAGCATGCAACTCTGCAACAAAGCCCATTTGCAGCTCTTATCACGCAGAGCAGGCTCCAGCAAGGAGCTCCACCCTAAGGCTCATTATTCCAATCATATCAAATACAAGCAGGCACAGCTCCTCACAGCTTAGGTTATCCACATTGTTTGATGATGCTCAGTGGGGCTCAGCATGGAGTTCTAGTATAGGCCTCATACTGCACCTCAGGTCAGAGTGAATAGGCCCGAGCGTTGAGCTGCACTGTGAGGCTCTCTGATTGAACGCAGAGGCCGCACCCTGTTAACATTCTCAAGTAGCTGTGCTGGATTTCATATGCCTGCAATATGCTGTGCTTTGTAAAAAAGTAACAGGTAAAGAGATTTTTACAATTGGTTACATGCTTTACAGAATACATTTTTAAAACTCTTCAGACAGTCAGCACAACAGCATCATGCACTAAAGGACTGAGGATGTTTGCTTTGATACATATGCATTCAATGACCATAAAACTACCAAAACTATATACCCTCCTCACCCCAGCCACATCTATTTTTAAAATATAAAAATATACACTCACCTAAAGGATTATTAGGAACACCTGTTCAATTTCTCATTAATGCAATTATCTAATCAACTAATCACATGGCAGTTGCTTCAATGCATTTAGGGGTGTGGTCCTGGTCAAGACAATCTCCTGAACTCCAAACTGAATGTCAGAATGGGAAAGAAAGTGATTTAAGCAATTTTGAGCGTGCCATGGTTGTTGGTGCCAGACGGGCCGGTATTTCACAATCTGCTCATTTACTGGGATTTTCACGCACAACCATTTCTAGGGTTTACAAAGAATGGTGTGAAAAGGGAAAAACATCCAGTATGCGGCAGTCCTGTGGGCGAAAATGTCTTGTTGATGCTAGAGGTCAGAGGAGAATGGGCCGACTGATTCAAGCTGATAGAAGAGCAACTTTGACTGAATTAACCACTCGTTACAACTGAGATATGCAGCAAAGCATTTGTGAAGCCACAACACGCACAACCTTGAGGCGGATGGGCTACAACTGCAGAAGACCCCACCGGGTACCACTCATCTCCACTACAAATAGGAAAAAGAGCTTACAATTTGCAAGAGCTCACCAAAATTGGACAGTTGAAGACTGGAAAAATGTTGCCTGGTCTGATGAGTCTCGATTTCTGTTGAGACATTCAGATGGTAGAGTCAGAATTTGGCGTAAACAGAATGAGAACATGGATCCATCATAACTTGTTACCACTGTGCAGGCAGGTGGTGGTGGTGTAATGGTGTGGGGTAGGGATGGGCACAATTAATCGACGATCGATTATTGATCGTTAAGAATTTCGTCGATCACGTTAATTTGTTATCGATTATCATTAAACTAATGCTGCTGCGCAGTGTGAGTGGAAAGTGGCTGGTCAAGTTAGCGCGGAGTTTCCTGTGCATCCCGGCAACGTCAGTCCCCTCAGAGCGGGTGTTTTCAGCGGCTGGACTGAAGCCTTGTTTACACTCGACGCGTCCGCCCGAGCGCGAAGGTGAGCGCAGCAAAAAATATGTCATTGTGGTGTTCGGTGTTTCAGAGGAGAGCACGTCGAGTATAAACGCCTCGTCCGTTTGGGGAGGTGTGCGAGCACTCTGCGGAGACTCGCGCTGAAGAGCCAGGCGAAAATGTTAACAAGGCTTGACGGTCACCAGGTTGCGGTCGCATCTGACCCCAGATCATGTCATCAACATGCTTTCTCAACAAAAATCAGTAGGCTGGTGTAGAAGTTGTATGTGAGTTACTAGTTATTTTTTATGAGGCTTTGTTTAGTAGCCTAGGCTAATTGATTGTTAGGTAGGCTAATCTCTCTCAGTCTCACCCTTTCTCGACTCCGTGCCTTGGATAGTTTTGAGTTACATTTTGACAAAACCTGTCAGATCTAAGTATTATTATGTTTTTGGTTAAGTTATTGTTTAACATGATTTTTTTTATTATTTATTATTTTGGAACAAACGAGGGTCTCTGTTTAAGACGCCAACTCGCAGCTGCAGGCTCCGTTGCGTTAGAGCACCGCAGCATTTATTTATACATCAAGTTTAGCCTAACCGAACGTCCAGTTTAACTGCCACAAGTTGATCATCTTGTAATAAAGATCTAATCGAGGAAAAACACGCTGTATTTTTGTATTTTCATTGCATTTTTAGGCTAATTTATAAAAAGTTAAATAAATAATGAATTTGAAAATAAAAATATTAATGATTAATCGATAGTCGATCGTTAATTCTTCCGACGATCGACTAAGAAAATTTAATCGAATGCCCATCCCTAGTGTGGGGGATATTTTCTTGGCACACTTTAGGCCCCTTAGTGCCAATTAGGCATCGTTTAAATACCACGGCCTACCTGAGCATTGTTTCTGACCATGTCCATCCCTTTATGGCCACCATGTACCCATCCTCTGATGGCTACTTCCAGCAGGATAATGCACCATGTCACAAAGCTCAAATCATTTCAAATTGGTTTCTTGAACATGACAATGAGTTCACTGTACTAAAATGGCCCCCACAGTCACCAGATCTCAACCCAATAGAGCATCTTTGGGATGTGGTGGAACGGGAGCTTCGTGCCCTGGATGTGCATCCCACAAATCTCCATCAACTGCAAGATGCTATCCTATCAATATGGGCCAACATTTCTAAAGAATGATTTCAGCACATTGTTGAATCAATGCCACGTAGAATTAAGGCAGTTCTGAAGGCGAAAGGGGGTCAAACACAGTATTAGTATGGTGTTCCTAATAATCCTTTAGGTGAGTGTATATATAAATTATTTCTATAATTTTTGTTTTTATGTTTGAGCTCATCCATATTAATAACAGTCTGAGTAATTCAGAGTCTTGAACAGTAAACTCTCAAGTGTCAGTAAGTGACTTAAGTGTCTAGTCAGAACGACTCATGAGCAACCTTTTTATTTTGGGTGTGTCATTTATGCACCCCCTTGCCAAAAGGGGGGCGGTGCAAGAGAAAGGTATAATATAGGGTTGTGACGAGATCTCGTTCTACAAAATATTGCGATATTAAAACATTACGATATTTCTGGTGGTGAAAAGCTCTCTCGCGAAGGAGTTGAGTTTGTGGCAAAACGTTCTACAGTACTTGCATTATATTGTTCTGTCTTTTACTGCATAAGATAATTCAACACTATCTCACGACCAATTCGTACGAGTGAGTAAAAGGTGGCTAATTCGTACGATTAGTCTAAACCCCAGTAATGGGTAGGTTTAGGGGTGGGGTCAGGGGTAGGTCATGCATACAAATTGGGCAACTCATAAAATATGTACGATTTAGCAAAAATCGTACGAATTCGTATGAGTGAGGTCGTATGAATTCTTACAAATTAGCCACCTCGTAAAATTCGTGTTGGATAATTCATACTCAGAAAGTAGAACTGAAGTGACAATTATTACAAGATGATTAGTAGTTAAACCATTTCAACATGTACCTGCATTGTTTTGCATTTTGTGACTTTCAGTTGAATAAAATAATATTTTTCCAGATATACAGTATACTTCGTCATTGAAGATTTCTTAAAAATAGTATTAAAATATTGTTTCGTCTTGTTCTCGTGAGCCTCATATCGTGTATCGCCTCGTGAGCTACCGGTAGTGTATCATTACACGCCTAGTTTAGAACAGTTCTCCTTTATCAATAACATTAGTATTTGTTCAAAATCGACCATTTTTATGTAATGATTATGTTGTAGAAACTGGAAAATACAAATGTGAAGAACACGGACGGATCGACGGGACGGATGGATGGATGAAAGGGATGGACAGAAGGTTGTAATTGCTTGCAAAAGAAAAGTTCCACTTACAGTACAACCCTCATACTGGCCATGCACAAAAATGCAGCTATACCGACCGATATGGCTTTTAGCATCATATCAGTCAACTACAAGCAACCACCCAGAACATCAAAAGAAAAGAAAAGAAAAGAAAAGAAAAGAAAAGAAAAGAAAAGAAGCCTAATGGTCCATATATACAAAGGTTGCAGAAGGAGTTGTAAGTAAAGGTCACCCCAGGGACTTACTGAGATTCTGCTCTGTCATCATTCTGTTCTTCACTAGCGCTGTTAACCTAACTGCTCAAGGGGAACCGTTTCTGCTATTAGTGTACTTGGATGACAAATGTCTGCTAAATTGGCAAATAGCAAAACACACGGAACCATAAAGACCCTGATCACACCATGCTAGAGTCAGTTGTGTAAGCTTAAAAAGCAACACCTCAGTTTATCGTAGAGCATGTTTTCAGGGGGAAAAAAGATGGGCAAAAAGATGAATAAAAACAGCAGAGGGTAAAGCTCCAGCACTGAGCTGCGTCCACAAGGAACCATTATATTTAATGAAATCCTTCTTTGCAATGCCCCAAGCACATAAAGCTAGTGGCTACTGTTCTACAGACCTGCAACATATTTTAAAGGAAATACAATATCCATTAATATCCTGATCTAAGAATAACTTTATTTGTCCAAACTGTACAGCAGAGACGGCAAAACTGGTCTGGAATCAGCACAGAAGTGTGTCAGAGGAGGATAAACTCTGAGGTAATTTCTGTACTTTGATTTATGATGCTAGAGCAAGAGATTGGGTGAAGGAAGGTAAGGATCAATATGAACTGTAGGATCCTCAGACATTTCAAAGAAAGTGTCAAAGTGTTCCCTCTTAAATAATAAATCCAGTCAGCAAATGATGTTGTGATGAGGTGGAGAACAAATGCAATATAAAATCATTTTTGGGGAGGAGAATATTCATCTAATCCAGAAGAGCAAAGTACGGTGGCCGAGAAGTGCAAAACAAACCACAATTCCAAAAACAAAACAACAAATTTATAAACGCAATGGAAAGGCTAAAAACAAATAAACAAGTTAGAAAACACAATAACAATTACGAAAACAAAATAAAAAATCAGAAAACACAATAACAAATCAGAAAACACAACGACAAATCTGAAAACAAAATAGCAAGTCAGAAAACACAACGACAAGTCAGACAAAATGGAAAAGGTAGGTATACGTGGCGAATGAAATACTGACCTCTGATTGGACAAGATATCTGTCAATCAAGACATGCAGAAAGTACAGCAGAATGTGGCAGAAGACAGTCGATTCAAGTGTGCATGTGTAAATATTAGAGCTGTATCGTCTACAATAATAATAGTTTTTTTATATAATGTGCAGGCTGCGAGCTGACATTAGCGAGTATGTCACTCACTTTGCAAAAAACAAACAAAAACACACTATTAGAATGCAGTTATAATGCCCCTAAAATAACAGATACAGGGGCAATGCCCCTGCATGAGCTATATATCAATTATGTCAATGTCACATTTATTTATATAGCACATTTCCAAGGCCTATCAAAGTACTGCACAGTAAAAAACACAAAAATATTAGACACAGACTGATACAATAAAAAACACAATAAATAACAAATGCTAAGAAATAAATACACATAGAATACAACATCCATCAAGGCGGCTCCCCTGTGCCAAAAGCTACTTCAAACAAATGAGTCTTCAGCAATGATATAAAAGTGGAAGAGCTACTAGCAGTCCGCACAGCTACAGGCAATGAGTTCCAGAGAGTGGGAGCAGCCACTGAAAAGGCTCGATCACCACTGGATCTCAGTTTCGATCTAGGAACCTCCAGGACTGGCTGAACGGAGGTCTCTGGAGGGCCTATGCAACCTGACATGGTCCGTAAGGTACTCTGGGGAAAGCCCATTGATACATTTAAAAACAAATAGAATAACCTTAAAGTCAATCCGATACTTTACTGGAAGCCAATTATGTACAGATCAATAAACAAAAAGTTAATATTGGGAATTACAATTACTCAATAACGTAAGTATGTTTTTTTTATATTTCGCCAACGAAAATAGTTCCAAACTAAGCCACAGCAAAACGGTTGTGTCTCCGAGCAACACACATGCTTTCGTTCCTGAATGAATCGGCCATTTTAACAAATTGTTTGAATGACTGATTCATTAAGCCTGTCAATTGCCACCACCATTTTTCATATTTAAAGGATATACTTTCATTAAAAAATAATTTCATGTCCAATAATAAAAAACATTACTCTCATAGCATTATAACTGCAGTGTAAAGGTCCTTGCACACTGAGTCCGAAATTCGCTAAATTTTCACACATCAAAAAATAAATACGACGTGTAATTTACGTGTAAATTCCATTTTCTTGCCAATGGAAACTTTTCTCAGATTTAAAGTTGGCAGGGGCCATTCTAGATGAGCTAGATGCTATTTAGTGCCAATATATTATCATATTGTAGGTCTATTAAGTACCTGTTATACACTTTATTTACATTTGTAAACATTTTCCTCATTTTTATTTAAAGGAGCATTGATGAAGTTCTGAAATTTCTAACCGTTACTGACACCAGTGGCCGTTAGAGAAACTGCAGCCAGTCTCATGCTCGTTCTCGGTGCGCATGCTCGCACGCTTGTTGGCCGCACTAGATGCTTTTTTTTTTTTTTTTTTTTTACTTACGAGGAGTTTCCATGGGTGTCTGGATTGGGCTGGAGGCTTGTCGCTTCTTTCCGTCCGCAGAGTCCATTTGAAACACTATGCTAGCGATTGCGCTGCTTACTAATGGCTGCCTACGGATGTAGACGAGAATGTGCATGACGTCACATTTTGTGAATTTTCGCGCCAATTCGGACCGACTACAACCTTATTTTTCTATAGTTCTCAGCCTCGTTTGCAGTTTATCCTTGTTTCTGTGTCCTCTCTCCCTCTGTCTCTAACAGCGCTACCCAAAATAAAGATCTACTGTGGCAATTAAGAGACTTTGTTGCACGGTCATTACTCAACATGTGGTGGACTACATTGAGCACACACGCACACATCCACCTGGACACAACGTTCTGTATACATCCACAAACATAAGCACAAAAATATTGGTCATATTTCACTCCAAAATTATTAGAATTAAAGTACAATACGAAGCATATTAGGACCATCAAGTTTGTTTTCATGACAATTCTCAGTGCTATAATTTGAGATAGTAATCAATAATTTCAGTTATACAGTATTTATTTACTGTTTATGTGTTTGTTGTTCTGATTTTAATTAAACATATATCTGTGTCTGGACAGGACCATTTTCATTACTGATTTTCAACATTAATTAAAAAGTAAAGGGATTGTTCACTCAAAAATGAAAATTCTGTCATCATTTATTCACCCTCACGTTGTTCCAAACCTGTATGAATTTCTTTCTTCTGCTGAACACAAAAGAATATATTTTGAATAATATGGGTAACCATCAGTTGATGAGCCCCATTGACTTCCACAGTGTGGATAAAAATACTATAGAAGTCAATGGGGCCCACCAACTGTTTGGCTATCCATATTCTTCAAAATATATTCTTTTGTGTTCAGCAGAAAAAAGACATTCATACAGGTTGGGAACAACGTGAGGGTGAATAAATGATGACAAAATTTTCATTTTTGGGTGAACTATCCCTTTAAGTGGAAATGTGTTTAATCATGCTTAATCACGAACAAGACATTTCAATGGTTTCCCCTAGACTGATTAATGAGATTAAATGTAGAGCAAATAGAGATTTCCACTTAGGTCTCCTGCTTCTCAGCAGCTTGATCCTGAGAAAAATACCCTGGTATTCGTGAACGTAAGAGTGTCTAAAACTTGTGCTGAGTTTTGCCAAGGCATCAAAGTCTGTGATCAAAAGTCAGATAATCGAGTACAAATTCAAATTAGAAGTTTCTATATATTGGTATTGATGAGAAGCGTGAAAAATTGAAAAAAAGATTGGTCTACACTATCCACAATCATTTTATAGCTAATTTTAAGGAAGATAAAAACAATAAGCCTGAAGAAAAATGTACATACACAACAAAAAACATCATAACTAGAAAATAGATGGATAGTATGTACTGTAAAGTAGATAAAAGAGTAGAAAGAGAGAATATGACAATATGAGAATATAACTAAAACCACATTTATTTATTTTTTTATTATAATAAACATGTGAAAAGGAAATAACAGTGTTTAAATCAAATTAAAACACAAAACACACACACACACACACACACACACACCACACACACACACACACACACACACACACTAGACCTCGAGACTAGATTACTGTAATGCTTTATTAGCTGGTTGTCCAGCATCCTCAATAAACAAGCTACAGTTAGTCCAAAATGCAGCCGCTAGAGTTCTTACTAGATCAAGAAAATATGATCATATAACACCGATTTTATCATCACTACATTGGTTACCCATAAAGTTCCATATTAATTACAAGGTATTGCTACTGACTTATAAAGCCCTAAATGGTTTAGCTCCAGTCTATTTAACGGATCTTCTATCGCCCTATAATCCATCACGCTCTTCTATAAGATAAGATCACTAAATTCGAGGCTTTTGGTTATACCTAGGATATCCAGATCCACCAAAGGAGGGAGAGCATTTTCACATTTAGCTCCAAAGCTCTGGAATAGCCTTCCTGATATTGTTCGTTGCTCAGACTCGCTCTCCCAGTTTAAAACTAGACTAAAGACGCATCTCTTTAACCATGCATTCATATAAATTTTGTATCTAACAGTTACTGTAAATCCGGCCTCTAGTTCATAAACGCCAGAGGAGAACTGAGCCTGGGTTCTCCCAAGGCTTTTTTTTTCTCCATTAGGTCACTTGATGGAGTTTTAGGACACCAGTAGGTCACTTGATGGAGTTTCTCGGTTCCTTGCCACTGTTGCCTTTGGCTTGCTCAGATATTCAAATTAATTAACCAATCAATAATACCATTGATCAGCCCTACCTAACGTGAATGTTTTTTTCCACTAAGAAACTAACATTGTTATGTTATTTTGATTGATACTGTGAAGCTGCTTTGATACAATCTATATTGTGAAAAGCGCTATATAAATATACTTGACTTGACACACACACACACACACACACACACACACACACACACACACACACACACACACACACACACACACACACACACACACACACACACACACACACACACACACACACACACACACACACACACACACACACACACAGTGATATTAAACACAAACAGAAACCACACTGAATGGATGACATTGGTGTACAAAATGGGAAATATTACTAATCTTTCTCTCTCTCACCACACACACACACACACACACACACACACACACACACACACACACACACACACACACACACACACACACACACACACACACACACACAACGTTTTGAGAGACAAAATATACACATACAAATATGACTGCATTACAAACCATGTATATTTTCCTATTTAGAAGAGGCAGTATAATATCCATATGACAGACTAATTCTCATAATATATTTCAACAAATCCTATGCAAATCTAAGATGGCAGCACATGCAATGAGAGCCAATTCAGAGCAGCACTGTCAGCTACACTTGACAACTCTGATATCTATAATGTATGAGTCTCCATTTCTGTGGCGAGGAACTTGTGCTGGAAAACACAAAGATGTGTTTGTGTGTGTGTCTGTGTGTAGAGGAAGAATGAAAGGAGCGCTATCAATCATTTGACTCATCAGTGCGTTAATGTCTGCATGCTTGTCAGCGTGTGTGTGTGTGTGTGTGTGTGTGTGTGTGTGTGTGTGTGTGTGTGTGTGTGTGATGAGATCAGGCTCATCTCTATGTCATTATGGAGCAGCTCATAGGTTATCAGGGGAGGTGAGAGCTATTTATAACGCCTCTCTCCTATTCCTTCCTCTCTCTCATACACATGCTGTTCCTAACACATGTTCTCTCTCATTCGATCTTCCTATCATCCCTTTCTCCCCTTGACCAACTTCTCAAGGTGGGGCAGCAGATTTTTGTTTCTTTCTAGACACTATACATTGACAGACTGCCAAACGAATTAAGGCAAATTCGCATGCATGCTGCATGTTCGCACACACTGTTATTATTCTGGAACTAATGGGGCACATACTTCAAATAACCAATCACTGCAGTCAACTTCATTTACTTTTAGACTGTTTTCACCAGTTCTACTATATATACAGTAGTAAAAGTACTACTAGATGTGTTTATTTGACTTGCCAGTGAAAAAAACAGGTCATACCATCTTAAGCTGGTCCAAATGGCTTCTGGGACATGGTAGCTGGTTTGTTGCTGGTCCAAAGTAACCTACCCATTCAAATCAGTTTGACCCAAATGGTCAAATTTTGACTTTTTGACTTCAAGGCTTCCCACTGTCCACAACAATATTTGAAAGCTCCCAGCCCTTTTTTAATATACTTACTCCTATTATCAAATAAGAAATAAAAATAAGAAATATATCTATATTTTTATTGTTGTTGTTTTTTGGGCTTTTCTATTCTATTTTTGACATTTTTTAATTTGCTGAGGTCCACTGGTTAAAAACCACTGTGCTGCTACCAGGTTGAAAGCAGGTCAACCAGCTGGCAGTGCAGTTGATCAATAAATGAGAAGCTTGGACCACCATGAAACCATGTAAATTTAGCTATCAGAAGCTGGTTTTATCTAGTTTAGTGAGCTATGAGTGAGCTATCTAGTGAGCTATGAGTGCTACCACAGTGTGTGAATGCAATACTGTAGCATTTGTATATTTGCACTACAGTGTTTGACTGTTTAAGTAATTGCAGGGTACATAATGTTTGTGCTTTCTTAGAAGTTGCTTTAATAAGAAAGCATCTGGATAGAATATAATGGCAAATGTAATATCCTCCAGTTTTGCAGAATCAGATAAATGAATGAAGAGTATTTACATCCAAACACAAATCTATGAAATGTTTTGATTTGCTATTTAACTTTCAACATATGCCAAGTTAACGTTTTGAAAACTAGCTCAAACAAGCTATAAATCTTAAAATAAGAGCCTCCCACATCTCTGTGAGTCTATTTCGTGTGCATCTTGTAAATGCAATTGTATAGTTTTTCACTCACTCGGTGATCTCCTCTGTAACCGTATGTTCCACTTGTAGGCGGGAGTTAACCTCGATGAAGTAGTGCTTTCCATGTTTGTCCACCAGGAACTCCACTGTGCCTGCATTCTCGTAGCCCACCTATGAAAAATGTTGCAGAGTTGTTGTGTTAGCATGAAAATACATTTAGCATGTGAGCACAAGTTGTTTATGGACCACCTTAAATATCTTTAAAACAGCGTTGGACCTCTCTTGTGTGCTCTATTAAACATTAGGTGGATTCTAGTTGAGTCCCTGAAAGCATCTAGTTCAGGGATGGGCAACTTCCATCCCTATAATCAAACACACCTGGCTGTAATTCGCAAGACTTACAGATTTGTTGTAGGTGTTTAAATGCAGGACAGTTGCTCTCCAGGACCATAGTTGCCCATTCCTGGTCTACAAGCTGCATTGTGCTTTGGAAGGCATCCAGTAAAATTGGTTGCTAAGTTAAGACACTGCACAAAGACCCAACACATCAGCTCCACAGCATGCAATAATCAAAAGATTCTTTCTGTTAGAAACTAGAAATAGTGGTAACATTTTCAGAGATTTTGGTATGGAAATTTTGAGAAGATGAGTAAGTTTGAGAACTTTATTTACATGTGCCTGTATCCCCAGGGGCTTCTGCTTGAGCTCCCAGAGGAATGACAGTTTGAACCCAACATGATGAGCAGAGATTTAGTTTAAAAAGCCCCAACTTTCCTCGTTTAAATCTCTCAAGCTTGTAGAAAAAACCCCTGAGGCAATTGGTTAATTCTGCTGAACAGCGTGGTGCCAGTGGAAGGAAGCAAAGAGGCGTCTGGTAAAAGCCACGAAATCAGCAGGACCACAGCCCAAAACACAACCCATGGAGCAGAATATGTGATATGCAATATAGAGATATATATACTAGGTGAGATGAAAACTGTCTCACATTTAACATGTAGGACAAAAACAGGAGATCCAAGATGCAGAACCTGCTTCTTCTAAAGTTTGCAACTCTTTTTTTCATTTTCAGTGTCTTCTCTCTCTCAATGTCTTCCAAAAAAACTCATTCAGGCTTCTTGGATACACTTAAGGGATTGAAGATAATCCGGTGCCAAAATTCACTGTAATCTGATCCAATTTCTCCCCACAATTTAGCATTGCCTACTAATCCCACATTGCAACGAGCTTGCCAAAAGCAGACGCTCACCCACACAAACAACACAAACACAAGTATACACACACAAATATAATTTCCAACATAGCTTTGTAAACTTACTCTGACATATTACAGTATTTACTACATATATCCATACTTTTAGATGCTTTACACAAACAGACTTTCAAACTGTGATGCTGATTTGACAAAAAATAATTCACTCAGCTCCGGCCCTTTTCCATTCATCCCTCCTTCTCGCATCCCTAAACACCCCATGTCAATCGTGCCAGCAGGATTTGATGCTTTTTAATCTTAACAGACTAACATGACCATGAGAACAGGGTTCAAATTGATGTCAGCTAAACCACTACTGATAACAGGAGAGAGAGAGAGAGAAAAATGAATGAATCTATGACAAAATGAATTAATGAGTAAATCATGAATAAATCAAGGAATTAATAAAACATTAATGAACAAATTAATTCTATAATGTGAGGTAAAACCTTAAGGCTTTCCTCACAATTCACAAAGAAAATAAAAAATAGCATTTTAGTTTTAGATGGTGTTGAATGTGTAATATGGAGCCTTCCTTCATGCATGCACTAAATACATGCTGATGTTAATGCTTATTTATTAAATTGTACCCACAGATATTTATCAAGCCTGAATGTCTCTTCAGAAACTGTAACTGTATGTACAAATTGATAACACCGGAAGGCAGGAATTGATCTGATTCACGTGGATACGCATGTGCCTACTGTCAATGTGGAAAAATGGAAACTTATGAGAACATGTACAGTAAAACAACTCAATGATGCTGGACTTCTGACACAAACTAATGTGAAATTAATTGATTTATTAAAAAAAAAAATCATAAATTAACTTTCAAGGGTTTTTAGCATGATGGAAATTAATTTATTAATTTAGATAAATATACTATAACTGAAATGTTTAAAATGCGTAACATGTATATTTATACAATAAATCAAATTATGTATACTATTTTACACATTAATTGACATAATATAAATGGACATACTTGAGGCATACATCACGGGTTAAATAACCCTATAAAATTAATCCAAACTCAAATAACCCAACAAAAAATAAATAAATAAATTGAATAAATAAATAACATGACATAGCTAGAGAATCATAAAAGCCAGATTAATAGCATGTACATTAGTTTATTGAGGTTTTAACAGTTTAACACACTGGTTATAATAAATGGTCAAAGTGCTGCAAAGTTTTATAATATAAAGTTATATTCATATAAAGCCATAGTGTCTCTTCAGAAGACTTTAGACGGCTGGTATTTCTGGGTGTTTCTCCCTCATATCTGCTTCGAGGTCTTGATTGTGGCATTTCTCGTATTCTCTCCAAAGATACCGCGTTATCTACACCAGGTGCAAAAACTTTTTTGCGATAAATGGGAGTTTTTGCTAAATTGACGTGTTTCCATTGGCCGTATTTTCAATTTGCAATTTCAATTTGCGCAATTTGAAGTGTAATGCTAATGAAGGCTAGTGAAGTGAAGGCTAATGTTCATATGTGTTTGTATTTAGTTCCCTTCTGTTCAGTCAGTCTTGGTCAGTTCTACGTTGTATTTAGTGTGTGTGAAGCTTCTGCCTGTCTGTACTTGTTTTAGTTATATTATTGTAGTAAACGCTTTACCTTGGAACTTCTGACTCCTCTTCTCCTTCTGTCTGCACCACACCATGACATTTCCATTATATACCCTATAATATACCGTCAGGTCACGGTGATGAATGGGAAGACTTACTGATAGCTTTCTGCAGATACTACAGACCTCCTTGACCTCTCAATAGACCAACCTGTCTCTTTCTAATCCTTTCACTAAAGCCACTTACTTTTACCCTGCAATTAGACGTTTCTGCACAATATTTGTTTTCAGATGAATTCAATAAACTTTCATTTATGATGCAGCATCAAATAGGCAGGTTTTAACAAGAGTAGGCTACCATAAGGAGAGGCTGGAAGAAAGGACAGATGGTGAAGAGAAGAGTAAGGGGGGTGGAGAGAGAGAGACGTAATCAGTGTCTTTTTGATCAGATGTGTTTGTGGTGACATGCATGATTATAATCGGCTCTCGAGCCGCTGCTATGGTGACAATGCACCTAGAGATATGACCCAGAATACACAGATGAGAAAGCCAGTGAACGGGTCCAAAGATAAGGATAGACACCAGCAGATGTGAATACATGAGGAGTATAAAAGGAGAAGTATCACTATGGTTATTAGCACACATCATTGTTCGATCATTACCGGCAGTATGTCAGAGCTCCAGATGTGCGCAGACTCAACTCGCTGCTTTAGTGACATCTAGAGAACACTGTATGTTATGAACTCATGAAACTATTTAACAGAGTGTACGAAAGTATAATAAACAAGACAAGTTCAAATAAAACTTGTTATTATGAGGATCCGCTTTACTGTTTATAGATTTTTCAGACAATAAAGCAGATGGCAGATTGTCTGTTCAGAATACATTAGAGAAGCACTTACACAAACATGGCCTTTCATGCACTATATCAAGCATTCTGCTGTCTCATTGAGCAAAAGCGCAATATTGAGAAAACCACTGGGGTCATCCCCTCCTTCAATTAATTCGGCATTAGACCAAAGAGGAAGGAAAGAAATATGGTTGGAAGACACTGATAATGATTCAGAGTCACAAAAAAAAACAAGCTCGCTTCAAAAGTGAACTGAGTGAATGAGTCAGTCTGTGAGTGAGTCACAGGATAGGTGAATGAGACTGTGAGCGAGCGAGTGAGCGAGAGAGGGCGGGTGGGTGGTTGTGTGGTTGGGTGAGTAAGTGAGTGAGTGAGTCAGTGAGCGAATGAGTCAGTGAGTGGGTGGGTGGGTGAGTGAGTGAGTGAGTGGGTGGGTAGGTGAGTGAGTGAGTGAGTGAGTGAGTGAGTGAGTGAGTGAGTGAGTGAGTGAGTGAGTGAGTGAGAGTGAGTGAGTCAGTGAGCGAGTCAGTGAGCGAGTCAGTGAGCGAGTCAGTGAGCGATGATGAGTGAGTGAGTGAGTGAGTGAGTCAGTGAGTGAGTGAGTGAGTCAGTGAGTGAGTGAGTGAGTAAGTGAGTGAGTCAGTGAGCGAATGAGTCAGTGAGTGGGTGGGTGAGTAAGTGAGTCAGTGAGCGAATGAGTCAGTGAGTGGGTGAGTGAGTGAGTGAGTGAGTGAGTCAGAGAGTGAGTCAGTGAGCGAGTCAGTGAGCGATTCAATGAGCGAATGAGTGAGTGAGTGAGTGAGTGAGTGAGTAAGTGAGTGAGTCAGTGAGTGAGTGAGTGAGTGAGTAAGTGAGTGAGTAAGTGAGTAAGTGAGTGAGTAAGTGAGTAAGTCAGTAAGTGAGTGAGTGAGTCAGTGAGTGAGTCAGTGAGCGAGTCAGTGAGCAAGACAGTGAGCGAATGAGTCAGTGAGTGAGTGGGTGGGTGGGTGGGTGAGTGAGTGGGTGGGTGGGTCAGTAAGTCAGTGTGTGAATTAGTGAGTGATTCAACTCCGTGACTGAATTAGTCTGTGGCTGAATAAGTGACCAAGTGAGCAATTGAGTTAGTGAGTGAGTCAGTATGCGAGTGAATGTACAGTATCTGAGAGTGCGTGAGTGAGCAAACAACTGTGAATCAGTTATTGAATGAATCAGTGAGAGAGTGAATCCATGATTAATGAATGCGTCTGCGAGTGAGTAAAATGAGTGAATGAATGAGTCAGTGAGTGAATCAGTGAGCAAATGAATCAGTGTGCGAGTGAGTCTGCAGATGAGTGAGCGATTGAGTCTGTGAATGAATCACTAAATAAGTAAGTCATTAAGCAAGAGATTGATATTGTCACTGAGCGATATTGTCACTGAGCTGAGTCAGTGGAAAATTTAGTGGTGCATACCAATTTGCATACTTATGCACTATTCTATGCTGTTTAGTAGAATAAATGTTGTGATTCAGTGTGCAAATGAATGAGTCTGGGAGTAAGTTGAGACAGCGAGTAAGTGAATGAGTCTGCATGAGTAAATGAGTGATGGGGTAAATCCTTGCTGTACTTCACAACTCTTTAGGAATTTTAAAGCATGTGAATAGTTGTCATGGCAACACAAGCAATTAACTAAGAAAAAAAGGGAACTAAAAATTGCTCATTTCATGTTATCTCATTCTCATTGATCTGGCTCATCATTTTGTCTCCATTCCTTATTTGTTACCTTTCATCCATCCCATCACCTCAGAGGAAAAACACTTTCTCTCTCCTTCTTTATCTCTGAACTGTAATGACAGGTAAAAAATCTAAAGCTAAACACAATACTTTGCTCTGCACCTTTATCTTCCACATCTTCATGTTTACAACTTGCAATAACATCGAAACTTATGATCCAAATTAAGCCGATTTGATCATCACCCAATCAGAACACAGCACGTTTACTCCCAGCAAGCAGCTTCTATATCTAGCTAACTGATTTAATCTGTTTTGCCCATGCATAATTTAAATTTAATATTTAATATAATGGAGCTGGTGCAAAGCAAGTCTTCTTGAAAAAATCTGGGGTTTCTTTTTAAAACAAATCCTTGCAATAACGAGGTAGAACATTTCATTTCATTGTCTTGAAATGCCTTATTATTTGCTGATATTGGAGCCAGTTTTTCTCATAACCTCCTTGACGTGTATCTTAATCTTTATGAAGGCTTTTTAAAGCGCATATTACGACCTTAAGATATAGGTCACATTTTAATGCCAAGTTTAAACATGGCATTTCTCTGTATGAATGTCTTTTCCACTTTGTATGTCCATCCTTTGTTTTCCCCTCCCAATTAATTTGCTTTGTAAGAAAAAAAAACTTGAGTCTGAAGTTTTGCTGAATCCATCAAACTGGCCCACAGACAAAACAATAAACATCATGGCAAATGTCCCATAATACGCAGTAAGACCCCAAAGCTTCAGCGAATATAATTCAAGGCATCCGAGCTAAACTGAAAAACAAACAAACAAAATGCATAACACCACCCCTTCCAAACACACTCCAGACAAAATCAACGAAATCCCTCAAAAATTCCCCTGCTGGCAGTCTGATGGAATTAAGATTGATGTTCTCAGTCAGAATATAAAATAAGAGCCAGCAGATAAGTGCAGTCCTGAAGCTTGTTAACACCAGCAGGACATTCTACAGAAGACTATTTCTGCCAGTCTCTCCTCGTCTCTCTGTGAAATGCATTAAATATGAGCTCCTGCATGAACAGCTCAATTAGATGGCTTGGGGGAAGGAAAAAAAAGAGCGATATAAAGTTTGTGCACGCATTTTTCGTGGAACTTTGTGCATGCAGCTCACATCAGGTGTTATAAGAGCTTAAGAGCTTAGAGAATGTAAGTGTATTTGTTGCTAAGTGTGTTTATTGTATACACATTCAATCATGAAAATGTATAGATACACAAAGAATATAAGAGTACAAATTTAGAGATAGAGATAAGAGAAACAAGCCAGTTTATTTGTTGGTTAGTGTATGTTTAGAAGTATATGTGTTTCTAGTTGCAATAGTAATTGTAAGGAATTCCGGTAAAGTCAGCATGAAATTAATCTATTTTCTAAATACGTGATATTGGTCTCATTGTGAACAATTTCATACAGCATGCTTCATTAAAAAATCGTATGTAAAAATCTCAACATATGTCAGATATCACCGATCATTTAGTCCACTTAAACCCATGCCCGCTATCCGATCTTTCTCGTTTTTATAATGCACACACGAGATGCCACATCTCAAAATCTAATCAACAATCAAAAAATAGAACCAACATTTCAGTAATGCATTATATGCAGATGTTCATCACAAAATAAAATAAAAATCTGTCGCTACTTCTGTTTCATTACAACTCCATTAGAATAATTCGGTTAATTATCTTTTATTCTAAAACGTTTCTTTTAGAACTGTTTGCGGAATGAAATATAAATCGTATTGCATTTCTGACCCGCAGCAGTCTGTTTCCAATCATTCAGATTTCAATCGAATTAAACTGAATTTTATACCACTACAATTAAAGGGATAGTTCACCCAAAAATGAAAATTAAGTCATTAATTACTCACCCTCATGCTGTACCAACCCCGTAAGACCTTTGTTCATCTTCCGAACACAAATTAAGATATTTGTGATTAAATCTGAGAGCTGGATCACTCCTCCATAGGCTTCTAAGGGATTGAAACCTGACAGCCCCGAAAAGTCATTAAAGACATTGTTAAAATAGTCCAAATGGCTACAGTGGCTCAATCTTAAGTTTATCAAGCAACGAGAATATTTTTTGCGCACAAAAAAAAAAACTAAAATAACGACTTTATTCAACCATCTCTTCTCTTCCGTGTCATTCTCCCATAGACAGTATAAGAAGTGGACAGAGCCATCTCATTGGAACTCAGTTGAGACAGTTGAAGCCCATTTTTAGCGATTTTTGAGCACTTCCGTTCCTGACGCGCAGACTCAAACCGACTCAAACTAAGCTCGATTACGTGAGCATCCTGTCTGACAGACGTAAATCTTCTAGTAGCTGTGCGTGAAAATTGCCAACGTTAATCTTGCAGAGACGGGGAACTTGAGCAAAGAGTTCTCACACCGAATTATTTCCAATTCCCCAAAAATGTTATTTTGTCCCGTTGCTTTTATGGACTCATTATCTATGGGCTTCTCCCTTAAAGGGACGTCCCCCCGATTGCCTGCGAGCTTCTCCTCCTGTCTGTACGGTAATTTCTGTACAGCGCAACAGAGAGTCGAGCGGTTATGACGCAGTCGTTAGTAGTGTTGTCACGATACCAAAATTATTGTTTCGATACCGATACCAAGTCAAGTATTGCGATTTCGATACTTTTTCGATACTTTTCCTGAAAAGGGAGAAACACTCTCAAATATCATTGCTGTGCTTTATTTTAAAACCGGGACAACATTCTAATCATACACCACACTAATAAATGAACATATGAACAGCAGATATGTTAAACATTTGAACAAAATATAAAAAATAAATTAGAGCAATGACATTCAAGGTAAAAAAATTATAAATTTAGCACCATTATCTCAGTTATCATAAGCAACATAAGAGTTAACAGGAACTGATAAGATTTTATCAATATCCATGCCACTGAAGATTCTGCAAATCGATCAGATTCTTTAACGATTCTCTTATCGCTTCCTGATAGCAGTGTGTGAAAAAAGTAGTCTCATGCTAACAAGTGGTTTTATTTGTTTTAAAGCTTACACTTGAGTAAGCAAACTGTATTTTTATGTAATTTATGTAATAAATGAAACCTTATTGTAAAGTGTTACCAATTAGTTATAAACCGATTCAGATGTCTCGTGAGTTCAGTGTTGGACAGATCAGTTGTTTAAACCATTCATTAAAACGAATCGGTTCAAATGAGTCATTAGTTCGCGAATTGGACGTGTCATTATCGGACGTGTGCGCGTTGTGATTATCCCTGCAGTTTAGGACATCCCACAAGATTTGTGTCATCACAGAAAACATCATCACTGGATAGGTTTGTTTTCGTTTATTTAAAGTGTGGTTTATATCAGCTGAATGTGCGGAACGCTTTTCAGAGAAGATAATTAAGGCAACATATTTTAGCACAATTCACACCCAGCGGTAATTCAGGAAAACAAATCTCCGAATGCTCCACATGAAAATTTAGTTTTCAGACCATACCATCGACATCGTGTCGATTTATTTTGATTAATATGTGGGAGAGAGCAAGACAGCGCTTAGTTTTGAGACGGAAGCCTTGTTTACTTTCGCCTGGCTCCGCAGATAGAGTGCGTGCGCACGCGACCATGCAGGTCTCTCTCTCTCTCTCTCTCTCTCTCCCCTCTCTCTCCTCTCTCTCTCTCTCTCTCTCTCTCTCTGTTAAACATGCGCCATGTCACACGCGCATCTAAGTTACATTACTCACCGATCAAATAAGACTTTGGCGGGACAAAAATTCGCTGTAGTGTTTGTCACATGAGAGCTGCAGCTTCTTTTGCTGCATGCGTGAGGAGAAAAAAGTATCGATACTAATAAATTTAGGTATCGTGACGTTTTTAATTTCCGAGTATCGCGATACTTTTGAAGTATCGGTACACCGTGCAACACTAGTCGTTAGCCTATTTTTACAAAAACTGTTTCTACGGGGCCATAATGTAACATAGAAGGTAATGGAGCCCTTTATACATTGTCGTGTTTCTTTAGAAATAAATAATGGACAAATGGAGTCTTTAAACGCCTCAGATGTAAAGTTATTCGCTGTCAAACTGACGCCAAAATGAATGGGATTCAATGGAAATGCTAACGCAAGTGAAGTTCTGCTACAAGATGGTGGCACCCAGCCGGCTTCAACTTCCGGTCGATGGATTACCCCCTTGCATTCTCCTAAGCTGTTGACGTAGTGTAACAGCGCAGCGCTTCTTTGTTATACGTCACACGTAGGCTCACTATAGGCTGACGCTGGTCATGTGTGTGATGCGTGTGACGTTCAACCAGAAGCGTTGCACAATAACACTACGTGAAATATCCAGGCTCACTCACCACCACATCACTAAACATAAACACCATAGATATGTATACGTAGATTCCACATTCGACCACTCTAGAGACGTCAGTGTGCGCCACCTTAGAACGGTCAGCGTGTCGTCGCTCGCAGTAAGAATCAGTGATGCCACAACATTGCTCAGCTTCTGGTTGTGAAACCAATGAGATATAAAATCACAAAGAAATGAGATACATTTCACGGGTGAGAATGTGTTGGTTTGTGCTTTTAACTATATTAACTCAATATTACACGTTTTTACTGTGGTACCTTGGTACCTACTGAGGATGTTTTTACCTTTACTAAGGTAACTTTTCAATGTTGTGTCAACTGACGCCTTCGTCGTCTTGTATTTTGTTAGTTCAGCAAAATCATCTGCTGAAGTCTATTGCAGATAGATATTCATACATGCGTCGAACTACAGTTGCTTAGTCAACTTGCTCTCGAATGTTCACTGAGCAACTTATACTGTTGCATAACAGCCCAAAGATACAGATGCTAATGAGGAATCTATATATATATATATATTATCTTTGGTAAACAGTGTCAGAAAAGTTTAGTGGTCATTTGAATTCGGTGCTTATTTAAAACCATTTCAGTTAAAAATTAGAGCAAAAAAGCAGTTCTTGATCCTAGTGTCTTGGAAACTTTACATAAGAAGCAGTCCAGTTATCTATGCCATGCAGGCCTATGTAGCATACATGAGTGTGTAATAAGTCTGTCCTAGATTCATGGGTTTATATTTACAGTATGTATGCTTAAGTAAATAAGACACACAAATTGTTTAACGGAATGGAAATTGATTAACTGGGAATGGAGATGAAAATGTCTCCCTTAACAGCCTATCCTACATGTGTTTGTTTGAGTGCAGGTCAACTGCTCGCTTCGAGCCTTTAGGACAGGGTCCCTACAAAAGACCGGCATTTATAACACCAGCGGCCCGTCTGTTTTAGTGAGATCTGGCAGTCATTTGCGCAACACCCACTTTGCAGCACTCAACACAGCCTTAGGGAAGAGCAAGCAGAGAACGAGAAAGACTGCAGTATGCTGAAGAATGGTTTGTATTTCTCTGTAGGGAGTAGAGAGGTGAGATGTGAGAACAGAATGATAGAATCAGGTTATCTCAGGCTTCCGTTATTTGATGAGCTGGTTTTATCTGTAATCCTTCCTTGAAGATTTATTCATGAATTTTGCTTGCTATAGTCAATCACCTCATGTTAATAGCTTTAAGCTGCAAAATTCATTGTCATCAAATAACTATTTGGAAATCTGCAAGTGGGAGAGAGACAGTGATATCGAGAGAGAGAAAGAAAGGGAGGACATGTTTTTGATCACATTTACAAAATCGGCGATCACCCTGACTCTAATTCAGACACATACGCATCAGATAAGCGGGGCTTTAAACTGGATGTTCAAGCCAAATGTATGCAAATAGCTCATGTGCAGTAACAAATCTTCATTCAAAGTCTAAATTACACAGTATGCCACATGTGGTGTGTTAACTGCATCTGTCAACAGAGCTTTTGTACTCCCCGTTCCTTTAAAATGTGCTACTTTATGTTTGATGCGTTGCACACAAACCCCTGAAAGAAAGACCAAAAAAGAACGAGAGATATCAACCAACAGCACAGACACTGAGCAATTCAAACTGCTGATGACAGCAAGCTGCCGGCTATTCTGTTGTTTATCCCTCGGTTTCCGCTGTTTATGAAAGGTTAAGAGCACTTAGCGTTTTATTTAGCACGGGGCATTTGGATGGAGGCAGAGAGAGGTGTGAATCTACGGAGTGAAGGAAGCAAATGGAAGGGACAATGGGCCTTTTCTTTCAAACACAAAGAGATTCTGATACCACTGGCTTAATCTCAGAATTCAATCTTTTTGACCACAGACCACAAGACTGTCAGATGGAAATTTTATTGAAAATAAAATAAAGCTGTGTGAGAGCGAGGACAAATGACTTGCGGTGCCCTTTAAAGTGCTTACATTGCCAGCCGGCTGTAGCCATTTAGATTTCAGCCATGTCAACAACAGCAGCCAGAAGTAATAAATCAATTCAACAGTTCTGGCCATCAACAGCAGAGCACAACTCCACAGTGGGAGCCTCAGGCCTGTGTGCGTGTGATGCCACAAAAGTATGTTTATTTTGCAACCAAGGGAACGTCCTTCACAGTACAGTACTGACTGTCTCCTCACTGCTGTTTCCACCCCTAGTACCGATGTTTACTCCTTTATTCATTCACGTCTTTCATCCTGTCCAGAAGACGCATTTCTTTTTTTATATCCTCACTCTCTTTTTCAGTCTAGCCACATTTAATTTAGCTACAGGTTATATAAAATGAACAGTTTTAAGATTTATGTCCACATGTTCTTTTTAAATGGTTGTTGCTGAAATTTGTTAAAGTTATTAACAAAGTAAATTGTCCCCTCAGAATCCTTGAGAATTAACTATGCACTGTTGCTTGCTCAAAAGCTCACAAGACAAATGTACACAGTGTTTTATATGATGTATTTCAGAACACCAGACAGCGACATAAGACACGGAAGCAGTTAAAACAATGAATTTTTCATTACAGTTATTGTTAATGACAGTTATTTAAATACACGCAATAAACGCAAATATCTAATCAGCCAATGACATGGCAGCAACTCAATGCATTTATGCATAACCACTCGTTACAACCAAGCCATTCAGAAGAGCATCTCTGAATGCACGTCGAAACTTGAAGCAGAAGGGCTACAGCAGCGAAAGACCACACCATGTGCCATCCTGTCAGCTAAGTTTAGGAAACTGAGACTACAATTCACACGGCTCACCAAAACTGGACAATAGAAGATTGGAAAGATGTTGCCTGGTCTAATGATTCTCGATTTCTGCTGCAACATTCAGAAGGTATAGGGTCAGAATTTAAAGTAAAAAACATGAAAGCAGGATGGATCCGTCCTGCCTAGTATCAACGGTTCAGGCTGCTGGTGGTGGAGTAATGGTTTATGGGATATTTTACATTGGGCCCCTTAGTACCAATTGAGCAGTTTAAACGCCGCAGCCTACCCGATTATTGTTGCTGACCATGACCATCCCTTTATGACCACAGTGTACCCATCTTCTGATGGCTACTTCCAGCAGGATAACATGCCATGTCACAAAGCTAAAATAATCTCAAACTGGTTTCTTGAACACAATGACAATTCAAATTGAGTTCAATAAACTCAAATGGCCTCCACAGTAACCAGATCTCAATCCAATATAGAGCACATTTGGGATATGGAGGAACTGGAGATTTGCATCATGAATGTGCAGCAACTGTGTGATGCTATACATATAGTCAAGTCAAAATGGACCAAAATGTCTGAGAAATGTTTCCAGCACCTTGTTGAATCTATGCCACGAATAATTAATGCAGTTCTGAAAGCAAAAAGAGTCTGAACTTAGTACTAGCAAGGTGTACATATTTATATACTACCCTTCAAATGTTTGGGGTCAGTAAGATTTTTTCAAAATAAATGAATGCTTTTACTCAACAGAGATGCTAAAACTGATAAAATGTGACAGTACAAGCACATATTACAAAATACTTTTATTTAAAATAAATGCTTATCTTATGCTTTTTATTTATCAAAGAATCCAGGTTAAAAAAAATCACAGTTTTCACTAAAAGATTAACAAGCACAGCTGTTTTCAACATTAATAATAATAAATAAATAAATAAATAAAAGTCTTGAGCACTAAATCTTCTTTCTGAAGGATCATGTCACACCAAAGGCTGAAGTAATGGCTGCTAAAAAATTAAGCTTTAGCGAATAAATCACTTTTTAAAATAGATTAAAATTGAAAACAGTTATTTTAATTGTAATAATATTTCACAATATTTCTTTTTTACTAAATTTTTGATCAAATAAATGCAGCCTTGGTGAGCATAAGACACTTCTCTGAAAAACAAAAAAATAATGAACTGACTCCAAACATTCGAACGGCAGTGTATAAAATATATAAATAATAAATCAAATATATGGATTTGTCAGCCAGTCCTTTGGGAAAAGATCCAGTGCTTCCTCTGGCTAGTCGATCCCTACTACTGACATCTCAGTCTGGTTAGTAACAATGGAGGGATTATTTAGGTCTAATACATGTCTTTCCTTTTGCCAGCCGACAGAAAAGGTGTCAGACTTCCATTCTCGGCCATGTCAAAAACAGCATGTCTTTAGCCTGCAAGACCCCCAGGACACCGACCAACTTGTCAAGGTCCTAGAGCTTGCGAGGCTACTCAGGTGAGGGCTAATGATTACACAGGAGAGAAAGAGCCGAGGGAACGGCGTAGACTGAGGAGGACCTCAGCATGTCGTGCTCTTCCTATTAGGATCAGACCCTCCTGAATTCCATCAGCTGTTACTGGCTCAGTAATAGATAAGAAAGTGAATCTAACGTAAAGCTTTTTCCACACATTCATGCTCAACCAGCACTCTCAGCAATGGACACCGACCAAGAGGGTGAGTATAATTTATTATCAAATTAGTACAACATTATCATAAATGGCCTATATTTCATGTCATGAAGGCCAGAAGAATAAAGAAAGCTGCTGGTTGGGCTACAATCCAAAACAGAGACTGTAATGTAGCTAGAGAGCTTTACCAGAGCTCTACAGATCAATTCTTCTGGCAAGGCAAGTGCATTAGTTGTGGGATTTTAGGGGTTTTGTGAGTACAAAAAAACTACTAAGACGACTGCCAACAATAGAGATTTTGAAATAATGGGGCCGCTACCTAAATCCAGGGTCATGAGTTCAACCTTGTCTTAGTGGATTATTCCATCCAGAAACAGGAATTCCTGAAATCATCAAAGCGATGTGGAACCAACAAACCTCTCAGCACAGGTGTATAAAACTGGCACAGGACTATAAGCAGACTGATTTATCACCCAATATTTTAGACATTTTAAGAATACAATAACTGTGGTCTAAACCAGACTTTGCCTGCTCTTACTTAAAATTATCAAAGAAGACATTATGAAAAAAATTCTGTTTTATATACAATAAAAGTCAATGGGGTCCAGTATGGTTTGATCATTCTTCCAAATATCTTTCTACAGAAGAAAGTCTGTCATGCATGGTTGAAACAACATGAGGGTGACTAAACGATAATAGAATATTCATTTCTGGGTGATCTATCTCTTTAATGATTGAAATCAATAACACAAAACACTGCAATTGGACAATTATGTCTTTCTGTATTTCACTGGGTGTGAGGATGAAAGTTAAAGGATAATTCCGGTATTTAACACTTTGAGTCTATTTTCTAGTTTGTTTTGGATGAACTAGAGTGGTGGACTTAGAAATGTTGACGATGGGTCCTGTCGCGACTTTTTGACAATTTTAGAATCGCCTCAGAGCGCTTCAGAGTGGCTGTCTACGAGCATACTGAAACATGTCCTTAAAACAACCCATAACGTTAGTTTTCAAAACTGTGCAACTCACAGAGTGATTAGTGGTGTTCGTTGATGATTAAAAACAAATATATCGGCGCAATGTATGCTTTCAATCCGTGTTATTTACTATAGTGGAACTATATTTTCAGATACCTCACAACCGCGTATAAACTTCCGCTGGATATTTGAGTCTGAAGCGTTAGCACACTCCCGACCACTTGATGGCGACAACCACTTTGCCGCAGTTGCTCTGCTCACACTAGCCTACTGAGAGACGGAGAACTGAGCGAAAAGACTACAACCAAATGTAAACAGACCCCTTTCGGTATCCGGTAGCGCAGTAATATCAACGAGCAGTGAGTCCTCCAACAGACACAATGGAATTAAAAAAAATGGCAAATAAAACACGACAGAAACTGTATTTCGCTACGCTACTTGTTTTGGATCATCAACAAACACCACTAACCACTCGGTGAGTGTCACAGTTTTGAAAACTAACGTTAAGGGTTGTTTTAAGAACATGTTTGAGTATGCTCGTAGACAGCCACTCTGAAGCGCTCAGATGTGATTCTAAAATATTAAAAAAGTCGAGACAGGACCCATTGTCAAAATTTCTTAGTCCACCACTCTAATTCATCCAAAACAAACTAGAAAATAGACTCAAAGTGTTAAATACCGGAATTATCCTTTAAAGTCTTTAGGTTTTAAGATCTAAACGCAGCTTGATTGGTCACTCACTATACATGAACAAGAACACAGGAAAACCGAAAAGACAAATGTACAAAACAAAGAACTGCATGGTAAAGCCCCGTTCACACTACACGCGAGTTTGTTGCTGCAGGTCGCCAGTGGCTGCGATGGAGGGCGTTCCCACTACTGGTTGCCTAGTAATGTTTGTGAGTGACATTCCCGGATGTTACTCTATGTTTCTTGACGCTACAAACACACATTTTGGAAGGAAAAGTCTAAATATAGATGGAATCAGTACATAAAATGCATAATATTAAAGATGACCGAGAAACAGTGAGTGTTCTTTGCCATCGCGGCTATTTAACTGCAGCAAACGGGCAAATACCGGTCTATCTGGGTTCCCGAAACCATTCAGGCACGGAGTCAGTACGGTGAATACCACTGTATGTACACGGAGATATATCATACATTACAGGACAGTTTCTGACTGCTAAAATGAGCTTCTCGTTCAACTTGCCTCGGTCAGACTCAGCACTGAAGAGTGACGCACTCCACTGACTTCACTCCTATTGGTTGTTGCTCCCGAAAGTCGCTCTTCATTTGCATAAAGTTAAACAGGTCTCAACTTTGTCGCGCGACAGACACGCCCCATCTAGTCGCCAATGGTCGCTGCCGGAAGTCGCCCGCTCACCATTGAAATGAATGGTATCGCGTCGCTTGGTCGCATGTAGTGTGAACGGGGCTTAATAGGGAATGTGGAGATGACGTCACGACATGTTGCATTATGGGTCCGCCGCCATATTTACAGGATCGCGCCCAATACCGCTGTATTTAAATGCGTGTGTTGGAGGCTGTGTTTGGATTTTCTGTCGAGATTTTAATAAACGTCGATATGGTTGTTCAGTTCAACTGCCATATCAGGTCACACGATCGTTCAGGGAGGAAACTGAACAACGGAGTATGTTTTTCACCTTTCTTTCTTGGAAAAAACAACAAGGGAAGCAGGTCGAGGAGCTGACGAGAAGACGCCGGATCGCCGCAATCATGAGGAAAAACTTACTATCCTCCACTGCATACTACGTTTGTTAAAGGGGTCATATAATGCCATTTTTGTACAAGTTAATATGAATCTTTAGGGTCTAAATGAAAAGTTTGTAATATACTTTTATTAAAAATTCTCATTAGTTTTTTAAGAAAACACTCATTTACCTGCTCAAAAACAGCTCTGTGTTCAGCACTCCGTTTAAGTGCATATGCCTTTAAATGATAATGAGCTTCGCTGACTCCGCCCCTCTGTTCTGTGGGCGCTGTAACACAACGCACGTGTCGTGGAGTGTTAACTTGACAACAGTTGAGGGTTTATTATGGCAGCGGGATTCTCTCTGAGGACGCATCTGTGCAACCGTATCAGTTTGAACCGGAGTCGGACCCGAAACAAGATGACGGCCCCGAAGAAGTTCGACAATAAGGCTCGAACAGGACGTTTCTGAATGGTTGGTTAACAATGTCACTTTGATCTATTTTTGTATGTACTGGCAGGGTAACGTTAGAGTTGTGAGATACAAACGCTATGTGTTTACTAATGTAAGTTATAGGTTAGTTCGTTGACAGATTGATGTTGAAAAACTTTTCTTTTCTTTTTTTGTAAATGCAGGCTTGTCAATGATGCGTGACATTATCTCAGTGTTAGGTACAACTCGTGACTGAAACTGACATGAGGTCATGTCAGTAATGATTCTAGCAGTAGTTGAAGGATAACTAAGAATTTGCTGTATGTTTATGTTTAGTGCAGTACGAAAATGTTTTATGTTTTAAGAAAACTTTTAAGTACATCTATAGTTTTGTAACTGCATTGATATTCCTGTTAATATTCCTGTTACGTTAACTGTAACACTGCGTAACTTACACAGTTTTTAATAACAAAACACCAACGCGTTTTTTTTTTATTATAAACGTGGGATTATGAATTATATTGAGAACGTCGTAACGTTACATAGAAGACATGCCGTAATGCACCCTGAGTGTAAACATTAGCCACATTCGTGAAGCGTGCAAGGGATTTGCAAAGATTCATATAAAGGTTAATAAATAAAACGTTACACTCACTTCTTCTGGAGGTCCAGCAGGAACACGAATAGTTGGTACCGATTTCTTTTTCAGTAGCAGCTTCTTAGCTAAACCTAATTTATATTGACCCTCGCCTCGTTTATAAAGCAGTCTGGTGAGAAATGATTTGCGCAAACATGAGCGCATTGACGTTGCTCGTCGTGAATATTTCCTTCATAAACAAAACTCAGCCACTGCGTCTTCAGCGGTTCGGATTTAGGAACATTAAAATGACTGCTGTGTTCCTTATTACACCCAAGAACAGAACACCACAATCGCTTAGACGGCCGCCATTCTGCTCCAGTGTAAACAATGACGAACTATGATTGACATCTCACTCACGAGCGAGGGCGGGTCTGTGTTGAAACGCTGCTGTCAATCAACAGTCGTGGGAGGGGCGTGCGAGCTTGTGACGTCACAGGCTCGAACGGCTTGATTTGAGGCAGGGGAAAACATATAAGGAGATTAAAACAAAACCACTGGATGGATTTTTATCATTATATGATGGCTGTGTACAGGCACTGCCAACCCACATTTCAGTACAATCAACTTGTAAAAGTGCAAGTACCATTATATGACCCCTTTAAAAGTTGTACAAAGCAAGAGGTTGTGCATTGTATATTCCTCGATGACTAACATTTTAGGAGGATAGTTGATGAATGATGTTGAATTTTTGGTTAATGTTAGCAGATGATAAAGCCAGGACACAAAGCCAGGACACATTGCAACAATTTGCTTTAATATTCTGTACATCTTTTAACATGCCTTTTTTAAAATGTCTGTGAATCATGGTTTTATACAGTATATCTGCTTAATAAATACATTAAGTGACTTCCCTGTTTCTGTACTGATTGCATCCACAAAGACCCTTTAAGTAACGTTACACATAATAATGGGCAATGATACATCAAACTTTTAAATTAAACGACCAAATACTCTCATTTTTACACGTGTCAACATTAAATGATGACAATAAGGCACAGCTGTATTTAACAAGTTACCACATCTTGTGGCATTATAAAGCAATGTACATTTTTTTTTCTTGCACAACCTATGAAAACTTAACATATATGCTGAAAATAGCAAGCTAACATTAACTACGAGAGCTGCTTTTCAGGTAAAATAGCTTGAACTTTATGTACAATGGTAATCAACTTAGCATAGGCTTCGAACACCAAAACTAAATCAGATGTATCAACGTTTTTTATTAGGGGTGCAACGGATCAAAAAACTCACGGTTCGGATTGTTTCTCGGATCAGAGTCACGGATCGGATCATTTTTCGGATCAGCAAAAAAATAAAAAATAAAATAAAAAAGACAAATAAACATAGGTTTTGTCTTTTTGTTAATTAACACTTTTAAATGATTAAATTAAAATATATAAAATCAACTTAAAGTCCCCATGAAATCAAAATTGACCATACTTACTTTGTTTGCCTAAATTGATCGTTTTGTGGTGAACAATTCATCCGTGCAAGTCAATCCACACAAAAAAAATTTTTGGCTTCGTAATCTTTAATCAAATTCTGAAAATGCCCCTCCCCTCTGCCTTGGAGGACCTTGCCCGATGACGTAGGCTTGATGGTTTGGGTGTCTGCTTAGCATCCGTAATCACGCCCCTCCAACTGACAGTAGACAGGCACACAGCGTGTGAAAGGAGATGGCGAGGAGGTGCATTTTTCTAGATCCAATCAGGTGCTAGTTGGGAAAAAAAGCCACGCTCACTATTTTGCCTCATTTAGTATTCCGTTTCTCTCGGAAATACGTCACAGCACTGGAGAAAAGCCGTTTGCAACTTCCGGTTCATGGGGACTTTAAAGTGCACAAGGCATAATTGTAGGAGCCTAATTTTGCTTTTGTTCAGTAACAATTATTGCATATGTGTTGCATTTCAGTATTTGAATATTTGTGTTTTGATTGTAACTTTCTTTCTTTGTGTGTACTAATTAGATAAATATGCTCTATATTTATTTTGAAATATGTTATGTAAAAATTGTGCACTGGCCCTTTAAGAATTTCGACTGTAAGTGAGGGGATTGGTTGTGCGTCCTTTATAGGAAATAGAGTGGAATCGCACAGTTTTCTTTACCGCATCCGTGATATTTAGGATTTAAGATTATATTTTGTTTCTTTTCTTTTCTTTGTTTGATTTACTAACGAGTTTGGATTAAAAGGAAGAATTTACATGAAGAAAACGGTGCATGTGAATTGTTTTTTATTGGACACGGAGCGAGTTGACTTGCGATGCGCACTCACAATAATAATATCTTCTTTTTAGAGATATTAGGGGGGTTGACTTACCGAAACTGGCCAATCAAGAGGATGCTCTCTGTCTTACATGCGCACACACGCAAGGTCTCTCCAGAGACGCGGGAAGTCATTTTCGACAGGGGGTGCGGGGTGCTTTGTTGCGGGGGGGGGGGGGGGGGGGGGGGGGGGGGCGCATTGTCGACCAAGCAATTACAGGAACGTGGAAAAGTCCACTTCTATACAGATCTATGAATTACTAGTACCTAGAAAAGCGCTATATAAATGCAAATGCAACGAATTATTACTAGCTCCTCTAACCTCAAAACCTTTTTTTCCCATTTGCATTGATGCAAGCACGGCAACGATCTTTATACCGTAAAACTTAAAATAATAGCCGAGTCCCAAATAGACGCCTGTCTCTTTTACACGCCTGGTGTGGCGACAGGTTTGGGTAAATAAAGGCCGGTCTCAAATAGCCGGTCAGTTTTTTTTAGTTTCGGGTTGTAAAATACGTCGGATCGTCCGCTTTTTGGCGGCCGCCAAAGCCTTTTTTGATCGGTGAGTGTTGCTTTGACAGAGAGAGAGAGAGAGAGAGAGGAGAGAGAGAGAGAGAGAGAGAGAGAGAGAGAGAGAGCCGGCCGCGCAATCTCACGTCTTCACTCTTCACACAACACAAGCGCTGTCTTGCTCTCTCTCTCTCCCTCGCGTATATTAATCAAAGTCAATAGACATGATAGTAAAAGGTTCGTTTCTTTATAATAGGCATGCTAATCACAATCATATAGGCTACCATCTGGGCCTGCACAGCGGCAGGAAAAAGACGTAGATGTAAGACACCGTGTCTCTACCTTACGATGATTTTGGTACACCAAAGGTAACGTTAACGTTAGATTCCCGCTCTGGAGTTCGGCTGATAAACTCTGCCATGAGCTATAATTATATTGCTATAGCGCTGATATTGATATAGACTAACGTTATCTCACTAGCAGCAGTTTTTTAGACTAGTTTTTTTTTTTTTTTTGTGCTGTGTAGGTGAATCGTAATCGCGTGATTCGCGTCAAGACACCTGATTGGCTAATACTACACACTGAAGATAAATTAAATAATTTTTAATTAAATAATCACTAAAAATATCCCTCTCTTCATCCCACACCCCAAACATGACATACAAAATTTTGTGGAACAGAAACAACAACCAGAGATATATTTATAAGCTATCATTTTATTGTCATCAGTTTGCCAACAGGGGGTGCTGCAGCACCCCCAGCACCCCTACTTCCCGCGTCCATGGGTCTCTCGCTCTCTCCTGTGCGCGCGCTACACGGTTTGGAGCACATATGTTCTGTCTCGCATGCGTGCTCATGCACGCTCGCTCGCTAGATCCCGGGAGATTTGAACTAATTTGCGGGCATCAGGAAGCCAAAATGCTCCTATACAGGGGATTTAAATGACGCGGGGCGTTCAAGCTCCTCCGTTCCTCTGCTCGCCATGACCACGCTGTGTGTGGTGGACTGAATATGCGCACATTTTTTTTTTTCATAAATCAATCCGCGGATCACGTGTGTGCCGAACCGAAGATATTGATCCGAACGGATCACGGATCAATGACGATCCGTTGCACCACTATTTTTTATCGCAGATAGTTTGTCCAAATAGTTTTTTTGACAGTGGCATTTAGTTAATACCAGTAGGGTCTTTTCTCTGTTTCTTTAAACATCTCCATTTCTTCCGTTCTTCTTCAATTCTACCTCGTTTTAGCCTAACACCCACTATTATACCGAAGGTAAACAGATCGTGCCTGTAAAGATGGCGGCCACGTCCCATAATGCAACACGGCGTGACGTACCTCCGCATTCCCTATAGTCTGTCATGTCCAAAAAATGGACATTGTTAGAACAAGACTGGCCCCTGAAAGAGGGAAGAAACTGAGCTTACAAATATCCATCAGTCACATTCCAAAGCTGTCATATGTGCCTATAGTTCTTATGAACCAGAAACAAAACCTATTTACTATAAAAAAAAAATTCAATTATGTCTCACCTCTGCTTCCAGAGTCTCACATGTCTCCTATATTTATTTATTTTCTCTTTTTTTCTATCCAGTGGTGCCACTATCAAAAGTATTTGCCATCACATCAGCAATCATGTGACCATCCAATTAAGCCCTTAAACACCTGTGTAACCTCTGTAGGAGCACAGCAGGCAATTAAACTAGCCAAACATACACACCCAAGTGTTGGTATACCTCCAAAGATGCTAAAATACAAGCACAGAATACTTATACTGTAACCTGAGAACAGTAGAAACAAAAACTGGATTTCTAATTTGAAACAATCAGAGGCTAACACAGGCCTATAACCTTGTGAAGATAATGAATGAAAACAGTGAAATCTTAATTAGCTTGTGTTGTTAGCTCGCTGCTGAATAAATGAGATATTGCTTACTTTGAAGAATACATGTACAAAAAGTAATTACTGGGTCATTTAAGGTGGACAAATTTTCAGTTTTCAAAACATTCCAGAGGAATACTTGGGGGTGGCCTGAAAAGGGCCTGAAATCAGTATGAATGAAATACTGCCACCTGTTGTAAATGTACCTACATTACAAATTGTACAATAAAATGATGGGGACTGAGAACAAGCAACAGCTTGCCAAGTTTCATCAAGCCAAAAAATAGAACAATAAACCCATCCTGTCTGCTGCACCTGCCCAATATTGATTTATCCTCTCTCTCCATCTTTATCTGTCATCTCTTGCTCTCTCTCTCTCTTGCCTGGATGGTCGCTCTTTCCCTCTCTCTCTTCACCTTTTCTCAGCTACTGCCAGTATCACTAATATCATTTCAAAAACATACAAATTTGACACCTACAGGGGGCAAGTGACTTATCAAAACTGACAGCATGTGGTTTATCAACAGATGGGAATTGGTGCTCACGTACACACCTTGTAATCACTGGGTGGCGAGTCTATCTCTCCAAATCCGTAATCCTTCTGTTACTAACTCTAAGGTCACATGAGATATCGAAAAAAGTGTGGTGTGTGTGGACTCATGCCACCGTGGGGACCTAAATTGAGGTCCCCATGAGGAAACAAGTAAATAAAAATAGAGAAGTAAATATAAATCATAGAGAATGAGTTTTTTTTTTTGAAAATGTAAAAATGCAGAAAGTTTTCTTTGATGGGTAGGTTTATGGGAAGTGTTAGTGTACGTTTGTACAGTATAACGTACAACAGATTCCCCACAAACGTTTATGGAGATTCCCCACAAAGATAGTGAACCAGTGTGTGTGTGTGTGTGTGTGTGTGTGTGTGTGTGTGTGTGTGTGTGTTGGTGTGTGTGTGTGTGTGTGTGTGTGTGTGTGTGTGTGTACTCAGTTTTGACAGAGCAGACAGATCAACACAGATTAATCTCTACACTTTCCCAGCATGCACCAGGAGGGTAACCCTCTCCTCTTTATTTTTCCTCCCATTGTTTTCTCATATAGTTTGTTAATTTTTCCTCAGAGAGGCCCAAAAGTCTCAGACCACAAATAAATTATTTTAATTAATTTAAATTCACTTGAATATTTACTAAGCCAAATGCCAGATTTACAATGTGCCATCAGACTTGTACACTGTCCATAAATAATCGCACAAATGTAGCTATCAAAATACAAGCTATCAAAATACAAACTTTGTTACTTATCATCAACAGATGAAAAAGAGGTAAAATATTGTAAGAGATATAGAGAGAAGGTAAAAGAAAAATGATGTGGGCACTGGCAGTGCAACACATATCTCCGACAATCCTGAAACTTTACTACCAATAACTTATTGATTGCTTTAATCTCCATTAATCAGCCTCTGCTAAACACATCAATAAATAAAACCTACACATTCCTCTGTGACTGATTCTTTTGACAGAGCAGCACTGAGAACTCGCAGCATATGTTAATCATTCACTACACACATACAGCACTGTAGTTGAGAGAAATCTGTTCCTGGGTCGACATCCCTTGAGGATGTGTGTGAACATGTGACCAGGGATAATGAATTAAGAGAAGGTATTATAACCTTTAGTCGATTGACTCACACCGTATAGAGGAAAGTTCTCGAAGGGCAAGCCAATATGTTGCTAAGAGAAATTTACAGTATGTGTGAAAGCTGTGGTCACACAGGTTGTATAATGTATGTCAATCATTTGATTTCAGTACTGTACCTGTTTGGCCAGGTTGACCGCGTCTGAGGTCAGTTTGTCTCTGAGGTGAGAGTCGAACTGGGCAGCAGGAGCGATCTCTACCACTTTCTGATGTCTCCTCTGGATAGAGCAATCCCTCTCATACAGATGAATTACATTTCCATATTTATCACCTGTGAGTGAAAGCGAGAAGAATAAAAATTGAGAGAAGGGACAGAGAGAGGTGCGTTTTAAGGTTGGTTTTTTAAATGGGTTACTCCCACAATTCAGAATATGTCCCTATCATATATATCTGAATATCAATAGTGTATAAAATATTTTCTTATTTTAAGATTATATATATATATATATATATATATATATATATATATATATATATATATATATATATATATATATATATATATATATATATATATATATATAATGAAAATAAAAATAATGAAAATACATTAGTTTTTTTATCACAATTAAGTGAAAATAAACATGACATTTTTATCCTAGGCCATGACCACCATAGACACTGAGAAGGAAAAGTCCACTCTAATAATTAGAAATGGCCAAATTCTTCCCCAAATATTTGATTCATTGCTATTTTGTACCACTCTGTTTGTTGTTTGGATGACAACATTTTTTAAAAGTTAAATTTCTAGGCTGGAATGCCTCAGCGGCCTTCCTGCTCATAGACGAATGTGAATTCCAACACGACACTTTAGTTTTTAAGAGAGCATGTTGATGTACTGTAAGTGATGCAAGTAGCTAAACTTTTAGAATTTACTATTTTACGATAGAAATGTGAAGCATTTCAACTAATTTTTTTTACAAAATATTGCTGTTTTCACTTGAAAATATGCTATAATTTATTCAATTCATGTAATTCATAACTGAATATGACAAGGCAACAAAAGTTTTTGACATTACAGACATACGAATAAGTGTGAATGTGTGCATAATATAAAATATTCTTTGCAAATTGTTAATACTGATTACTTCATAATTAGACATAGAACTCATTTTATCGTATTACTTTTTCTTTATTCCCTTAAATCCCTTTTAATTATTTAATTATCTAATTCCTTGAAGTAAAAAGACCAATACTCAATAACCCCTAACCCAATTGAACTTTTAATTCACTTAGTCTTGTGTATCCCTTTAGCTATCAAAAGCCTGGAAGTGACACCATTTTTTTATGTGAATCCAACACAAACACGAGCATTTAACAACATAATCGTCTTTAAGTGAATATTTTGTTTTGTTGATGCTATCCTTTCATTTTAAGTTAATTCCTTTGTCTAGTATCTCAGATATTTGTCTATTTATCTTTTGGTATTACATTCATATTGGAGGACAAGAAGACATAAAACCAGTTTATCTGAGAGTGAGAGAAAGGAAGAGAAAGAGAGCATGTGTTTGGTGTTCCCTGGACACACACAGACCCATTCTCTGTTAACAAGCCCAATTCAATTCCAGCTGTATGTTATCGACTATGAGCTCTGTTCCAGACGAGCAAATCACGTCTAATGAGCCAAAATACTCAGCTATAATGGCTGAAATACACCAGAGAGAAGCTAATAGATCATAGTAAGCAAATATGTGCACATGGCCTAGGGACTTGCAAACAAATTCTTATATTATCCATCCCTCTCTGTTTCATTTGTCAACCCTACATGCACAAACACAAAATGCACACCTCGATATATATACACTCACCAAGAATTTGTACTTCAATGTGTCGTGGTTTCTCGATGAACTTCTCAACAAACAGAGCACCATTACCGAATGCCGCCAGAGCCTCTGAATAGGCTCTCTGATAGTTCTCCTCTAGCTCCTGCCAATCAGTCAGAGTTTAATAGTACATTAATTAAAAAAAACAATGACCAAAATAATCATCATCATGTATATAACATTCAAAAATGTAGGGTCAGCAAGATGAAAGAAAAATGTCTCTTCTGCTCAGCAAATCAGTATTTGATTAAAAAGATAACAAAACAAAAAAAAACAGTAATACTGTGAAATATTTTACCAAATGAAAATAATTGTTTTCAATTTTAATATATTTAAAAATATATATATTATTGTGATGACAAAGCTGAATTTTCCGCATCATTACTCTAGTCTTCAGTGTCAATTGATCCTTCAAAAATTATTCTAATATTATAATTTGCTCCAGAAGCATTTCTTATCATTATCAAAGTTTTATAAATCTTTACGATCACTTTCGATCAATTTAATGAATCTATGCTGAATACAAGGTTGTTGTTTTTTTACCCCAAAACTTTTTATATGTAACATGATAAAACGTAATATAATTAAAGCCAGTCATAGTTTAAAATTGAAATAATAAGGGTCAATACAAGTACATAAATAATCTGATAAAAAGGAAATTCTAAATAGTAGAGAACAAAGTGTTAATGATTGATATTTTTAAATGAACACCCTAATGCCATTTGTTGAGCACTCGATAGTGTTCATGAAAGATTGAGCTTGATTTACTTTCATTTATTTTCTGTCGAGTAGTTGAAGACATTTTTTTATATAAATCACGGTGCAAAAAGTAAAAAAAAAACAAAAAGATAAACTCTTTACAAGACAAACCTTGTCAACTTGTCTCACAGAGCCTTATAGAAGGAGGTAATAAACACTTTTCGCAGGTGCGAATATAGGCAATAAATACAGAAAATGACCTATACAGAGCTATCAATGTCCGTGTGATATAGTTATACCCTGGAGTAGTAATTGTCACATGTGCATGTCCACATGTCAAGTGGAGCACATCTATAATAGAGTAACACAATTGAAAGCAGTCGTAAAATAGGCAGTAGCCACTGACATAAAACAAACATTAGGCTATAATATGCTGTATAGACATGAGCAGAAAAGGAGGCCCATTAACAGGTGTGATCGACATGGCTTAGTGGGCTAGCCTTGAAACACATCACAATTATCTGACAAAGAGGAGCAGGGCACTACTGGCCATGATGTCAGGTTGTGTTTTTCAAATGGGAAAAAGTGATTTTGTGGATCTAGCGAGAATGTTTTTGAGCCCTAAAGAGAAAAAGTGATGTGTGCAATTTGTTCAATTTTAACTTACTTTCCCCTCTTCCAGTTTAATTTGTAGAGGCAGCTATAAGTAATAAGTGTGAATGCTGTGGCGTTGTAGCACTCTGTATATTCAGATGGCTAGCCTGCTAACATCACAGTGACATACAGTATGATGGTTTTCTGATTCCCTAGTCATTTATTTTTTATGTCTTCATGGGCCAGAAGCTTCACTGACCTCATAATTTCTGACCACCCTCATCCCACGGCCTCCTCCTCCATATGCAGCTTTAAAGATGATGGGAAAGTCATGTGTTTTGGCAAACTCATGAGCCTCTTGAAGAGATGAGATGGGGGCGTTTGTTCCGGGAACAACTGGAACACCTTCACACACACACACACACACACACACACACACACACACACACACACACACACACACACACACACACACACACACACACACACACACATTTACATAGCTATTTAAATGGGGCATCGCATCACATTTGGTCTTGAGAAAGTCCTCTAAGTCTGAGACTAAGACAAGACTCCGGTCAAGACTGAAACAAAACAGAAACCTTAAAAAAATGGTCTTTGAGACCAAGACCGGTCTCGAATACTACTACAACACTTCCAGCTACATCAGATTAAACCAGGAAAGACCAGCTAACCACCTTTAAGTTGTTTTGTCAATCGCAAATTTTGAAGAAATGAGGACTCTCACTGACTAGTATAAGTTTTGTACCGTATTCCGTATTACCGTATTCATGTAAATGAACATGTTGGTTATGTCTGAAATTAACATAAACAGATGCGACAAAAAAGGATATGTGTCAAAAAATCGGATTTATGCCTTGCAGTGTTAAAGCAGCCATGGTGTCATAAAAGAAAACTCTCTCTTGCCATCATAAATTGTTTATTATATGGACCCAGTTTGATATAATTTGATTTGCTGAGCTGTGAATTTAGTTCTACAGCACTGAAACTTTTTACTGTTTGTATCTGCCTGTTCAATTTCCATTCTCAGTATGGAAGTTAGGGCAGAACGGAATCGGTCTCCATCACTAACCTAACCAATAGTCCTTGAGTCTATAAACTGTACATTAACATCCCTTCTGAGACTGCTGGTCGGAAACTGCTGTCATGGCTCCACTGATAGATTAGTAGCGGGGATTTTGCAGTGACTCTTTCTGCCAGTTACATTGTTACACCAATATAGGTGATGTCTTATGCCAGGGTCACACTAAACTTTGAGAACACAAATTTCTCGCAAAATCTGATCGGATTTCAATCGGATATGCACAAAAATCGGATTTGGAATGAGTCTGACAGTAGCTTTTGAGAGCAAGCTGACTGTTCAAGTCGACGTTAGCAGATGATTTTCACTGGAATTAGTTTATCATTAATGTTAGATATTTCTGCATATGAATATTGCATATTGAGCTATAGCTACAGAAAAACACATGCTTAGACATTGTCACCTGTGAAAGGTGATCCCATTTTAACTGAAATTTATAGCCTGGCGGTTATTACAACCATAGGCTGCAAAGTGCAGTGGCATTTTCGATGAAAATGCGTTGATTTGTTAGTATGAGTGATGAACAGTATGTTGATTGTTCCAATGTGGTGGATGCACTGAGAGCAAAGGATGCGATATCCAAGTATACATATGCTGTTTACCTCATCCTTCGGATGAGACGTTAAACCGAGGCCCTGACTCTCTGTGGTCACAAAAAATCCCAGGATGTCTTTCGAAAGAGTAGGGGTGTAACCCCGGCATCCTGGCCAAATTTGCCCCTTGGCCTCTGTCCATCATGGCCTCCTAATCATCCCCATATATACTGATTGGCTTCATCACTGTCTCCTCTCCACCAGTAAGCTGGTGTGTGGTGGGCGTTCTGGCGCAATATGGCTGCCGTCGCATCATCCAGGTGGATGCTGCACATTGGTGGTGGTTGAGGAGATTCTCCCCCCCCCCCCTTCTATGTAAGCGCTTTGAGTGTCCAGAAAAGCGCTATATAAATGTAATGAATTATTATTATTATTATTATTACCCCCCTCCCCTATGTAGAAAGAGATCTCAGGGGTAGAGTTTATCAGGTACCTGCTTGTATGGCCAGGGCACGGGCTTCCACTTTATCCCCCATCTTGCGCACAACCTCTGGGGAAGGTCCAATGAATCTCACCCCGGCTTCAGCACAGGCTTGGGCAAAGTCTGCGCGCTCTGATAAAAAGCCATAACCAGGGTGGATCGCATCCACATTATTTTCCTGAGAGGGAGAGAACAGGCAGAGAAATACACAGTGGATGAGAAATAGAAAGACAGAGAGAGAAATGAGAGCAGAATGAAAAAACATTAGCCAGGGATATGTATGTGGCACAGCAGTCAGGCCTAATTATTCTGATGCTGGAAAATACTAATTTCATTAAAATCCCAATCAGAGAGAATTTGAAAAGGCCCCTCTCTCTGTTGGCTGACTGTGTGCAACATGGTAATTGCATTGGAGAAAGACTAATTATTCTGAGGCCGTCTGCTGAGGTTAGAGACGGTGATGTTGGCTGCTTGTTCAGTTTTAATATGGTGTGGTGTTGTGCGTGTGTACTGCTTTGTGTTTATGCATTATTAGTGTATTGTTGTGGTGGCTAAGCTGCTGGTTTGAGAGATGAGCTGCCTGTGGCATAATGAGAGAGTTCGCCAAAGGATCTGAATCTGGCTGGCATCTCTGACACCGTTCCAAAAAAACAGGAATGGATCTATTTGAGCATCATATAGAGAAGTGCTGATGTGAATACTAAGCACTGGAAGAGATGTGCTTATTGCACAATGCAGACAGGCCGTCATTCAGAGAGTGACAGAGGAGATGAATCACAGTCTGACAGATAGATATAACTGTCTAACCTTAGCCACTTTGATTATGTCAGGGATATGAAGATAGGCTGCAACGGGGGACAGTCCTCTGCCGATGAGGTAAGCCTCATCTGCCTTCTGTCTATGCATCTGCCCCGTGTCCTGCTCTGAATATATTGCCACTGTACGGATACCGAGTTCTGTGCATGCTCGAAACACACGAATGGCTATTTCACCTGGAGGAAGAAGAGAAACAATAATAAAACAAAGGATTTAGTTTTGTTTTGAATTGTAATTCAATTTGTGAAGTGTAAACTGTTAGTAGGGCAAAACACAACAACAAAAAGCACAATAAAAACAGTAGTTCATGCACTATATCAGAGAATTTTAAATGAGAAAAATGGTGAACAAAAAAACAATGTAATTGAATTGAATTTAGGGGTCTACTATAATTTCGTAATTGTTGTTTTAACGATGTGCAAGCTGACATGTCATTTTCACTGCGGATGTAACTTAGTAGAATGCCGTTAGAATGACCCCAAAATGCAATATATGGGAGAAAAATGCCCCGTGTGAGTTTTTGACTTATTATGGCTGCAATTAATACAGCATCCAACTCGAATTGTTGCTGGCGCGATGTCTGTAAAATGGCTCTCCATGTGCGAGTGCACACACAGTATACCGTACTAAAGGCACGCACAGAAAGACAAACAGCTTGGCATATTTTATTGCGCTTACAAAACTGTCAGAATGCCTGTGAGTATCCTCATAAGCGTTGAGCAAAAATATGACTGTAAATAGTAGTGAGAACATCGAATGTGTGTTAGATCCGCGTCACGTGAGTCAGGTACATAGACTGTGGTCATGTCTTAAAGTGACAGCAGCCTAATATTCTGCAGTCAGTAATTATTGTTAATCAACAAACAAAACAAAAAAAGAAAGAAAAAAAGAGAAAATCTCTAATATTAGGTCAAATAGGTTCAGCTGACAAAAAAGTTGGGGAATCCCTAAATAAGAAATGTGAATTTGTACATTTGAATGTGTTGGAAAGACGGAAGCCTACCAAAGACATACATTGTTAAATGACTCTCTAAGTGAAAATTTAAACAATATTTAATGTGTTCGTCAGGAATTGATATGCAATCTTGAGAAAACACTTAAAAGTGAAATGATTTCTGCAAATCAAGTGATCAAATGCTGTGCGGCTTTCAGTTCTCTTACGAGAGTATCTCTCGTACTGCGTAATAGCTTACGCTATGGGGAAAACTCTTTTCATCGAGACATTGAAGCCAAAAATTATCCTTAATTTTTAATCAATGTAAAGCGCTTTGCAGCAGCAAGCAGACCTTAGGCGAGACAGCTCGCGCGCCTATTGGCTGTCTTGCGGCAAAAGCAGCAGCCTATCGAGAGCAGCTCTGCGTGACGTCATGACGAATGGGGGCACTTCGCGCCCATTTCGTCACGTCCCGCCAGAAAGGGCGTGGTCTCGCCCTATAAATAAGCTCGATATCCTGCTATACACTGATTTTTCAACTCTTCAGCGAAGCTCACGCATCGCTGGATCTGGATTGAGAAGCCGCGCCGTCGACCTGTAGCCTTCAGCGGGACGTGCCTTTGAGCCTGGAGTCGCTGGCCTCGCCGCCTTCAGCCGCCGTACCTGCTGTGCTTTCCGGCGTATTATATCCTTTCTATTGCATTGCTATTTCTCTGTTGAGAGTGCGTGTTTGCTTACGTGACGCAACACACACTTCTCCCTAAAAGAGCTGCGTCTTTTTAAAGATGCCTTCTTGTGGCTCGTGCCACGCCCAACTCAGCGACGAGGACCGTCATGTCATCTGCGTGTCCTGCCTGGGTGAGGATCACGCGGCTATCGCGCTCGGTGACGGCGGATGCCCTCACTGCGAGCTTTTGCCTATGGTGACTCTGAGGACTCGCCTGGCATCGTTCTCTGAGCCCGCCTCCCAGCCTTCTGTGGCGCCCAGCGCGCTCCCGAGCCTTCTCCAGCCCGCCAAAGCTCGCCGGTTTGCCCGCCTGCTTCGCCGGCTTCACCCGAGTCGCTCCCGGATGGACAACGGCCGCGTCCGCCCCCGAGTTTGACGAACCTGAGGTATGCTCTCTCGTGGCTTCTGACAGCGAGGATTGGGCGAGCTCCGCGGACCTCCCCCCCGCTGACGTTTCCTGCCAACCCCCCGGGAAGAGAGCCGGCATTGAGGCTGAGCTGATGCGTCTGCTCACCCAGGCCGTGGAAAGCATCGGCCTCGAGTGGGAAGCGCCCGCGCTTCCACCCCGCAACAGGCTAGACGGACGCTTCCTCGGGAAGGACGAGGCTCCGTCTAAGTCCAGGGCCGCCCCTTTCCTCCCCGAACTTCACGACAAAGTCTCCAATTCGTGGAACGCCCCATTCTCCGCCAGGCTGCGCACCTCTGTCTCCGCGGCATTCTCCACTGTCGATGGTGCGGGAGATAGAGGGTACACCTCCATTCCTCCTGTGGAGGCAGCGGTAGCGTCACATCTCTGCCCGCCCTCTGCTGGACGGCGCGCGCAGACAACGCTCCCATATAAGGCCTGCCGGGTGACGTCATCGCTGCACGGGCGCGCTTACACCGCCGCCGGACAAGCAGTCTCAGCGCTGCACACGATGGCTGCCTTGCAGATCTACCAGGCTGACCTTCTCCTTAAACTGGACGAGGAATGACCCGGGGCTATCTGCGTGGCGGATTTGCGGAGCGCTACGGACCTCGCTCTACGCGCCGCTAAAGCCGCTGCACAGGCCATGGGGCGGAATATGGCCTCTCTCGCCGTCACCGAGAGACATCTATGGCTGCCCTAAACAGCCGCCTGTTCGCAGCTCTCAGCCGCAGCATGCACCGCCCGCCGCCGCCGCTTCACAGCGCCGCCAGGCCCGAGACCAGAGACCTCGCTCTCGCTCTGCTGGACGCCGCCCCCCTCAGCGCGGGCCCCGGCCGAGGATTGAGCTCAAGCCCGAGGCCTCAAAGCTTTCCTAGCCACTCTAGGAAAACGACGGTGTACAGATCCCGCTGCGGCCGGATTTCCACCAAAACTCCTCGCTCGTTCAGTTCCATGCGATGTGACTGTCCCAGTGTATTTAGCAGCGAAGCAGCCGGTGTCTCAGCCCGCTTGCCTACACACAAAAGCCGTTTTTACGGCTACCCAGATAAATCCAATAAAGAGTGTATTTTCTGGTGTCCCGGCCACGGCCGATGGTGTTATGTGTGTTGTAAGAATGCCCACGCCCCAGTGCCCATTCCCACACCCAGACACAGCCCGCCACGGTGCAGGGCTTGCACACATAAAATCGACTCAGTTCGATTGTGCAAACAATGTAGTGAATGCGCCCATACATTGCCCGCTTACACTACACGCCGCGTGTTTCTGTAAAAACGAAACCAACACACATCCAATCGGCTCCAGCCGAAAGCATGTGCAGTGCAGTAAATGTGCCCGTACTCTCGCGCCCACATTTCCCCACAGACACGCCGAATCCCACGAGATTCGCCCCACTCACTCTCGCTGCGAGTCCCGCCATAGAGAGGCTGAGTGCGGCCAGGCTGCCCGCTGTGATCAGCGCGCCCCCCGCCTCGGACGCTGTAAACACGGCGTCGTGTTCTCAGGATACCGGGGCTCTCGAGCTGCCACTTTGTCGCGGCCAGAGCCCGGTTTTCATTCTACCTCTAGCTATTCACGCGGACGCGTGGTCAAAGCTTCCCGGGGTATCAGAATGGGTGCTGAACACTATAAAGAGAGGCTATTCGCTACAGTTTGCTCGACGTCCCCGCCGCTATACGGCGCGTGTCGAGACTACGGTGGGAAACGAAGTATCTCATCTACTTCGGGCCGAGATAACGAAACTACTGAGCAAAGGGGCTATAGAACCCTTATCTCAGGCTCAGAGCGAGGGGGGCTTATACAGCAGATATTTTCTGGTACCGAAAAAAGATGGGGGTTTCAGACCCATTCTAGATCTGCGACAGCTGAACAGAGCGCTTGTGAAGCGCCAGTTCAGGATGCTTACGACCAGGAAAATCCTTGCGCAAGTGCGCCACGGGGACTGGTTTATGTCAATAGATCTGAAAGACGCCTATTTCCAAATACAAATAGCGTCCCATCACAGGCGATTCTTGAGATTCGCATTCGAGGGCCAGGCATATCAATACACAGTCCTGCCGTTCGGCCTGTCCCTGGCACCACGTACATTCACGAAGTGCATGGACGCGGCTCTCGCTCCCCTGAGACTTCGGGGCATGCGAGTTATGAACTACTTGGACGATTGGCTGGTTCTAGCTCGATCACGATCGGAGCTCATAGAACACAGGGCCACATTACTCGAGCACCTCGAGAAGCTGGGCCTTACGGTCAATTGGGCAAAGAGCGCACTGTCTCCCAGCCAGAAAATTTCCTTTCTGGGAACAGTGTTAGACTCGCTATCCATGACGGCACGCCTGTCACCGGAGCGCGGACTAAATATTCAGCGCTTCGCGAAATCCTTCCGCCACGGCTCTATAGTCCCACTCAGAAGGTTTCAGAAAATGCTGCTCCCAGGCCCCCTTCAGTCCCGTCATGGGACCTTTCCATGGTCATAGAGGCCGTGAAGGGTGCCCCATTCGAGCCGATCCAGTTATCGGACATGAAGCACCTGTCTTTCAAAGTGGTGTTTCTCATGGCTCTTGCTTCAGTGAAGCGTATAGGGGACTTACAGGCGCTTTCTGTAAGCGCGTCATGTATGGAGTTTGGGCCTAATGACTCAAAGGTCATACTCAAACCTAAGCACGGCTACGTGCCGAAATCCCTCAACACACCGTTCAGGGCCCAGGTGATTTCCCTGTCTGCCCTTCCGGTTATCAATGAGGAGGAGGACGCGAATCTTCTTTGCCCAGTTAGGGCATTAAGAGCTTATGTGTCCCGCTCGTCTGAGTTCAGACAGACCGAGCAGCTTTTCGTTTCGTTCAGTGGGCGTTCCAAGGGACTTGCCGCTTCGAAACAGAGCCTATCCAGATGGATAGTTGATGCCATTGCGCTGGCCTACACTTCCAAGGGCCTGCAGTGCCCCTTGGGTGTCAGGGCGCACTCCACAAGAGGCGTGGCCTCGTCGTGGGCATGGTCTAGCGGGGTCACCCTGCAAGATATCTGTACGGCCGCGGGCTGGGCCTCGCCGTCTACATTTATAAAATACTACAACCTGGAGGTGCCTGCCTTGCAAGCTAAGCTTTTGGCTATTTAAACTTCAGTGCTATCTGCCCGCTGTGCGGCTGGGACGCTGAGTGTTGGGCCTGCGCATCGTTGAGACTGATGCAGCAGCTCCATGAGTACTGGCACAAGTAGGGCCACCTAGTTCAGGCTGAATGCTTTCACCCTGGCTGCGTGGTTTAACGGTCATATGGTGCCCCTGTGGGCCTATCTATAGGGAGAAATGATTCCAGCCTCTCCTTTTTTACTCTCTGTGAGTGAATGGTGATTATGCACTATATGCGCCCCGGGCTTTGCCCCTGGGACTGTGGTGTCGGATCCCTATCAGCACGGCGTGTTACACTGTGTTCCCCATAGCGTAAGCTATTACGCAGTACGAGAGATACTCTCGTAAGAGAACGTACTCGGTTACTAACGTAACCTCGGTTCTCTCTAGAGAGGGAACGAGTACTGCGTATCTTGCCGTGCTTGGAATACGCTCTGGTTCGCTTTGGCGATGAAAAATCAGTGTATAGCAGGATATCGAGCTTATTTATAGGGCGAGACCACGCCCTTTCTGGCGGGACGTGACGAAATGGGCGCGAAGTGCCCCCATTCGTCATGACGTCACGCAGAGCTGCTCTCGATAGGCTGCTGCTTTTGCCGCAAGACAGCCAATAGGCGCGCGAGCTGTCTCGCCTAAGGTCTGCTTGCTGCTGCAAAGTGCTTTACATTGATTTAAAATTAAAGATAATTTTTGGCTTCAATGTCTCGATGAAAAGAGTTTTCCCCATAGCGTAAGCTATTACGCAGTACTCGTTCCCTCTCTAGAGAGAACCGAGGTTACGTTAGTAACCGAGTACGTTTTCAGTAGGCTACAGTAGCCTACATGACTATGATCCACAAACCTGAAAGACCTTCTGAATGTAAGCAGTAAAGGATTTTTATTTTTTTTTAAAAAGGAAAATGTAAAATATAAAAAAGAAATAGTATGGAGAATCAATGAATTATGAATAATACTGTCATTGTGAGAATAACATCTAATCATGCAATAAAAAAAACGAACTGTCTGATATTTTAAAATAAAACGTTGTAATAATGTTGGGAGGGGGGGGGGGGGTCAGAAAGCTCTCAGATTTAATAAAAAAAAATCTTAATTTGTGATGAACACGGTCTTACGGCTTTGGAACAATATGAGGGTAAGTAATTAATGACAGAAATTGCATTTTTGGGTGAACTAGGCTATCCCTTTAATTTTTGTAATCTGATTATGCATATTACATGTGATCAGTTACTACCCAGCACTACACTTTATATATTTGGAGTTTTGCATCTAAAAGTTAGAAAACCTGCATTAGTATACAGGTTTGAAATGACAAGCAGGTGAATAAATAATACAAGGATAAGTGAATAATGAAAAGAGTGAATGAAAAAATCATTTTTATATTATGTTGAAACTTAATTTAAAATGCAGCACTCTTGTGCCTGTGTGTATTTAGACTTTCGGAGCACTAATCCAGGGATCAGACTCACTTTCACTTTTTTTTCTGTTTGCAAAATATTTAATCTCAGGATTACCTCTGTTTGCCACCATGACCTTTTTGATTGGTCGATACTCCAGGCTTTGGGGAGACAAGTGGGCAGAACGACAAAACAAACCCACTCTCCTGATGAGCAGGATGCCCATCTTCCCCCTGGATCCTCCCAAATGCAGGAGCATCCTAGAGAAATGCAAGCAGAAAAGACAAAGATGAACAAATTGCTCGGGATCTAGTTATCCATCATAAATTAATTAAAAAAATACAGACAGTGGAGGAGTACAAATAAATTATCTCTAAGAAACACTTCAGAATAGGCTCCTGATATCTTACTGACTTCACCAAAACAATGGTCCAGTTAAGTTTTATGAGCCGTGATGCGTTTCAAAACTCTCTCGTTTTCCACTGGCTTTGAATGCAGATGTATAACCTACAATCCATCTACTTTATTATTTTGAATCTCCTGTAGTAAGAGACTGCTGCCATCTTTTGGTTGTAAAGTAAACAGTTTCTCTTCAAACGCTACTTATGTCACTCTTTACCTCAAACAGATCACACTAGGTCCCATTTTATAAATGAAAACAAAAAGTTTCTCTTTTGTATTTAATAAATATCTTTCTAATATTTCTCCACATTTACTCTTGTGCCTTATTTACTCTTTATATTACATTGAACTGAGGAAATGCGCATGATCAAAATTGGGTCAGTTTACCTTAATTGGCAAAGTCTGCAGTTTGCTATTTTCGCAATTACCTGTATTCAAAGCTTGGATGTTGGTGTATGCATGTGCTCTCAGAGTGACATGAGTGTTTGTTAAAATATGTGTGTTTGACTGTGTATCTGAATTCATTATAGTGCTTTTAAGGAAAATTAGACACAAAACATTAAAATGATCTCATCTCATGGCCACCCTCAATATATTACTTATATATTCAGAACAATTAAGAGTAAAGATCCTGAGTGATAATTTACAGAGGGCCATCAGAAGATTTAACTTTTCATCTACCTGTTTATACATATTTATAGATCTGGTTGGTCTAAGACAACTGTTCCAGTGTGTCCGTGCTATTGTATTTAGAGTGTGTTCCAGTGGGAAGCAAACTATGAATTACGCCCAGGTATGCTAACACTTATCTCACTGTTACTCTATTCCTGTCTATGTCTCACCTACACCATCACAGATGGCAGACATAATATTCAAACCCATTTTTGTATTCACCCACTTGTGTATGCAGTGTGAGCAAGCCAACCTTTAAATAGCATTGCATTGCATTATTACACGTTTGCATTTTCTTTGTTTGGCTCCAAGTACTAGTAAGGCTATGTTGATATTTTACAATGTGTTCAAGGTCTATATTTTGAAATAATAATGCATAGAAACTCAACTAAAAGTTACTGGTATTTTCCATGTTTGTACAATGTAGCTGCTTACTGTTCCAAAACAAATCAGGCACAAGAATATCATAGAGATTTTTTCAAAATCTCTATGATATTCTTGTGCCTGATTTGTCTTGGTCTCTTTTTTACAAAAGAGGATTTTTAAAGGATTTTTACACTTATTTTATCCTCTGCTGAAAATCATATCACATATCCATAACAGGTTGCAGGCCTATACCTGCAGAGGGGGGTGTTCAAATCTGTAAGTATGAGCAATAGACATATTGATACAAGCCAGCATCAGTAGATACATATTGATAGCACTGCATTCAATAGATACTATATGTTTGTAAATAAATAGGGAGTAACTCAATGACTGGCTTTGACTGGTCACAGGTCAAAGACAACAGTGATTGGATGAAGGATTCAGTAGGTTAGTAGCCCATAAACCGAACAAACTTTGAACAAGAGTAAGTGAACCATTAGTTGTTCCTTCATCAAGACTCCTATGTCAACATGAACTTTGATCATGTGGGAAAATCTAATGAACAACCTCTTTTTTTTTGTGACACCAAGTGCAGTGAAATTAATTTAAACTCTTAAGAATAAATATAATTTATTGACATCTATGGTTCTGCAAAGAACCATTAAAGGGTACCTATCATGGAATTTTGAAAATTACCTTTCATGTAGTGTGTAACATAGATCTAAGTGAACAAAAACATCCTGCAAAGTTTTAAATATGAAAGTTCACCGTATACAAAGTTATTGTCTCTCAAAAGTAAGAGTCGACTCTGAGTCGCTGATATGAATCGATAGACGAACGATGCATTTTCTCTAACTTTCGTACATCACTTGTACAAGTTATTTGAATTCGACATGCCCACTCAGTGCGCGCGCCGAGCAGACAGAGAAAACAGTGAAAACATCATGTCGACGAGACGCTGTTCTGAAGTGCGAATCAAAAGCAAACTTTTTTTTTTCACTGCCCAGGGACAAGCATGTGAAGACTCAGTGGCTAGAGTTTATATTTACAACTATACCACACAAGTATAGCCACCTTGAGCTGTGTTCGCGTTATTTTAATGACGATCGCTTCACAAACACAAATGCTTTCAAGTGTGGATTCGCGAGTCGCCTGATACTGAAGGAACGTTCAATACCAAGTTTATTTGGATCAGCTTCCTCCTCCGAATCACAACCTAAGTACTATTAATAATTGTTGCTTTTATGTGTGTGTGTGTGTGTGTGTGGGTGTGTGTGTGTGTGTGTGTGTGTGTGTGTGTGTGTGTGTGTGTGTGTGTGTGTGTGTGTGTGTGTGTGTGTGTGTGTGTGTGTGTGTGTGTGTGTGTTGTGTTGTGTGTCTGTGTTGCGTGCGTGTGTGTGTGTGAGAGAGTGAGAGTTACGCTCAGCAGCTTCTAGGTCTCCAATGTCATTTTTTTTGTTTTTTGAAATATGTGAAATTATGTGAAGTGTATTGTAGTACTGCAGTGCTTTATCAATATGTTTAAGCTTTGGGCTAACGCAAAATATAACTGACTGCGTCATCTGACCAATCACCGCCGATTAGCGTCACGCAAAGGAGGGGTTTGGACAAATGAGTCGTCAAACGAATCATTAGGGAGTCGGTGAGCAAATCAGCTAAAAATAAATGCATATTATAAGACAACAAAAGTGTTTTTTGTGATTGCATGCATGCAAAACTGTTGTTGGGGACTCCCAGAACATTATTAGGAACATTTTAAATGCCATAATAGGTACCCTTTAACATACAGAGAACCTTTCCATTCCACAAAAGGCGGTCACTGGTGTACTTGTTGCAGTGTAATTTTACATGAGTACTGAGTAATATTAATCATACTAAAGTTTTAGTGTTAGGGTTAGGATTACGGTTTGGTTTAGGGTTAGTTGCATGTAATTATGCATAATTTGTAGTTTTTACTATGGTATGTAACGTGTAACAAGGACACTGTAAAGTAAAGTGTTACCAAGGGTTTTCTCTCTCTTTTTTATTTCTTTTTTCTCCATTTAAAAAAAAATCTTTACACTAAGAGAATGATTGTTCTTTTTAGGTCCTTTTACTGAAAGGGGGGGTGAAACACTCAGTTTCAGTCAATCTCATGTTAATCTTGAGTGCCTATTGAGTAATATTGCATCCATCATATCTCCAAAAAGTCTTTAGTTTTATTATATTTATAAAAGAAAGATAGGCTGTACCGAGTCTTTCCGGAAAAAGCCGAGCAGGTGGAGGAGTGCCGTGTGGGCGGAGCTAAATAACCACGAGCACGCGAAGCTTTTAAGTTGAGAGCGTCTGGAAGCTGTGACATCTTAAACAAACAATGGCTAAGAAGCAGTTCTACTCACCGCCTGCGGTTCCAACGAAAGACCGTTAATCTTTAGTGTTGGGACTGCTGCATCCTTGAGAACTAAACGATTAGCAAATCCGGCTTCGAACTGGGCCTTGTTTATAAAAAAAATCATCCTCAAAATGCATGGAACAAACAAGAACACTTTTACAACAACTGTGTTGATGTTCTGGAAAAACAAACTCCATCCACTGGTCCCTTGATTCTTTGGGAATCTGTGCAGTGCTGTCTTGCCTTGACAACCGAAAACACACTTCTTTGGTGACATATTGCAGCGCAGCCGATGCACAGCGCTTTGATGGGCATAGGTTACGGCTATCGCTCTACAGCTGCGCGCGCGCGCCCTTCCGAGAGAAGTGCCCTTAGGACCGCGCCCATACTCGAAAAAACTTTCCGAAACTTGTGACAACCAGGAAGGAGTATTTTGAGAACAGAAATACTCAATCAAACCTACAATTTAATTTCTGAAACTTTGTCCATGTTTAGCATGGGAATCCAACTCTTCAACAGTGTAAAAACTCACTATGCATGAAACAGCATTTCACCCCCCCCCCCTCCCCCCCACCTTGAAATGTTCTTTGGGGAACCAACAATAGTTCTTCATACCTCCCCTCCTGGAATCTTTATTTTTTAAGAGTGTTGCTATATTAGCTACTTCCATTCTTTTCTCTTTTGGAAAGGAAAAATATTTTTTCATACTAAACCATAATTCAGACTGCCGTGTCACACCTATGAAGCACTGATGACTTCACAAGGGGAAATTACAGAGAAAATATAATGATCAGCCTATTGGTGCCTTCCAAAATTGCCCAGTTAGCGTTAAATTACTCTGAACGCTGCCCTAAAAGGTCAAGCTGGGTAAAATGAACATGCTCCGTCGGCTCCGTACACAATCTAAATAGAACCATATATCAGCAGAGCTTTTTTGGGCCCTTTTGTTGCTCTCTACTGCTCTTCTTTCAGTCTATTCCTTCACCTCTCCTTCCACCTGACTAACACTCCCTGCTCTGTTTGTCCATTAGAGCTCAGATGTAGATAGATGTTCTTTGTCTAAGCAGTGCAAATATTCTGCCATTAGATGAGGCCAGCTCAAGCAATACAAACACAATGCACAACTTCATCAATATACAATCTGAGCTAATGTCAACGTCCAAAGTCAATATAGACATGGTGAAACTAAAACTGAAAACACAAATCTATAAATAATAATAATAATATACACAATATATAATGTAGGCTACACAACATTAGAGGTGCGTCCCAATTCACATACTTCTTCACTATTCTATGCTGTTTTGTAGTAGGCTATAAGTATTGCGAGCAGTCTGTTCACACGGAAAATTCAAAATAGATAAATTAAACTTTAAATACCCAGATTATGCAATTAATTAACTGAAAAAAATGAAGCGTGGAATGTTGGACACATCATGCACTAGACTAGCAGCTTTAATTACGTAGCGGAGGGGGAGAGGCTATCAGTTTTGTTTTTTTTGTTTAAACTTGATTTATCAAACGCACAGAGCTTTCAGACACTGTGACTGACTCTTCGTGAATGTGTAGTACGTGAGCACTATTATCTCCCTGTCAAGTACAAACGATCCCACCATCCTTTGATGACATGGACACCCAGCAAGCAATTTTGTGTTTAATAGACGTCTAATGGCCGTCCAAACACAGCCCTGATGTCCAGGCTTAAACATGGCAAAATTTGGGCCGTCAGTGAAAATTTAATAGACGTCTAACCATAGCCCAAGAATATAGGCTACTGGTCATCTAGAACATGTCAAAGAAATGAAACCAAACACCTTGTAATCACTATTGACTATTGGCAAATTATTTTGGCAAAAACGACCAAATTCCAAGTTTATTTTGTCTAGGAGTGGGTTACTCATAGCCAGACTATAGGTCTATAGTTAACCAGACGGTGAAATTACAACTATTGCTTACTGGGCAGTGTTCAAAGTTGTTGGTCTTCTTCTTTGTTTGTTTGTCTTTGTTTGTTTTGTAATCATTTAAATATTAAACAACACTGAACTTTGTACAGGGTATTTTATCCTCTCTAGGGTTGAATGATGAATAAGTTAATGATAACAAAATGCAATTGATCTGTAGTTGCTCGACCATTCAAGATATGCAATCAGATATATTATCACACAGTGGTATTTTGTTTTGATTGTTCAATGAGTATGACCACATGTAGGTACACAGGATGGCCTCATTTCTATTTGTCTTCTTATTTAAATGCTGCTGATAAGTCCTTAAAGTATCAGACATATTTAATGACCATCTTATGCAGTCGCATTGAAACATAAAAGTGAAATATTACAGATGTTTTGGCTCTGGTGTGAAGTTTCACAACAGTTAAACTCCAGGTTAGGGTTGCACCAGCCGTTCGTAATTTCTTTCTTAAATTGAAACGTAAAGTCCACACTAGAGGCTTAGTAACTACTAGCTAGTTTGTAACTAACTCTGTACTTTATTCCATTGCACCATTTGTTCGTAAGGTAGAACGTAGCTAGTAGGTCGTAAGCTCTCCGTAATGTAATGCGTAGTCGCATAATATGACGTTTAGCATCGATGCACCAATAGCAGCCTTCAAATACGTGAGCAGAAGTTGTGTTGAATTGGCACGAATTTCAGTTTATCCTTCATTCTAACTTCTTTTACCTCACGTTACTAACGGTAAAAATGTTTCCATTAAATACTATACTTGATCATGAATAACATGTGTTTTGTAAAGAACATTCAGAAACTCTATCTGAAATGAAATTAATAAGGATCAAATAAATATTGATACAAAAAACATAAGATGTTGCGTTTATTGATTATGATTGATTTTATGTGACATGGACAGATGCACACAGCGGCGCTGTTTAGGACAGGTTGGTGTTAAAGAGCCGCTAACAAAGTTATCTTTTCACATAATGTTCTCTCTCTTAAAGCAGCAAGAACAAATGATCTAGTTTGCACAGTTCCGCACCAAACAGCTGACCAAAGGTCACACAGTACTTGTGCAAAAAATACATTGTTTATATGCCAGTGTACACACAGTTTGTGTTCCACTGTCTTTCTCTCTGAAACAATCATGCACACGCTCACACTCTCTCTCTCAAACTGATAAGCCAATAATTCTTCTTATGTTGTGGCCAATAACCAATAAATGGCTGATATTTAAATTCAATATAATTTTGCATAAATAAATAAAAAATTAAATACTAAAGTCGGTCATTTTAAAATCCACAAGGGAACTTAAGCACCACAATGTTACTGTATGCACAGTATAAAAATGGATTTTCATTTTTATTTTTTATTTGATTTGAACAGTGTTTTTAAAAGTTTCACTTTAAATTAGTGTTATATGACAGCAAAGGTAATCTAAATATAAAAATATAGGAAAAATTTTATATTCAATATTAGCCAATAACGATAGCGGCCAATAACTGATTTTGCACTGATATACAGGTATATCGTGCAACCCTAAAAAAATCGCATTTGGGGTGGTATGACAAAATGATCGAATGAATATTCACTGACAACAAGCACTGATGAATCTGACACCGAATACAATTATTTTCAGTAAATGTAGACATGTACAATCACTCGCATCATAAACGTGACATGTATGGTGTTTCATCACCACATGCTCAACACTGTAAAAAGTGAACAGTTGGATCAACTTAAAAAAATTACTTCAATTGGTAACACCTAAAAAAATTAAGTTTTCTCAACTTAAATTATCACGTTAAAACGTGATAATTTAAGTTGAGAAAACTTAATTTTTTTAGGTGTTACCAATTGAAGTAATTTTTTTAGGTTGATCCAACTGTTCACTTTTTACAGTGAAGATCTCTGAATACACACAGTTAAAAACAACATTTGCGAGGGTTTTCTCTGTAAAATGACGCAAATTATTTCCCCTCAAAACATTACATATTTACATGATTTTGTTATCACAACAGTTTTTCTTTTAGCAAATCTCCTAAGATAATTTATGTTGTTCAGATAACGTAATAATTTGACTCTCTGTTGAAACTCCTTCAACAGAATCTCCTTCATTGTGTCAACTCAATTTCTTTCATTTCAAGTAACTTAAAATTTTAAGGCAACCAGGTTACTTACTTTTTTAAATTAAACCAACAATATTTTTTTTTTACAGTGTAAATACTCCACCGATCAAATACAGCTATACTCACTTGTCAAGCCAAGTCCAGATTCAGCCCAAAATCAGGTGTCAGATGTACAACAAATGAATGGGCCAGAAAGTTCTGCTGCAGTCCTGCGGTACAATGAGCAGATCCAGAGAACGGGGGAGTGTTGGCAGTGTTGTGACATGCACCCAGGCACACACTATCATGTACACAGTCAGAACAGTTCTTCTGTCACACAGGCTGTGAAACTGGGAGGCCTGCTGCTGTTAATCTCTCTCTCTCTCTCTCTCTCTCTCTCTCTCTCTCTCTCTCTCTCTCTCTCTCTCTCTCTCTCTCTCTCTCTCTCTCTCTCTCTCTCTCTCTCTCTCTCTCTCTCTCTCACTAGATGCAGGTTTTCATCCTCTGATGCTTACGCAATACTACTCTCGTGCGCGGGCCAACCACAGGCACTCTGTCTCCAACCATTAAAGAGCAGCAGGATTTAAAGACAGAGACGAGGAGGGTGGGATGAATGAAGAGGAGGGGGAAGATAGATATGATGATAAACAAGGCTTTGCTGAGTGTTGCCTAGTCCATGTTTCATAGTCCATATGCATTATGGGATAGTGAGAAAAACAAACACAAGAGAAAAGGTGTTTATAATGCTTTATGGGGAGAACACAAACATCAATGTGGGCCCTATGATTTCCCTGGGCGCTCTGTCAATCTGTATATTAGTGGTGGGGACTATTTTTCAATGTCCTTCCTTCTTCAGTCCTTCGGAGGCTTGTAGGCTATTTTTTTATTATTATTTTCTTTCCTTGCATTACATGCTGAAATTGGAAAAGCTTAGTGCCAATTCATTTTCTGCTAATTCTTTTTTTGAGCCAAGATGCACCAATATCCTGCTAATTCTTTTCTCCTTTTTTTTTAGTTTGTGTGAATTGGAATGTGTGCAAAGGATTGTGGGTGGACTGGGGGATGTGAAGGATACACTTGATCCATCCTTCAAAACATGCTGGCTAAAGGATGAGAAACGAAGTCTGCCTTCAAAAGAGCCTTTAAATTGAGACGTCCTTTGACAGAGCTTGATGACTTGGCAGCCAAGATATGTAGCCTTAGGGCGCAGCTTTCCAATTGTGAAGCACCCAACAAGTTAATTATTGAATCATTCACTCAACCAATTGATTGAAAACAAAAGTAACAAAACACCAGAGACACACTCTTCATTCTGCTTTGCCTTCGTTTGAAATCTTTTTTTGTTGGTGGAGAAAAAATAGACAAAGTAACTGGTAATATTGTGTTTAAAAGATACTCAAATTAAATTTCTTGTGAATTAAATTATAAAAGCAACATCGCAATCATGTTGGTCTGAATGTCAGCACGGCAGTGATGTGATTCAGACATAGGCATTGACGGGTTTTTTTCATTCATTCATTAAAGTAACACTAAGTAGTTTTTCAAGACCCTTGTGATGGTACATCGACTTAAAATAAGTTAAATGACACGTCTGCCATAGCCTGACGGGTCTGTATCGCTTTTACTGGCACTATGTAACTTCGGGTTTCGGGTAGGAACCCGTGCACAAAAAGAACTACAAAATTCGACTGCTTTACGTCAAGCGCTACAATAGTCATTATTTCGTTTTTCTTCGTTTCTGATGTCAAAATACATCATCCTTTCATGAAATCATGTAATACTCTACCTTGTCTGTGGACATTGTTCATTCTGAAGCCGGTGCTGGATAAACAGCGAGCGTGCGTGCGACGGTAGGCAAAATTATTTTCGACAGCAGCAATGGACAATTTCGTTTCCAACCAGTAGGGCGACCGAAGAGGAAAAAATACTTGGTGTTACTTTAATTAAAATGAAACAACAGCACTCTTCTTATGAGATATGCTTAATTTTGAGCCATAATGAATTGTACTATGAATACAGGCTTCATCTACTGTTACTGAATTTTCCTCCATTTTAAGTACTACTTGTACTAGTGTAACTAATTTAACATTTTTGAGAAAAAGAATAATCATAGTTTTCCATCAATAGCTGCGACCCATTCTTCAAAACCTGTGGTGAATGGTTATCCTGCATTGATAAGGCAGTAAACTAATCACCTTAGAGAATAGGTTTTACAACACAGTTTATCTCCTGCTTGTTGTTCTCGTGTGTGTATGGATAAGGAGAGTAAAACAACTTAGAAAAAACTCTTGAATATTGTAATGAGATTTTCTCTAAATTATACTATTTTAATCACAGTCTCTCTATATCACCTGCCAAAAGAGAAGAAACATATCAAAGTAAAGAGAAAAATTTCTAATAATAATATTTTTTTTGCGGCCATTAAGAATTTAATTCTTAAAAAACAATCAGCCAATAAAATCAATAGGTAATAGGTTCAAACCTCTTTCTTGTTGTTTCTGCAGTTTTAACAGAGAATTGAATGCATTCATAAAAAATACAACAGTAACAATGACAAAGTGTGTCTGCACTAGATAGGAAGGTGATAGCCCCTTCTTAATGCAACAAAACTAAGCTGAATGGCTGATGCTGTGGAACAGAAATAAGAGCAACTATATGGACAAATATTTATGTAGACGTTATTGACTAATATCCTTGCTGACTGTAGTGCCTATTTTTTTTAATCTCCAACAGCATCATGGATTCATGATCAGAGCATTGTTCATTGATCCAGTGTCAACAGACTCACCTGAAAAACATATATGCTGGGACACTCAACATGAGCAAGAGGCACTGCATAAAAAGTGCAGTTTTCTTCACTTCTCATTTTCTTTATTTTATTTTCTACCTGAACTCTGTGCTAATGCCCTTTCTTAAGTTGCTTTATACTGTTGTAGGAAAACCCATGTAAAGATAAGAATAACGATAAGGAGGCCTTCAAATTCGTATATATATATGGCATGATAGATATAATACTCCATCTTCATGTCCTATTTAAAATTAAAAAAACAACAAGTAAGAGAAGTAAGCATACGGCATCCACATGTGCCATCATATTAAAAGTATTTTATCAAGGGTTGTTTTTAAGTCAATGTTGATCCAGTGAAAAAGAGAGAAAAGAATGGCAGTCTGCAATTTGTTCATTTTATTGCAGCACATGTAAACACAGAGAATCATCTACCAAGGCCAAACTGATGTCAGAGGCATGTCCATATCAAATGGTTTGCCGCACTGGCCAACAATCATCTTCAATCTTATGGTGATTCAAAGCTTTCAGGATGAGAATTTTAATGAAGAACTCATAGTCAGAGATGTACATCCTACATAGTGACCCCAAAAAGAAACAATTAACATAAAATTGTATACAAATTGAACACAGAAAATACTGCATTCTCCAACCTCTATGTCCTCTTGTTATTAAAGTCATTAATGTAAGCCTTCTCAGAATAAGCAGCACAAGATGTACCTGCTTTTGGAGCATCTATCTAATAGTGACCTCAAATGTACATTCATGCACAACATCTGTGAAACTGTCACTGTCTGTCACATTTATTTTTCCACATTCCTCCCGTATCACTACGTGACAACTCAACACACACAGGAAAATTATTAACACTCATCAGTCCAGTGCAGTGCGTCAGTGTCTTTCGCTGTCATCAGTGTTTGCATAGAGTTGAGTCCAAAAGTCTGACACAATTGAAAATCCTTTTTTTTTTTTTTTTTACAAAAAAGAAAGTTATTTCAGGGGATGATGAAGACATTACATTTTGGTACAAACCCTTTTTTTGATTTGGAATAACATACATGGACGAATCATTCACGATAAGACCATGAATGCACATTAACAAAGTAAATAAGATCAGTTTTCATGTTGACTTTAAAGGAAGCAATTTTTATTATTTTAAAATAAAAAATAATAAAATAAAAATAAAATAAAATTCTCCCTATTACTTCACTTAACACTTTGACCCTGTTAGACCCTGCTTTGAATCAACACTTAACAAAAAGAACAGTTGGTAATACCGTTGGCTTTTAGGCCTTTTTAGGCCTTTAAAGGTGCCCTATAGAATTTGAAATTGAATTTATGTTGGCATAGTTAAATAACAAGAGTTCAGTACATGGACATGACATATAGTGAATCTCAAACACCATTGTTTTCTCCTTCCTATTTAAATCTCGTTTTTGAAAAACACCCCTGAAAAATAGGCGAATCTCGCACTAATGACGCAACAGTCGGGATCATTAATATGTACGCCTCCAAAATTTGCATATGCCAGCCCATGTTCAATGCCAGGCACTGGCAGCCGAATCATCGAAACGAGCGAGGATCATAGGGAAAATGGCAGATCACGGAAATAAATGTTATGTTCCAGGCTGTGCAGGGGATGTGAGGACTTTTCATACTATTTCCACAGAAAAGAAATGTCAACTGGCGTGGTTGATGTTTATCTATAATCGGATACCGCAACAGTTTATTTCGAAGTTGTTAGTTTGCTCTGCCCATTTCAACACAGACTTATTTATCTAACCTGGTACAATATCAAGCTTCTCTCAGCGTCTCATACTGAAGAAGGGGGCAATTCCAACTATATTCCCGCAAGCGGTAAGTAGTGATTTTATTAACGATAATTTACACTGTGTTAGATCCAGCGCAAGATCCTAGTACAGTAACAAATAGTAAACTCGAGTAAAAGTAACGAGCATACATAGCTAAATAGTATGACAAAAGTATTTACGCTGAGGTTAATATTTCTTGCATTGTCTTATAATTCTACAAAATAATACTGTAGATACATATGTAAATTCCCTTTTGTCAAATAATTTTACTTTCGTCTATTTCATCAACAACAAGTCAGGGGCTAACTATTTAGTTGCTCACAGATAATGTTAGCTCACTCGATCCTTCTAGCTAACGTCACATTCTCCACCACATAAGTTGAAGCTATATTTATTTGACAAGGCATCTAACGTTAATCCATTTGTTAAAATGTTTTAATTTTTGAAAACTGACATATGATTATTTTGCACGCTAGTATTTCACATAGACAGTAAGGTATTTCAGAGTCAAACGCAGTGAAACAGCCAATCAGGGGTGCGTTTCCCAAAACCATCGTTGCTAACCTGTTAGCAACTTGGATGGTTGGCAATGGGAAATTGCATTGCAACCATCAAAGTTGCTAACTTAGTTAGCAACGATGGTTTTGGGAAACGCACCCCAGAGCAGAACTCCTCATTAGTATTCATGATCCTTCCAAATAAGGTAAAAAATAGACCATTTCATTCTAGGGCCAATTTCTAGAGTTGAAAATGGACCTGTAAAACCATATCTGGACATTTAAATGCCCTTAAATTAGCCAATACCCTCTATGTAGATATCAGAGACAAAATTAAAATATGATTTCAACACATTCTAGGGCACCTTTAGGTTCTTCAGTGTTCGGCCTACGTTACATTTAGTGTGTGTTGCCCTACCTGTCGAAGTATTATTTTGTATTACCCTCATTAAACTTTGTATTGGAACTTTATTCTTCATCTTTATCTGCCTTGTGACAGGTGACTGAACCTTTAACAATGGATTATGCAGTGTGTTTAACTGCACTGGCTCAGAATAGCACAACATTTTTGCCATCTTGCTGTCTTCTGCCCTTAAGACGACGTCACGAGACCCTGAAGTTACTGTTCTGGATTGGGCACATAAAGTATCATCAGACAACTGTGATGGATCTGCCACAATAAATGATTACATTGCACCTGTTTCTCTGAGCATCCTTATTTCTTTTTGATCCTCACGATTTCCAGTTAAGGACATTAACGCTTTTAAGATAAAAGGTTGGTAACTGTCATCAACTATTTCCTCATTAGGTACAGTAATAGTCAGCTTAATAGTTTAATTTCATTTCACATGTATTTGTATAGCGCTTTTCACAATAAATATCATTTCAAAGCAGCTTTACAGAAGAATGCATGTTTCTTCATTACAATTTAGATCTGTTATCAGAAGAGACTGTGTCAAAATAATGTCTATATGTCAAATGTACAGTTCTAAGATAATACAAATCATGCAGTTAGCCAAAATCATGTATTCCTTTAGGCTCCTTTAAGCAATTATCAAAAGTTGATTATTATTACAATATATAGATCATTTGGCAGTGGTTCTTGTTGATTCAGAGTTGGCGTCATCTGAAGTCCTCGCAGGGGTTGACGTTATCTCTTTACAGTTGTTGGGGAATCTGAAATCTTCGTAAGAGGCTGGATCCAAACTAGTGCTGGCATAACTCATATGTGTAGTTACATCCCGAGGTAAAGACAGAAAAGTGGAAAATAATTAGTGTAGCTACGGTTCATAACATTTCAAGAAAAAAGAACCATGTGCATTTGATCTGATATAACTAGAGATCAAGGTTATATCAAGGAGATGTATTATGTGAATGCTTGGCTAAAGAAATGCGTCTTTAATCTAGATTTAAACTGGGAGAGTGTGTCTGAGCCTCGAACATATCAGGAAGGCTATTCCAGAGTTTAGGAGCAAAATGTGAAAATCATAAGAATCTACTACTGATACTCTAAACTGAGATACTTAAGCAATGTGCTTACTCACGTCAAAAGTACTCTGGGACGGATAAACCAGCAGAGACATGAGACCTGGCCTTAGAGACCTGACCCGGGTTTGACTGCGCAGCTGAGCCAGCACCAACCTTCACTGCCTCCAGCTCAAGCTGTCGCAGCTTCACCTGCTTGTCAGCCTCAATTCGAGCCAGTGTATTTCCAAATGCCGTTCTAGCTCAGCTGACATGCTTGGGCTGTCGCTTGTGCCTCATATTGCAAATGGGCCAAGCTGACTTTCAGTCACACCCCCTCTCTGGAATCAGGGGAAATGGGAGAGAATGGATGAAAGGGTGGCAAGTCGGCCTTAGCATCGGCGCCCCCCTCCACCTCAACGTCATCAGCTCTACCGTCCTGCTTGTCCAACTAATTTACGGCAACATCACCAAGGCCTACATCTTTTCCATCCTCCATATCCAAACCACTTGACATATTGTAGGAAAAACATTAAGCTCACTAAAAAAAGTTGTACAAGTATACTCTTTATCTCTCTCTTAATGCCAGGGACACACTTAACGACTAGCTGAAACATTCTAAGACTGAACTGATAACACTGAGGGCCCTATCTTGCACCCGGCGCAAATGACTTTGTACACTGAAGCTATTTCAGACCAACCCCTTTTAAACTTTCGTCAGGCGCAAGAGTCATTTATCCTGCCGGTAAAATAGCAACAGCGCCCAAGACCCGCCCACAAAGTTACTTGCGCTTCACGCTTGATACTTGCGTTTCAGATCATTAAAATAGGGCCCTGAAAGACTGTTTCCAATGACTGAAGCTTTTAAGAAAAGCTTTTTTTGAAGATTTTAAACACAACTGTCTCTAACTCGGCACGTTTGGACACTATCAGTCGTAAGTATCAAATTACATTCATAATCGCCTTACAGTCGTTAAGTGCGTCCTCAGCTTAAGAGTTTGTCTACTCACATCAATCAGAGAGTAGTCAGCTATCAACAACAATTCCTGCTTCCTACACAAGTTCATCTGTTAATAGTGTTGGGTTTACAATAAAGTTGTCACCGATGTTAAGGCCAAGGGTTATTTTACCACGCTCCGGAGGAGCCGACACCAAGGACACCAATCAGGCGAGACAAGAAATATAAAAACTCTTTTTTATTAATTAATAACACTTAAAACAACAACGTAAGAACTCCGGGTTACTTTTACTTCCCTCCAAGATATCCCAGCTCGTCGAAGGGCAGCAGTTCAATCGCAGCGGTCAGTAACTCACTTCAGAAGAATGATGATCCACAGGATCTCTCAGTTCAGAGAATGACAACAGTCAGTAGACTCACTTCAGAAGGATGATGATTCACAGAATCTCTCAGTTCACAGGATGACAGCAGTCAGTAGACTCGCTTCAGAAGGATGATGATTCACAGGATCTCTCAGTTCACAGGATGACAGCAGTCAATAGACTCACTTCAGAGGGATGATGATTCACAGGATCTCTCAGTTCACAGGATGACAGCAGTCAATAGACTCACTTCAGAAGGATGATGATTCACAGGATCTCTCAGTTCACAGAACGACAGCAGTCAGTAGACTCACTTCAGAAGGATGATGATTCACAGGATCTCAGTTCACCGAACGACAGCAGTCAGTAGACTCACTTCAGAAGGATGATGATTCACAGGATCTCAGTTCACCGAACGACAGCAGTCAGTAGACTCACTTCAGAAGGATGATGATTCACAGGATCTCTCAGTTCACAGAATGACAGCAGTCAGTAGACTCACTTCAGAAGGATGATGATTCACAGGATCTCTCAGTCCACAGAACGACAGCAGTCAGTAGACTCACTTCAGAAGGATGATGATTTACAGGATCTTTCAGAAGGATAATGATTCACAGGATCTCTCAGTTCACAGAATGACAACAGTCAGTAGACTCACTTCAGAAGGATGATGATTCACAGGATCTTTCAGAAGGATGATGATTCACAGGATCTCTCAGTTCACAGAATGACAGCAGTCAGTAGACTCACTTCAGAAGGATGATGATTCACAGGATCTCTCAGTTCACAGGATGACAGCAGTCAATAGACTCACTTCAGAAGGATGATGATTCACAGGATCTCTCAGTTCACAGAACGACAGCAGTCAGTAGACTCACTTCAGAAGGATGATGATTCACAGGATCTCTCAGTTCACAGAATGACAGCAGTCAGTAGACTCTCTACAGAAAGATAATGATGCACAGGATCTCTCAGTTCACAGAATGACAGCAGTCAGTAGACTCACTTCAGAAGGATGATGATTCACAGAATCTCTCAGTTCACAGAATGACAGCAGTCAGCAGACTCACTTCAGAAGGATGATGATTCACCTAATCTCTCAGTTCACAGAATGACAGCAGCCAATAGACTCACTTCAGAAGGATAATGATTCACAGGATCTCTCAGTTCACAGAGTACCCTCTTCAGTGCAGCTGTATCACACTGGACTTCCCATGGGGAGCAGATATAGTAACTCTCCACAACGTGTGAATGGGGCTAGGGCCACTTCTCAGCAAAGGCACAGCACACTTGTGTTCACTTCAATTCCACAGCCACAAATCAATGTGTATCAATAAGGCAAAAGCACTGCAATTCACTCACACGTTAAGGCTGGTCAGAGGCCCCACTCCATTTGTTGCGCTCGCTCCACGAGGGATTTCTCTTTCAATTCCTCCTCAACACACTCTGAAACACATAGCTCTTCCAACAATCAGATCCACATTTACTTCATCCTCCTCCCGCAATTTAAATACTCATAAGATGAAATCAGTTCACTTATCTCTTCTCTCTCCTTCCACAGCACCAATCCAGACGATAGCTCAGTCCAGCAGACTTCCCACAACGATCACTCTGATCCAGCGAATTCAAATGGGCGATCTCCACACCCCAACGGTTTTCCTGAGGAAGCCTGTATCCAACACTGCTCCAAGTCTCTTCGAACACTTCCAACTCACTGAACACTTCGAACCCACTGAACACCAAGATACCAACCCCTATGTCTTCAAACTTCTCCTTATATCTGCCTCTTCCCGCATGTGCTCGCCAATAACGGCCTGATTAGTGTCCACAGCTGGCGCTCGTCAACGCCGCGGCCATTACAGGTCACCGGAACCGGCCCGGTGTTACACCGGAAGTTGCTCCCCCGTGCAACAAATCCCGGCCTTAAGGTTCTTATTTTCTCACCCGGTGACAAAGTTCTACCAGAAAGACTCGTGAGAATAAGTACTGTAACAATAATTACATTTATTGATAAGCCCAGCAAGCAATAATGTTCTTTGGCATAGGCCCTGTCCATAGCTTGCAATCCGAGGGTCCAGACTCTGCATTACCTGCCTGAAGACGAAGGCAGGGGGTCGGCTCTTGACAAGGGATGTCAAGAGGAGAGGTCTGGTTGGGTCAATAAGGGGCAACTAGCAAGACCTGCTTCATCTCCTCCCTGACTTTAGCACAGTTGAGTGCAAGAAGGCTCACTGGGGAACGCATTTCTGCCGGGGCCCCGGGGCCAGCTGTGACCAGAGTTTTTTCTGTGTTGAGGGATGTCCACTCTAACTGTGCGGCCCTGAAGTGGTCCCAAACAGCTGGAATGCCAGGGGACGGAGACTCCACTCTCCCTGGGCAATAGGCTGTCGTGAGGCTCATCAGACAGATGTAATAAGTGGAATAAAGCGACCTCAGAAGCTTCTGTCTCTGAGGAGGAAGTGGTGGGCAAGTTGTGACATGCGAGGGAAGCGTAGCGCAACAGTCACAATGTTGTCTTTTCAGACCAGTACAAATTCGCTGAGTAGCGGTGTCTCAAAGCGAGATGAACTGCAAGCAACTCGAGGCAATGGATGCCAATGCAGTCGGAGGGCCGCCCAGACCTCCGTTACTGCATGCCCTTTGTACGTGGTGAAAGGTGCCGTCCACGCCCTCGTAAGCTCCTCATGCACTTCAGGGAAGAATGCCAATGGTCTGTCCACTACAGAGGGACCACCGCACTCATCTGGGAGCTCCACCGGCTGCAGTGCGAAAGAGGAGTGAGGGATTCACGAGGCTTCGCTGGGCGGATTGCCCCTTACTGTGATCCTCAGATCACCCACCCCACACGGCACTTTAGCCGTTGGCCCAGAAGAAACAATAGAGCAGGGCATGGGAGTGGGGACTCCACATTTGCGAATGAAGGCAAGTCTCGATCTCAACACCGAGATGGTCATATTCCCACAGTGAGAACATGAGTCATTCACAAGAGCTGCTTCAGCATGCTGTAAGCCCAAACTTACGTGATGCAGCTATTGTGACCGTCAGAGGGTGACAGAGGCCTACCACACCCAGAAATGCATGGATGGAATAGCATCTTGAGAAAAAAGCAAACGCACCCGTGTTGCTCTTTCAGGAATTGGGACCTGTCACCAGTGCCGGAGCACACAGGGGAATGACCGAGGCAACACAGTAACAGCGAACTGAAACAGTGAAGCACTCACTTCTTCGCCCTCTAGCCTCCGTCAATAAACACAAACTGAAATTTGATGCAGTTAAAACAGCAGTTGAGAGCTTAGAAGCTCGCTATCACCGCTGCACTCGCGCTGTAGAAACACCAGCACTGGGAGAGTCTTCCAGAAGAACACCGACACACTCGCTCGTTGTATAGGCTATTACAACACTCTTCAGAGACATCAACACAGATCAGCTCCGAAGTGAAAGACAACTGGTGTTTGCATCCACTTCCGTATTTATACCCGCGCTGCGGGGCGGAGCGTGTGATGCAATTCTCACACGCCAATGTGCATTAGCTCGTTTTTACAATACTCGAAGATGAAAGGGCTCCCTAAGCGTGAACCCAATCAGTCGACACGTCGACTACGTCGAACGTGAGCGACTGAAAGGGAACAAAACCAATCCAATGCCCACTCTGCGACACCCACCTATCTATGCAATGTATCAATTAAAATGGAATGATCAACTGTATCAAAGGCTGCAGTTAAATCTAAAACAGAGCATTCTTCAGCATTAACATGCCATAACTCAACTACACGTACTATCCAAAATACAGTGAGTGTCTCTAACTTCTAACACATAAAAGTCTCTATCTAAAAAGTCTCTATCACCTGTCTGCATTTCCCCAGTATATAGAGAAACAGTCACCATCAAAATGACAGTAGAAAAGTAACAAAGTACTGATATGCAAGAAAAGAATGACAGTAGAAAGGTAACAAAGTACTGATGAGATGCAAGATAAGACAAAACGGTTAAAAAAAATCCTGAAAAAAAACACTTGCAAAAGGTTAGATTGAAGAATAGCAACAGTGAAATCGAACAAAGTAAGAGTCAAAGATGACTAATAGGGGTGGGAATCTTTGGTCACCTCAAGATCCGATCCGATTCCGATTCTGGGAGTCACGATCCGATTCCAAAACGATTCTTTATCTACCTTTCCCCCCTTATTAATTCATTAGTTTACATAAGTAATTAAGTACTTTTTAAAAAATAATATATATTTTTTTTATTAAAACAGTTGTATGTTAAGAATTTTAAACTAATATAACTAATTTAAAAAATAATAAAGAGGAGCATAGAAAAATATAACAAACAACAAACAAAAAGTCCTTTCAGTAGCCTATAGATTATCTGAACGTTTTCCATTCAAGAACTGTGAGTGATTTTTCTTCATCTTTACTTTACTTGTTTTTTACTATGACATCATAGACTGCGGGAGATCTATTAAGCTGCATTCACGCACGCATCTCTTTTGAAATAAAAGAAGTAATGTGGTGTGTCCTGTCCGTTTAATCCCTTAAAACATAACTGGCTGTGTTTACGTTAATTTTGCACAAGTACATTAAACCACTACACGGAGTCGCACAGCCGCATGCGCGAGCAGTCTCACAAACAAAGCGCGCGTCAGCATTTGAAATTGAAAGCAGCCTTCTGTTAGTGAGGTTCATATTTTGAGGCTACGTTTACACATAGCCGGGTATTTAGAGAAACGAATATTTTCCTCCCCTCCGTTTTCAATAATAACATCGTGCACACACCCGCATAAATACGCTGCGAGCGCCATCATAACTATGCCAAACCGATGGGCGGCAGTGTAGGGAGAAGGATAAAGCCAATCAGAATCCTCAGAATCGACACGAGAGAACCTAAAACCCCGTTTCTCCCAGTTGACACGGCAACACATAACCGGCGTTTTCAGAAATCTCCACTTTGGCCGGAGTTTTTAGAAATAATCGTTTTCTGTGATAAAAACGGTGTTTTCGTGTAAACGAGAGGCCAAAACGCAGGGCAATATCTGCGTTTTCCCTTCGTGTAAACGGGGCCTAAATATATAAGTCCACTGCATTCCAAACCACATAAATGATGACTTCGTAGAGCATTTGTAAGGAAAATACCGACGGGCGAGACAGCACACTTCAAGTGTAACATCAAAGAAAGCGCGCGTCTCTCACAGCGTATCCTGTGCAATGAAGCCTGTGAATGTCCTTGTAATTCGCTTCGACCTTTCCGAAATTTATGAAAGATAATTTTACGGAAGGTTCAAGTGGTGTATGTGTGTGAGGAATTGGAAGCAAGCAGAATTCGGGTGTTTCTAAAGCAAACTCAACGTCATCGCACATCAGTTTAAAAACTAAGCTCAGAATCGATTCTGGAATTCTCAGAATCGATCCAGAATCGTTGGAGAGAGAATCGCGATGCATTGATGGATCGATTTTTTCTCCCACCCCTAATGACTAACGCTGCTTACTCTGGTGTGCTATTTAAATTTTGGTGGGAGACTTGATTGCTTTGTCACGTGACATTACGCAGGTTGACTATGATTGATAGCTGCTCAGGCCAATAACTGTCAATAGAGTTGAGCCTAAGTGAATAACAAGGAGCGAAGGAGAGAAAAAGAGGAAAATATTAACGCACACCCACTGAAATGTAGCAATCACAACTGTCATTTTCTCGACAAAAAGTACTCGGATGACCTACTACTTCTGATGAGATTCTGAAGTGCATATGATGGACACTTGACTATCACTTGAGGCCACAGGAGAGGATTTGTGAAGGGCAGGGAAGCGACGTAATTGACGCTGGTAGGTCACATGTTAATGACAGCATGGTGGATACATAGCTGTGTCCCAATTAAGGGTCTGCATCCTTTGAAGGCCACATCCTTCTCGTTTAAAGGGGAAAGTATGGCCGATTGTGTTACCACGGCGTGACGAAGGCTGTCCCTTTTTTAACAGTCTGGTCCCAATTTGAAGGCTCCTTCAAAATGCGGCCCGCAAATGCATCCTTCTTTTCCCGTGAATGCAGGATAAATCAGCAGGATCCTTCGCAGCCTTGCCTACCCCAGAATTTATTGTGCGCCGGAGACGAATTGCCAGATTACATTTTTAAATGTAAGTATTGGATTTCAGTTTAATCGAGTAATCTAATGACAAAAATGAAAGAAAAATATATAATAAAGGTTAAAATGTTGACTTATATGTTACCAGCATGTGATTTTATATAGGCTGGTTTATACTCTTTAGCCTACATAAATTGACCATGGGGAACATTTTTAGATTTTGTTTTTAGGCAGTTATAATTTTAAAAAGTCCAGTACAAATGTTACTCCGGACGTCACAGCGGCTGTCACCAGTTGCTAGGCGACAAAAACCAGACCGTCCCATCGAACAACTCCTGGGACACAGCTAGCAACAATTTGTTAATGTGACAATACATTTTGTTAGTGTCATTTTCCAAATAACCAGTGGTGGAATGTAACAAAAAACATTTACTGTATATTTAAATATAAATTTGAAGTACTTTAGTTTAGATTGTTATTCAACTCCACTTCATCTCAGAGGCAAATATTGTAGCCTCGGCTACTTTTTCTGAAAAACTGACTTTTTACACATGGATAATAGATTTTGATATTAGATATTGTTTTAAAAAAAATTGAACAGTATATAATAGAAACACTAAAATATGTCTTCTAGTTCAGGAATAGGCAACGTTTGGTCCTGGGGTGTATTCCAGAAAGCAAGGTTAACTTACCGTCAGATAAACCTTGAACTCTTGGTTGATTAACCCCAAACTTGCTTACTCTGGGTATGTTGGTTCCAAAACACCTGTGAGGAGTTAGTTTTATCAACCTCCTACTGGTAACCCAGAGTTAATGCGCGCACATGGCGAGTACATAAAGACATTTTCAATGGATCACCGATTTCAGGAGTCACCATGGAAACCAAGGGAGAAAAAAAGCGAGCTACATACTTCGGTGAAACTGAGTTGGAGGTTTTAATGCTTGCTTATGAAGATAAGCCCGTTATAACAACAACAAAAAAGCAATACTACTGCATCAGCAAAAGAAAGAGAGTTATCTTGGAAAAAAAAAACGGACAGAGTAAATGCATGAGTTTAGAAAATTATAAATGGGCAATTTTCCCCTTTCATTAGGCAAAAATTAAGTAATTAGTAAAATGAGTGAACCAATACTTTCTAGAGATAGTAATTAGTACATTAATCTAATTACACTGTTGAATATGTCATTTGTAGTTAGTAATTAATAACTATTTTTTATTTAGTATTTAATGTAATTTAGTTTATGTAGCAATAGAAAGAAGGCCGAGGCCTGTAAAACAGGTGGGGGTCCTCCACCTTCCCTCACCCCAGCTGAGGAGCTGGCACTGTCCCGTAATAAAGGGCGACCTGTGGTCGATTCCAGGGGGCAGTTCGTCAGACTCAGCTACCAAGACAAGTGGCTTAGTAAAATGTAGGTGTACCATATTAATACTTATGTTTCTTGATGTTTTCACTGTTTTTGCCAGTGTTTTAATTAAGAAAATCATCAACACTGTCACCATTTTAAAAAGGTATTTTGAATGCATTTTACAGTCACTGATTCACTTGTGCAGTATTCATGCTGCTTTGACTGCATATGCTGTATACTGTAATCGTATTACTAGTACTTAGATGTTCCTAATGTCCTTCTTTATTAGTTGTATTTGTTTAAGAATATACATTGAGTATTGAATATGCATGATTATCTTGGTTTAATTATCTTGCAGTTGCTGATGGCCACATTGTATTATTGGATCCTCCTGCAACACCACACTCTGTCACAGTTGTAAGTGATTATTGTCTTTAGGTTTCTGTTTGCTAGACCAAGCATTCTTCCTTATTTTCACTGTAGGATGACGATGAATAGACCACTTCTGCTGAGACAGAAACAGAAAATGTGGGGAGGCCCATAGAGGTATGATGCATAGAATGCATTCCCCCTTTTTTACATAAGAGAATAAACAAATTGTCATTGTCATTTTACAGAATATGGCAGGAGATTTTAATACAGAGGTCCATCTACCTCCACACATAATCTTAGCAGTGTAAAAAATGTTCTGCAGTTCTCCTTCCTCATTTAAATATTTGGTCTGTGTTTGTATTACAGACTTTTTCAGTCTTTCTAGTTGCTTGCCAAAGAGCTGTATAAGGTCCACCTTCAAAAGCAAATCAGAAAAAGTGACATGGAGATGGACCTTATACAGCTTCAAATGGAGGAGAAAATGCTTAACCTAAAAAAGGCAAGACTTGAAATTGAATTGCTGGAGCACCGGCTTAAGGTGGGAAACAGTATGTGATCATTAATCTGTCATTTGTTGTTGAATGAAATCTAAAGCAATACATACAAATGTCTTTTGTTACAGGAAATAAAGAAACAATGAACAACACTTGACTGTTAACTGGTTTTAATTAAAGTGATTTTGGCAAATCATGTCTTGTACCACCCTGCCATCTCTTTGGTCTACTGGGTTCACTGGGGGTTCCTCTTGGCCACATAATACCTAGTTAGTGGGGGACCAGTAATGAGGTTATATGAGGAGTTATATCATTAGAAAAATTTCATTTTTTTCATTTTCCTTTCTTTGTTTATTTTACAGGGACAGTGCTCATTAATTAACAGTAAAATAACTGTAAATGAGCCAGAGTTAGCTCAACAGGGTAATTTTCATCTGTTGTCCCTGGCCAGTTATTATGAAGGCAACCTAAAATCAAGATATAAAAACAAAAAATGACTTTTTACAGTCCACAAATAATAACAGCATAAAAAGTAATGATAAGACAGATACAACACACAACAATAAGTAACGAGCAACATCAGCACACAACATAGGCTAAAAAATGAGAGATAACCAAGTTTAACACAAGACAATCTGCTAGCAAGCAACAATTCTCAGTAGGCAGTCAGTAGTCTAATGTGCACATAATTATTTAATAATTGAAAATTATTGTGACTGTATAAAGTAGGGATAGATTAAGTAGTGCTAACTAAAATGGTCAGGGCACGCCATGCTCTGTCACCTCTCTGAAACAAACTAACCCTGGAACATAACCTGCTCCGGAGCAGGTTAAGTTCAGAGAGTGAGTTGCTATGACTACTAACATACCCTGAAAGTTACCTCCGTTTTTGGAACCGAAAGTTGAGGTTATCCGCTTACTTACTCTTAAACATACCCGGGTATGTCACATAACCTGCTTTCTGGAATACACCCCTGGAGGGCAGCTGTCCTGCTGAGTTTATCTCATTGGACAGTTTTGCATGTTAAAATAATTTATGGTTTGATTTTTGAGTATGTGAGATAATTTAATTTACTCTTCCCTCTTTCTGAGAACAGTGATTGGTAGCCCACGCCTGAGTCAGCCCTGCAAACCTGTTGGTAGAAAGTGGAAATATGCACTCACGCCTAGATGATGTCCCTCCGGCAGAGGCTTTTCCATGGTCTCTATTGTTGCACCCCTCCCGGTCCAGCAGCACCACCAGAATCTTACTTACTCAACTCAATAATTTTCTTCATATCTTAAATTTGTATTTTGTTTTTCTTATCTAAACGTATCTTATCTTGTAAACTCACTGTAAGGAAAAATTTAGCCTATCAAACTATTTATTTTGTTTCATTTACAAATTAATTTATATGACAAAAATAAATGTAGACTACAGAATCATTTATTTATTACATTTTCAAGTTATAACTTGCATTACAAAAATAAAGAATGCAAAGAAATTATTGTTGTTTTTTTTTTTTTACAAATATAACTTTGAAAAGTAGCTATAGCTAATGTATAAGATTGTTTCATTTACAAATTTTAATTTACATAACCAAAAGTTTATTTCTCTACCAATCTGTCCATTCTCTCCCTGCTCTCCTGTGATCTCCTCTCCTCCGTCTATGTCCTCCCTAAATATCTTGATTAGCTCATCCTCTCGGTCTCGTTTCTCTTGGCTGGAGCTGGTTCCACGTCAGTCGAACGAATTCTCCACATGAGGGATGTTTTGGGGGTGTTGGAGCGCCGAAATCAACCCGCGGGAAAAAAAGGTTACAACTTAAAAGTAGCCCAATTTTCAGCGGGAAAACCTTGGACTAGGATCCTTCGAATTGACCCTTCGCAAAGACCCTCCCTCCTTAGTTACTGTCGCTATGTTCCGACAAGCTACGCTGCTCTCAAGCTCTCACCATGTTCTCACACAGTGAAAAATACATCGCGGAGCAGAGAGGAGACTGACAACACGCAGACAGACAGGACAGACCAGGTTACTTTTCGGTTACTTTTGATATTAAGCATGTTAAACAAAGTCTCACCTTTCAAATATGGTCATTTTTTTAAAGAAATTTAAACAATAAATACCGTTTTGTGGCTCTTTAATGTGCCGTGACAGGTTGCTGTAGAGCATCAGTTAAAGCTGCTCGTGATCCGATCATCTCTTCCTTCTAGTTCATTTATAGCATCAAATAAACATGAATTAACATAAGAAGGAATGTTGTTTTAACCGCGGAAAGGCGCCAGTATATTCAGTTTTTCAAGTTCAAATCCTCCCATGTTAATCTACTATCTCTCCTGACTGCTTGATCCGACAAAATGGCGGATGGCGAAGTATGATTGGTCAGAACACCTGTCAATCAAGCTCCACGCGAAGGGTCAATTGGGAAAGCCAGCCTTCGTCGCGCGATGTGACGCAATGCGGCCTCCGGAGGATGCAGCCCCGAAATTGGAACACAGCTACAGTACAGATTACATCCATACTACACTCACTCATACTATAATAGAACACACTTTTTAGCAGTCGTGACGTAATTACTTCATCAAAATAAGTAGCCTGCCTAGAGTGTGCGGTTTCAGATGCAGCCAAAGTTTATTTTGGCTATGCAAGTATTAAGCAATTGCAATACATGCGCTATGTATAAAGTGTGATATTCTTTCTCATGTTCATGTCACTTGCATGAAATCTGCATAATGATGTTTAAACTTTAATCTGGAAATTCAACATTACAGTGGGCCCTACACTTTATTTTGATGGTCACCTTTAGACCTTCTGTAATGTTGCATTTATATTAGTAGCCTATTAGTATTAGAGTATCCGTAAGACAACTACCCTAACCTCTTAAACATCATTCATTCCAATTTTTGTACTTTTGTTACAAAAATTACAAAATAGTAATGAAATTTTGACAGTAGTATGTGTGTGTTGTTGTGTGTGTGTGTGTGTGTGTGTGTGTGTGTGTGTGTGTGTGTGTGTGTGTGTGTGTGTGTGTGTGTGTGTGTGTGTGTGTGTGTATATATATATATATATATATATATATATATATATATATATATATATATATTATGGTGAATGATAAAACAGAAGAAAAAAAACAATTAAATGTACAAATTTCACAGTGTTAATGGATGATGTGCTACTGTAATGTCCCTCTAAATCCACTTGGGGTCAGCAGAACCAAATGAAAAAAAATATATATTAACGAGCAGTATAAACAATGTCAATGTCTATAATAGAATTTTCATCTGGATCTCGTGAAAATGTATCTTATATATCTTTTACATCACAAATGTAAGTCTCAGTCTTAAAGTTATTGTTTTGATTTTGTTGGGCATGATCTGGAGATGCACATAACTTATGGGTAAATGGTGTCTCAGATAAAACTAATTATGCTTTATGTTTAATTATGTTTTCAATTATGAATTCTTTTGTGAAAGATAGCAAACCATAAAGACTCTAACAAATGCTTAGATATTTTTAAGGAGTCAAGTTCTCAAAAAGTATAATTCTGGTGCACATTCTTCATAGTAACTAGATGGGGCTGTTAATGTAGTTAAATTATGAATCAAGACTGGGACAGAATACAGTGAAATATGGTCTGCGAGAGAGAAGTTTCCTTCAACTCATCAACAGTTCTCTCCCTCTCTGTCTTGCTGTTTCTTTATTCATCAGTCTCTCTCTCTCTCTCTCTCTTCTCTCTCTCTCTCTCTCTCTCTCTCTCTCTCCTCTCTCTCTCTCCTCTCTCTCTCTCTCTCTCTCTCTCTCTCTCTCTCTCTCTCTCTCCTCTCTCTCTCTCTCTCTCTCTCGTCAAACAGAAGATTGTGCATAATTTAATTCGACCATTCTTCTTTGTTCCAATCTTTTTCACTGTAGCACTGGCATTAATGAGGAGCTCATGTGTCAGGGGAAAAGATGTGTGTCAGACATCGGGATATACTACTTTGGAGACACAGGACGGGGGCTCAGAGAAGTGTGGGTGAGGTGAGAAGTGCAGATAATTTAGTATTAAACACAGAATTTTTATTTTTAAAGGTTTTCAACATCAGACGCAATCAAATATAAGGACAGAACAAATGACCTGTGTGCACCCACATACACACACACCTTTTCCCATTTAACAGGTGTTTGTTGCATATCCTAAGCACATGTGGCCGTGGGGGGTGTCATTAGAGCCACTCGTTGCAATGGTGGGTGGCCAGGGCATGCGTGGAGATCCGGATGCCTGTAAATGTCACAGAAGAAAGTCCTACTGTGCACAGAACTCATTTCCTGTTAACATCCAGCTCTCTCAAGTTCTGCATTATTGATAAATGCCACACGTATGCTTGCAAACACACACACACACACACACACACACACACACGCACGTACGCACGCACACACAAACACACCACACACACACAACACACGCACATATTTATGCAAACGATACCAAACTCTCTTGAAAAGTAATTCACAGAGAAATTCAACAACGACTCTGATGAACTGCCAGATCTGGAAACTTCTTAATACGGTATTTTAGAACCTTTCAATGGTTCTGGTAAATAGGGTAAAACTGATTGTCAAGCTGAGTCACTTCTTTTGAATGTGGACTTGTTCAGTTTAAGAAATACAACATCATGAAGTTGTTATACCAATCAATCAATCAATCATTGAGCAATACAGAATGTATAATTAATTCTAAAGTAAAGATCATGGTAACCTACTAGTTATGACTCAAGTATTACCAAATTAATCTAATTATTTGGAACAGTATTCTAAAGTGAAAACCATGATAACTCTCTTATGACTGAAGTCATTGAACCTTTGAGGTTTTTGTAAGGTTTTACATTCAACTGATTACTTACTAATTAATATTTAGAGTTCCTTGTTGGTAATAGTGGTTAGTAAATTAAATGTTAATGTTGCGTTACTTATTTAGTTATTCATTAATGACGAAACATTATTCTAAAGTGTTACCAAAAATTCTTTAAACTGAATCTACCCATTCAAATCACCAACTGCCGCTTTAAGGGACCATTGAATTGAGGAGGACATGTCTCAATTTCTTTCTAGTGAGGAAAAAATAATCCATATTGATTTGCATACTATCTTATCTGTTTAGACAAAGCGGTCGGCGAGTCTGTTGTAGCCTATGGAGCTTTTAGACATTCTGAGCTGTGAGGAAAAGAAAAACAGCAGGGTGGGAGAATCGTGTTGGAAATGTCTATGGAATTCACACCTCGACTGCCCAGACATACTGTTATTTCCCAGAGTGGTGCTAGGGGCTAACACCCTTCTCAACAGCCAGAGATACGACACACACACACAGGACACAGAAGAGTTTAAGACACAGGCCTATCCATTTTCTCAGTTTTTGTCTCAAGGGATGTCTTCTCACATGTGCCTTTGTCGCACTGTTCCAAAAATGTTTAGTGCTGTGTGTTCGTGTGTGTTTTATATCAAAATGCTAAGGCCCAGGTGTATGCCTTTTCCCCAGAACATGCTAGTGCCCGTCTTCCCAGACTAATTAAATCGATGATGGAGTATTTCACAAGGTCTAACTTGTTTACATTTATAGCAGAAGTGCATTACTTCTAATTCAATACAAGCAGAAAAGTGTGCAGCAAAGCCATTATTTGTTTATGTGTCTCTATATGTTGCAATGACAAAATTATTTGTATCTGTATCTCTATTTTGACATAACTAAATGTGACATAACTAAGTGTCAAATAAAAAGCAAAAAGCCTGAAGAAGTCTGTGAAAAGTCCATCTTTAGAGACACTACTCCATTTACAACTTCCATATAGCAAGTAGGCCTATATGTTAATCGTACATAAAACATAATTTATAAAATGATGTATTCTTATTTATTACAACCTCTTAAAATATATCAACATCATGTCAGAATCTGCTTGTTTCCCTCTGTGTTCAAAAAGAACAAAGCTCCCTGTGAGACACAGTCATGTTATCAATCGAATTTCTGAGACACTACAATAAACAGGGCGAAATCCAATCTTTTAAATAGGAATTCACATGATCAGGAATTTGGTTGAAAGAAAATTAGCAAAATTAACACAAAGTTGCTCGATTTTAGTTTAGGTTTCAATTCTCACTGCATATTTCTTGGATATTGAGCTGTTTATTAGTACTTGTATAAAATAACACAGTCTCATCCCAAGAAGTCATATATTGACGTCTTGGGACGTCTTTTGACCATACGTCAATATCCGCCTTTTTAGGGTAGCCTACCCTTAAACGTCGGTTATATGACGATCCTGGGACGTCATACAACTGACGCTTTACCTTTAACGTCAGTTAGGTGACGGGGTAGGTTTAGGTCTGGGGTAGAGTTAGGATCCGATAACGTCATCTAACCGACGTTTAAGGGTAGGCTACCCTAAAAAGGCGGATATTGACGTATGGTCAAAAGACGTCCCAGGACGTCAATATATGACTTCTTGGGATGAGACTGCGCTGTATAAAACATATTAATGCCTTATTCTGACTAGACTAGATATTCTACATCCCTTAATCCTACTCAATTCCAACCAAATTATTAACTTAATAATACCTTACTAACTATAAATAAACAGTAATTAGGAGTGTATTGAGAAAAAGTCATAGTTAATAGTTAGTTAATAGTGAGATTTGGACCCTAATCTAAAGTGTGACCAAAATAGGTATGAACCTTTGAGGCTGTGGTATTGCGCTAATGTGATCTACTATAATGTCAATCCAATTTGAATTTGAAATCACACGGTGCACAATTTTCTTTCATAAAGTTAATTCTTTTTCTCATATTGGCTTCACAGACTCACCCCTCGTGAGATATGATAATTAAAAATACAATCTGTAATCTATAAAGTAATAGTTGGATCTAATAGCCTTTGGGCAGCGCTCCTCAGTCGCCTTGCTCCACTAATAAAGCGGACGATCAAAGGGTGTTTTCCCACTGAAACACCATCAATCAGAGCGCGGCAAGCCGAAATGGCGGCCACAGATACTCTGAGAGTAGCAGGACATGTGCCTGCTGACACCTTTTCCTGCAGAAACTCCAGCACTGAAACAATCTGGCAGTTTGGGCTGGGTCTGCATGATGTATAGTAAATGACCTTTCAAAGACACGCCACTTAAAGGCGTACATTCTTTAGTGGAGGGAGCCTAGCCCTCAGAATGGTCTATTACATCCGCTGAAAGTCCAGCATCTCTCAGCCGGTCTCACTCAGGGGCCAGACATGAAGATTCTATAATTCGGGCCGGTGATGGAATATAGTCCCCTGCGCCTGAGAAAGGAGATCTCCTCTGTTTCCTATCGCCCACGGCGAGCCGTCAAGGGGCGATATTATTTCTGAGAAACAGACTCTGGTCGGCCAACAAGGCGCTGTCAGCAATAGGCATGACCCTTGTTGATGAACCTTCTCCAGTACTCCCGGGAGCAGAACGAGTATAGACGCATCCTGGGCCATGCATGGGCCATGACGTCCAGACCCAGGGTGGCCGGAGGAGTCAGCGAGAAATACAGGGGACATTGTGCTTTGTCTTGTGAAGCTGAGATCCACCTTTGCTTCGTAAAATCTGGAGTCGCAACGGAACCAGAGATACATCTATGCATTTTGTGTATGTGTGGGATGACAGGGTTAGGCCTTATGGAAGCACCCGATATTGGTAAGCTTCGCCCCAGAAAGCAAACCTCAGGAAGTTCTTTTGTTGTGGCAGAATTTTTATATGAAAATATGTGTCCTTGAGGTTGATCGTGACAGTGTTCAAACCGTGAAGGTCTAGAATTGGAAATTTCGACGGAACATCTGGTGACGCAATGTCTTGTGATGTAACCAGTGTCCTTGGAAACGGAAGGAAGCAACCGAATATTTACCATTTCTCTGGAAATCGCTGCCCCCAAAACGACGGAGGTGGCGGGGATGGAACAGTGGTGCTGAACGCTGTGCTACCAGCACAGAAGGGAAACCATCTAGCAAAGCTGTAGCCCAGTGAGGAGGGCCCTAGGCAGGCTACCAGAGTTAAGGACTTAGAATGTCCAGAAATAGTCTAGGGGCCGGTCTAGGGCGACATAACCCATAGAAACCATCAGTCATGGTTCCCAATCGACTGGCTGCTGTGTATTCTTTGAGCATGGAAGGAGTGCGTCTGCCATCCAACAGCTCCTGAAGAAAAGAGAGAATGAAAGCGATCTCAAGATATGGGGTCTATAATCCAGGCTGCGCACCAGCCGGAAATGATATCCCACTTCTTGCCTATAAAAGCTCCTGGTAGAGACCCTCTACGGGAATCTTGTGGGAATTAGCATTTTATATCATTAGTATCATTTTTGAAAACCGTTGTGCTCCTTAACATTTTTGTAAAAATGGTGATACTTTTTTCAGAATTCTTTGGTAAGTTTAATGAACAGCATTTATTACATTTGTTTATTACATTTAAATATAAAATATATAAAAAATGTAGTAAATAAGTCAATAATTTTATCCCTTAAAACTCATCTTTGATCACCAAAATGACATTTTTTTTTTAAAATCTAGAATTTAACTATACGTTTGAATTAGTATACGCGATTCTATGCATATACAAATTTGCCAAATTAGCCATTGCTTGCCAAAAAAACTAAATAAATAAAACACAAAAGGTGTAACAGAGACATGTACTGTGTTTGTGTGTGAGAGAAAAATAAAAAGACCAATAACAGAAATAAGCGTCTGGGTCTTATACTGTGCAGACTCCACTCATTCATGAGCACAAACACACACACACACACAACATACGTAAGTTAACGCCCTTCTGCACATCTTGTATTCTCTGCTCATGGCTCTCGAGATCTGTGCGTGACCCTGTAGCCGTCTCTCCTGCCTGAGCCGCATAAAGGTCAGTGTGTCTGCTGAGGGAAGAAAGAAATATATAAATAAATCATACTGCACACACAGACATACAGGAAATAAAGAAACCATCACTTGTAAGACCACTCTCGCTGTTTGAACCTTAGCTAACCAAAAATAGCCACTTCCTTTCAATCTTAATGAAATATCTCATTGTGGGAAACTGGGAATAATGAGATCTCTGAATGTGTCCTGAAAGGAGGTTCACGAGACTTTGATTTGGGATCCGTTTTCATGGTCTGTGTGCTCTCTTGTGTGTTGCACAAGCAAGGTGTTTCTGGGTCAGATTATTAGAGTATAGATTCGTTTTTATGGTTTATGGTTTAGTTCAGTTAATGTGATGCAGTTTCTCAGACCATTCTCAAGGGTGAATCAGCGATGAGAAAAAATAAACAAGACAAAGGTCTTCTCTCATACACATACAAACACATTACAAATAGTGCGTATCATCCTGCTGTAGTGTTTCAATTGTGTGTTCATGCTTTAGTTTGATATGCTGTGTTGTATTATTGGTTGTATACTGTATGTTTGTGTGTGTGCTTGTCTGTTGACTTAATAAATGTGATTTGCTGTGGGAGTCTGGGGTCACTCCAGTAATGAGACTCAGTCTTGCGAGCTCATGCACTCATGTCTCTCGTCCTCCCCACAACCCCCTCCAGCCTCTCTCTCTCTCTCTCTCTCTCTCTCTCTCTCTCTCTCTCTCTCTCTTCTCTCTCTCTCTCTCTCTCTCTCTCTCTCTCTCTCTCTCTCTCTCCTCTCTCTCTCTCTCTCTCTCTCTCTCTCTCCTCTCTCTCTCTCTCTCTCTCTCTCTCCCCTTTACATCCATCTGTATTTTTACATGTCTAATCATACACCAACATACACCACATTTTATCTTATATGCCCTGTCATGTGAGAGAGATTTTCATATTTACCACATTAATAATGATTAACTGTGGATGTTATTAGGGCTACTTTGTAAGGCAAAAACTCAACTCAAATCATGCGATTTGTTGAGGAGAGTCATATTATTATTGCTGTTATGATCAGACTAAAGAAGCATGCCCCCCCCCCCCCCCCTCACCTCCAAATAACTGCTAAAAGAATAAATAAATGAAATGTGTTTCAAGTGAAAATTTACTTTCAGTTATTATTATTATTTTACTATACTCAAAAGTAATTCATATTAGTACATTTATTTGACAACAGAAGGTTACATCAATGTTGCCTCAAGAAGAAAAAAATTCTTCCAAAATCAGGTTACCACTTTTTTAATTTTTTTTTGCAAATTATAACTTGTGAACCCAATTGTTATTGATAACCTGCTGCAATGCAAGTATGCAACATTAAACATTTTAGAAATAGTGAACCCAACTGTTTAAGGCAATATAATAAACATCAGGGCCCGTATTCATAAAGAGAATCCTCTCAGAAAACTCTTAATTTAGCTTTAAATCTTTTACGTAGGAGTCTTAGCTTAAGAACCATTCAGGACTGATCTGAGAGCAACTCTGAATAAGGAAAAGACAAAAACTTTCATCTTGAGGAGGCAGTGAGGAGGCGGGGCTGACCCTGTTGCTATGTATGACACAATCTTTTGACGACTGTGAATGGTTGGTTGTCCAAGAAGGAAAAAAAAGAGTGATTTTAAGTATAGGGTCTATTCTAAGCCTTCACTTTGAAATTACATGCGTAATTTTTCCTATTTGACTGTTCTCACACACACACACACACACACACACACACACACACACACACACACACACACACACACACACACACACACACACACACACACACACACACCACACACACACACACACACACACACACACACACACACACACACACATATATATAAATCCTTTTATTTATTTACCATGCTGTTAATTTCCTATAAGGTAATCAATTGGCTTAGAATAATCATAAGATAATAAGATCAGTCACAAACATGATCCCTGCACGATCTAATCTATAGCGTCTTAATAACTCACTGTCATCTATTGTCTGCAACACATTTCTTTTCCCTCTTCATCTTTTTGCCATTTTCTCCTCTGCTAAAGAAACTCTTAAGCCTCTTAAAAGTCCTCGTCCGTGCTCCTAACAATTTTGACCTTAAGCTTTCTGAATTACTTGTTTCTTTACCAGGATTTTTTCTTTGATTTTAAGAGTAAACACCCAGATTTCTAAGAATTTTCTTAGAATTTTGTCACTAGGAGCAACTCTTTATGAATACGGGCCCTGTTTCACTTTAAGATACAATATAAATGTGAACAAAGCATGCTACAAAATATTATTTAAAAAAAAAAAACTAAATCTAGACCATTGATAAATGAAATGCCAACATGCCAAGGTTTTAGACTGGTTTTGCAATAACTTCTCGCTACATGGTTTTGTGAGGTTTTGAACTGAAATTTAAAAACTTGTTTACACTCTGCCTCTTTCTGCAATTTTTTTTGCAAAGTAAACGTGAAAGTGCATGCTGACGCTTTGTACTGGATTCACACATACATGGTTGACTGCAAGGCAGTTTCATTTCGATTGAAAGGACGCAAAACCGCACAGCACACAGAATCTGTATGGTGCATTTCCACTAGCCTAGCACGGAGCAGAGTGAGCGTTTTCAGTTCATATAGAAGTTTAGCTTCATGCTCACCTGCGAGCTTAACACACAAGACAAGAATAGTTCACTGTTAATGAGATAATTTGAATCCCCCCCCCCCCCCCCCCCCAAAAAAAAAAAAAAACAAAATAAAAAAAATATGACATAATTTCCTTATTATGCTAAAAATCTGTATGTCTTTCTTTATTATGTGGACTGAAGATATTTTGAAGAATATCCCAGACAGCAAAATAGTATCGGCCCAGATTCGACCCACATCTGGTACACCTGGAATCCACACAGCCCGGATCTGGGCCGGATCTGGGCCAACACTATGTTGCTGTATGGGATATGTTTACGCAAAAAACAAACATAATTTACCACTTCACTTATAAAATATTAATCTCCAACGTGCATTCACGAGAGCACAATGACGTATGCGTGTTATGTTGATGCCACAGACTACAAAAAAAGATGGATGATGCACCTTTACTCTCTACCATTGAAGAAAAGTGAATGTAGAAATTTGTAAATGTAGAAAGTTGAATCTCCAATCTCCTCCCGAAAATCTTGAAAAAAGTCTGTTGGTGCCTCAGTGGCTACTTCGCTCAGAGAAACTGTCAATCTCAGCTGTCAATCATGAAGTCAAACCGCCGTTTTTTATAGCATCAAATAACTAACTGAACCCAAACTTCTTTAAAACCCTTGTATGGTCTTCGTTTGGGGTGTACACTCAGTGTCCTGGGCAACAAAATGTAATTTTGTTACAAATTAATAGGTTTTTTTTTTCTTTCTGTTTATTAATGTTTTTAGCCCACATTTGTGCAGTTTTTGGAGGATTTATGATATCTTTTAAATTTATATAAATACATAAAAAATGTTTTTTTTAAATAGGTTTTTGTACAAAAACAGCTTTTTACGTAAAATTCACTTTATAAAATACCCACATTTTTAACTTTCATTCATGGGGTTAACTTGGATAATTTGACAAGGTTTAGTGTAATATTTTTGCCCACCTTTTGGAAAATGCAGTTCTCTTACGAGAGGTACTCTCGTATTGTGTAAGTTTAGCTTACGCTACGGAAAGATTCATCTTCTCGAGATATTGAAGCCAAAAATTATCCTTAATTTTGTAATGATTGTCAACGCAGTGCAGCAGCTAGCAGACCTAGAACAGGCTGTCTAGCGTGCTCATTGGCTGCCCTGCGGCAACTGCAGCAGCCTACCAGTGAGCCCTGGCGTGACGTCATGCTGACAATGACTTGGACCCACGAAGGTGCAGAGTTTCGTGGTTGCTTGGTTTCCTTCAAGAGCTGTTGGATCCTTACAGGTCCCTCTCCACGCTCAAAGTGTATGTGACAGCCGTTGCGGCGTTCTCAGAATCGACGCACGGCCGGTCATTGGGAAGGAACGAGCTTGTCATCCGCTTCCTTAGAGGAGCTAGGAGGATGAATACCCCGCACCCCCCTTCCGTTCCTATGTGGGATCTTTCCTTGTTCTTCGAGGCCCTGAAAGTGCATCCCTTTGAACCTTTAGACTCTGCGGATCTAAAATACCTGTCACTCAAAACCGTTTTCCTGATTGCGCTCCCAGCGTGTGGGGGACTTAAGGCCATTGCACACTGAGTCCGAAATTCGCATCCGAAATTTTCGCACGTTAAAAAAAAAAATCGACCTCACGTTATGTCAATCACTCTTGCACACTGCCTCCGAAACTTTCGTCCGTCATAAAAAAATTCGGATCAGGTTCGATTTTCTGCGTTTTTCGCATCCACAGCCAGCATTTTGAGAGGTCTTTTGACTATTCAGACCCACCGTACAAGCGAACGACACAATCCAGAATGGCATCTGACAAGTTGATACACTTCGTCTCGCAGCACAAAGTACTGTATGATAAACAAACCATGATACAGCTGTTCTGTATGCCCAGCGTTTCTGCCGGCCGTGATGTGTGTGTGTGTCTTTTTTGGTGGTCTTCTTTTTAAAATGTGGCTCCAGTATCGCTAGCAAAGCATCAAACTGTTCCATTGACATTCTGAGGTAAATTTTGAATCGCTCGGGATAATTGCGCAACTCCTTGACGAGCTGAAACTCTCCTCTCGGCACATTTGGATGGACCCTCTTTTTCTTCTTTTTCTGAAGAGAGAGGGCAACAAAATCATCCTCACTGCTTGACTAATCCATTTTGTATTTTTTTGCGTTTTTTTCCGCAAAGGTTTAATAAATACGCATCGGACTCAGTGTGCAAGGTTTCTGTGCGTGACGAAATTATAGGCTGACGAGCACGAAAAAACGCATACGAAAATTTCGGACTTCAGTGTGCAATGGCCTTTATACTCGCTGTCAGTCAGCGCTGCGTGTCTCGAGTTCGGACCGAATGACGCAAAAGTCATCCTCAAACCTAGACACGGATATGTTCCTAAGGTGATTGGCACTCCGTTCAGAGTGCAGGTCATTTCCCTATCGGCTCTGCCAGAGTGATGTTAATCTCCTCTGCCCGGTCAGGGCGCTGAGGGTTTACATTACGCGCTCCACCCCTTTCAGGCGCTCTGAGCAGCTTTTCGTTTCGTTTGGAGGGCGCACCAAGGGTCTCGCCGCTTCGAAACAGAGCCTATCCAGATGGATAGTGGACGCTATTGCAGCTGCTTATGCGTCAAACGGTCTGCAATGCCCTTTGGGCGTCAGGGCTCATTCCACCAGAGGCATGACCTCTTCGTGGCCTCTTCTATTCATGACATATGTGTGGCGGCAGGCTGGGCCTCCCGTCCACCATTGTCAGGTTTTATAACCTGGAAGTTCCCGCCTTGCAGGCTAAACTGCTGTCAGTATAAGTGAGAGGTCAGTCCTGTCCAGGTTGGTCGTGCGCAGGCGACTCTCAAATGATTCAGCTCTTCTGGTTGAGCTGCACTTTATCAGGTTATGTGCTATATGATTATAAATTGACCGGCATCGCCGCTCTGTATTCTCTGTGAGTGCTTATGTGCATGCGCTTATTCCCGCTCATCTGGGTTCCCCGACTTCTCTGGGACTCATGTAGTGGATGCTGGCATGCACGGCGTTGACAAGGGGTTCCCGTAGCGTAAGCTAAACTTACGCAATACCAGAGAACCTCTCGTAAGAGAACGAATCGGTTACCTAACGTAACCTCGGTTCTCTCTATATGAGGGAACGAGTATTGCGTAACCTGCCGTGCTCGCGCCACGAGCATTTTTCGCTTTAGTCGATGAAAACCAGAGTATCAGCCTGCGAGCCCCGCTTATATATGCTAAGCCACGCTCATTCTGGTGGGCTAGGACGCGTAAAGGGCGCGAGCGCCCTTCATTGGGCGTGACGTCACGCCAGGGCTCACTGGTAGGCTGCTGCAGTTGCCGCAGGGCAGCCAATGAGCACGCTAGACAGCCTGCTCTAGGTCTTTACTTTAAAGACCTAGAGTCAAATTACTTAAATTACTTTTTGTCAAAGTTTAGAATTTCTTTTTACTGGAAAAAAAATCTGTTTTTCAATAATGTTACATTATGATTAGAATCGCACCTCAACAAGATGTTACAAAGAGAAAAGTTGGATTCTCTAGAGTTTATCATTTATTTCAATCATCTGTTTTTCATATAATAAGACCCCGTAGGCCGGAAAGGGTTTTAAAAAACGAACACTTGAATTTACATCAGTGTGATAAAAACTACCTAAAATGACAGAAACCATCTTCGGAAAAAAATGTTTGATGTGTAATTTGATTGTTTAGTTTGTCTCACGTCCCATTCGATTACATGGAGAGGGCAAGGTTTATGAGATATACTGCTTCCAGCCACCTGGGGGTGATGGTTTCAGGTAGGTAGAAGTAGCGAGGACTCAAGTGCAGAACAATAGGCTTTTATTAATAAAAAATAAATAAAAAAGAATACAAACAAAACTACCCCCTGGGGGAAAACAAAAGACTTACTTGACAGGACACAATGGGTATATTCGACGACTAACCACCACAGGACTGAAAACTCAGGGAGAATAAATAGGGAGAGCAAACAAAGCCGAGCGAGGACAGGTTGGGCAAATTAACCAATAATCAGGTAACAAGATGGGAGGGGCTAGACAATGACAGGAGAGCACATGGTACAAGGAAACACATGACAAGCCATGTGCTCACACAAAACGAACATTCATAAGCACAGCCAGTAATAAACAAGCTGCATGCAACACAGCTCAAGACAAAACATGACATAAAAGCACATACAACAAAGCACACAGACAAGACAAAACAGGAGTGTCAGGGCTCTGTCACAAAACCAAGAAATAGACTAGACAGAAGTAACAGAACCCTGACATTGTGAGGCACACTTGGTTGGCATGTGTTGTTGCATGAATGCATTGGAGATTAAAATTTTGTAAATAAAGTGGTAAACATAGCATTCGCATAGCTTCATAAAACTGAGGTTAAACTAGAGTCACATGGATTCATTTATTGATGTTTTTGCTACCTTTCTGGGGCTTGAAAGTGGTAGTCAAGTCAAGTCACCTTTATTTATATAGCGCTTTTTACAATAGAAATTGTTTCAAAGCAGCTTTACAGAGATAACAGGAAAATAATGTTGTAATAGTATTGTTAAATTCAAAATTAAATGTCCCCATTAGTTGCGAAGGCTGTCAATGGATGGACAGAAAGCTTCATATTTAATAAAGATCTTATTTGTGTTCAAATAACGAAACTTTGAAATGATGGGTGAGTATTGTAAATGAAAAAAAAAATTTTTGGGTGAATTACCGTATTAACTAAAGTTTTCTATCAGCTGAGAGAAGCCATGAAATAGACAAAAAAAAAAAAAAAGATGACAAGTGATGATAAAATGAGCATGGTTTACTAAATAATCTTGGTTGGTATTATCATTCTCAGACTTAATCTGAGTCATCCCTACTTGTTTAGACTTTGTCACTCTTATCTACTGGAAGCCAGTTACCTATGAAATCCCACAAAGACTAAACAACTATAGCAAATAATGTAAGGGCAAGGAAAATAACAAAAAATAAAAAGTAATATGATAAAATTATCAATTATGAAATAATTAAAAAGTGATTAAATGATTATAAATAAAAAATATAATTTTATATAACACAAAGGCTGGTATTAAGAATCCTTAGATCCTTCATTCTGTTTGTTCCTGCAAAACTTGATGTTTGAAATGAAAATGAAATCGCTCAGACATCAATTATACCTCTCAAACAGGACTAAAATACAGAATAGGCCTGTATTAAGAAAAAAGACACCAAATCATTCATGATGCCAAATAAGCACAGATTCGTTGAGCATATTGAACACTCGAATGACTGAACTGTCTGCTAAGCCTAATGGTTTTTCAATATCAAATTCATTAAAAGGAATGTTTGCCATACTTGAGAATAAAGGAAATAGACTCTGGTCACAGTTAATCATAGTGGAGCCAGGCTCTTCTGCAGATTTGAGGTGATCATTAAAAAGAGGCTGAAGAAGCGACCCGTTAATAAAAGCAGTCAGCACAGTATTTACGAATGGATGAGTGGAGTGAACACAGGTCTACATGGACACATGTACATACATGTAAGGGGAAAAAAGAGAGTTTTGAAGATTATTTCGAAAATAATTGACGTTCAAAACAACCTTGGACCAAAAACACTGATCCATTTTTCAAAATATCTTTTGTTTGTGTGTGTTCCACAAACAAAAAGAAAAGAAAAAAAAGTCAAACAATGTTAATGAACATGTCTTCGGGATGTTTGTGCCACTGTATGCTGCTAACCATTTCTTACTAGCCCTCTTTCTTTCCCTTTCCCTGCCAAACCCTGACCTTTCAGCATCCCCCGAAGGACAGCCGAACCATTACAGTAATTAACTGAAGAGAGAGAGGGGAGGATGGAGGGGAAAAGAGAGGTAGGGGGCTGTTTTCTGCAGAGACAGCAACTCTTGCATGTGTCTAGCCATAGAGATGCCTGCAGTTAATGCCTAACTCGCTTTCATTACCAATGAGTGCATGGGGGCAGGCCCAATATTAATCTAACAAAGAGCTAAGGAACAGTTTCACACATCTGACAGTCAGCTGCTTATGGTCTGGCCAAGAGAAGGATGGAGACAGCAAAAAAGGAAAGTAAAAAAACAACAACAGATGTTCAGCATGATTACAATTGAATAAAAAAAAATGCTAAAATGATAATACACAAAAATGGTCAAATATTGTTTAATACTATTTTTTTTACATTATCTGTAGTTGTCAGTACACTGTACACAGTACAGTACCCTGTGTACATCTGTACACAGATCCAGTGTTTCGATCATAAAAATATTAATTGCATTTTAAAAGTGTCATGGACTGCAATTATTATTGTATAATGTTTCCCGGGGTGCATGTTAAAACTGTTAGTAGAAGTTTTACACCATAATTTCTATATAAATTACCATTTTCTATCCTGATTTTTGCCCTCTGATTTAAAAACTCTGTTAACGAGTTCGTTTGCCCATAGAATCTTTAAGATATTAGGTTAAACTTATTTGGCTTGCTGTCCACTGGAGAGGGGCTCGATGAAGCAGCTTCAACTCGAGCTCTGATATACCCCCCAGTGGCTAAATGTAGGACCTGGTAATTAAAGGGCAAGGTACCTGAGATGAAGGTGGAGTTTGGGGAGGTGGAGGGATACTGGGACAGCTGATACTGGAACAGCTGATGCCAGGGAGAGGTAAGCGGCTGCTTATATAGGCTGTAGGCTGTTGATTGAAAGATTATATTGGCTCGCTCCTCCCTAACTTACGTTTAGGAACTTCATTTAACGAGTTTGTTTGCCCATAGAATCTTTAAGATATTAGGTTAAACTTTTTGGCTTGCTGTCCACTGGAGAGGGGCTCGATGAAGCAGCTTCAACTCGAGCTCTGATATACCCCCCAAAAGTGTTGAATAAATATTTGGGACAGCAAGTTAGAATAACGTGATCAAATACAGGATAGCATAAGTATGTTACCCCCCAAAAGAGTGGAAATTGAAAGCTGTATGGAGCATGGATGGACACTGCTGCGGCAGTGATGTTTAATGGGGCTCCTGGCTGGAACTGCGTCTCCCTACTATGCCCACCATGTGGGGCTATTAATGGAGCTCCGGCGGGAGCTGTGTTTGAAAGAGTGCCTGCGTTCGTTGTGGAGTGAAACGACATGGGCTTGTGGAAATTTGACTGGGGTACATCTCTCCGCTGCACTGCTGCGGCAGTGACTTTCAGAAATTACTCCTGCGGGAGTATCTTGGGACTGGAGGTTTGAGTACGTGGTTGGAGAACGCCCTGCCACATCCATGACATGGAGCTCCATGGAGTTAGAGAACATAGGGGCTCCAGATGTCACAAATGGGGAAGAAGGTCCTCGACCCTAAAGGCAAAATGGGGCCACCAGTATCTGAAGCGAAACTCCCTACGCAGCAAGAGGGAGCCTACGGTATACATAGGAAAAGCAGAACTACCATCTTTCTGACGCAGGGGGCGGAGATCACGTAAAGACATAATGGCCCGTCGCGTTCAAGGGACGTACGATCCTTGGTACCTCCAGTCCTGTTTTTCGGATAGGAGGGCCCACACTGCGATCCGAACGGGAGAGCCTCCATGGTTTAAAAACATGAAGGATCACACAGCGATTCGGAAAGGGAGAGCCCCCACGGCGCCCGAACGGAAAGCTCATACTGCGATTCGACCGGGAGAGCTCCCGCGTTTCGAAGGAGAGAGCCCCACCATATGTATAAATAGGGAGTTCACTTGGCGATCAAAACGGGAGAGCCCACACAGCAAGTCGAACGGAGAGCCTAAGATGCATCTGAACGGGGGAGCCCACACGGCGATTCGGATGGGAGACCCCACTCCAGGAGTGGTAGGTCACGCACATCCGAAAAGGGAGAGCTCTCACTGCATCCAGATGAATACACGCCCTGCGGGGCTAGGTAAGCGGGGAGATGCAAATGGTAGGGAGAAGCGGTCCAGACTCAGAGGGATGCTAGTGTTTGTTGTGCTTGTCTAATGTTATGCAGATCTGAACGAACATATGTTTAGAAGGGCTGGCATGTTGAGAATAAGCCTGGTTGCTGGACCAGGAGGGCCTGCTGGCTCCCGAAGGGGGAACAGTCGTAATTTGGAACAAACAGTCGGGAGGGCTCGCCCGTTTCTTGACGGGAGCAGCTCACTGCGTCAGACAGGCGAGCTCTATCGCTCTGCGGCGAGCTCTACCGATGAATAGCGTGATTTATGCCGTCTGACCAGGAGGGCCCGTGTTGCCTCTGGCGGGAGCCGCTCACTGCGCTGGGCGGACGGGCCCTACTGGTTTACGAATGAGGGGCAACCAGATTTGGGAATGCCCAACCAGGAGGGCCAATGTAGCTTCCGACGGGAGCAGCTCACGGCGTCGGGCTGATGGGCCCTACCGACTGACGGTGGAGTGGCGCGTTTTTTGGAAGCCCGGACTGGAGATTTCTTGCGGTCCGCTGGGAAATCGATACCTGTTGGATGGGAAAGAGGAAACATAGATGCATGCAATATCCGCTAGGAGACCTATGCTCGCTGGATGAGGAGAGAGAAAACTGAAGCATACTACGTCCGATGGGAGACCAATGCTCGCTGGACGGAAGAGTGTAGAGATAGATGCATGCAACGTCCGCTGGGAGACCAATGCTCGCTGGACGGGAGAGAGTGGAGATAAGTACATAGTACATCCGCTGGGAGACCAATGCTCGCTGGATGGAAAAGAGTAGAGCTAGATGCATGCAACGTCCGCTGGGAGACCAATGCTCGCTGGATGGAAAAGAGTAGAGATAGATGCATGCAACGTCCGCTGGGAGACCAATGCTCGCTGAAGAAAAATGAGCTCCTGTGGGAGCAGAGGAGACATCACTGCAGCGGCAGTGGAGAAAATAGCCAGGGAAACAGAAGGCGTGGGACGACCATCGACCTAGAATTTGATTTGGTGATCGGAAGAAAGCCAAATTGAACATGGCGTCTAGGGTTCTTGTTTTGTTAGGAGAAAAAGACCTGAGCGGAGAATGGTTAGGCAGATGCTAAGAATGTTGACGGTTAAAGTTAGCTGAGGCGGCGCACAGGGCACATAGGACGAGCGTGAGCTCTGCCACACAGAAATTACAGACATGGAGGAAGTGGCATTGTTGCCTGTTGCAACGTGATGAATTAAAGCTGTTGCACACTTGTCTGCCTGAAACTGAGGTAAAAATCTGGTTACGGTCATTCCTTGATTGAGGGACATATGAAGTGGATTTTTCTTGGAAAGGAGCTGAATGGGTTGGAAGATCTGGGTTGGTTTGGGGACATTGTGAAGTAGAATGAATGATAGACCTGCAGATGGCGCAAGAAGGGCTTCGAACGCCTAAGACTCTGTTATATAGTTCGAGGTCCAAGGCTCCCCAGTAAGGACACTGGTTCCAGTGTGACGCAGGCGTCGCATTTAGCTGAAGAAGCTTATGGTATGTATAAAAAATTACTACCTCCGAAAGAGAGACTGAGCTCTGCTATGATAGAGAGGTAGTCATTTAATTCCTTGCGTCTGGCTGAAAATGAAGTGCAAATTACATCTGTGTATCTAACAAAAGCAACGCAGAATTCTGCAAGTGTGAGAACTCGTTTTGAAGGTTTGTACGGAATTTGTAAGATTTAACGATTTAAGTCAAACGAGCGATGGGATTCATCTTGAGGGACGGAAGTCAGTAGAGAAGATCGATAGTTGCACCAGATAGAATTAGGGAACGGAGATGGGCTGGGACTGGAGGTGGTTCCATGGCGACTGCATTGTTAGGAGCTGGAAGATGGGCTGCTGTTGAGAGTGAATGGGCTGGCAAGCGGATTGTACCTGAGGAGCAAGTGTAAGTGTTGAGAAAAGTAAATGAATTTTGATCGGAGGGTCCCTTTACTGACTGGTGTCCAGTGTTGGGAAGGATACTTTCAAACGTATTTCCTTACAGAATACATGCCCCAAATTTAATTTGTTACGTTAAGTTACTCAATCTGAGTAACATATTCTGAATACTTGGATTACTTCCACATTGAACTGCATTTTATAAGTGTAGGAATGCGGAATGGTGATGCGGTGGTGATGCGTTGTAGGGATAGCGCTGCCAATAAATCACCTAAAAGCTATCACAAAGAGTCGGCAAAAGTATTGATTATGAATATGTCAAATATAGCAAGGATATATTTTAATTGTTTATTAATAAACAAGGGTTTCTGTCTGTGTCACTGTGCCTGCAAAGATGAAGTTGACGATGCTGACTCGCGATCTTTGCATTATGCTATAGGACGCGCCAGAGAGAAATGTGCAATTTATACGGATTACATAAGCAGAAGGCAGTTTGTTTTGTTTCGTTTTGAATTGTTTAGAGAGTGACTAAACTCGTGAAACGGAAGTATCGTAATGTAATCCATTGATTTCACAATGTAACTGTATTCTAAATACCAACTATTTAAATTGTAACTGTAATGGAATACAATTGGGCCTACTCATAATTTGTATTCTGAATACGTAACGCCGGTACATGCATTCTGTTACTCCCCAACACTGCTTGATGGCTGGCATGGCCTGGGGAGTGGGGCTGACTGCATGAGTGGGGCGAGCGAAGTTTTGCGCCGTTGTTGTGGGGTTGAAAACGGCCAGGAACCGGGGGGTAGGAGGAAACGGAACGGTAGAAGAGGTAAGGTGCTAGTCTACTTTTATAAAATGTTGAAGTGTTTGATAGAATGCTGGAACTGTAAGAACTGATGAAAAGATCGTAGAGTTGAGCTTTTGATGATCTGCAGGAGAAATGGATTCCGGAGCTGGATAACTTGACATAGGCTTTGACCAAACATTTTAAAATGGGTGGAATCGGTGTATTAGCAGCGGAAGAGTGGAGAGAAGAAGATGGACGAGGCTCGGTTGAAACTGGCGATCTTGAAGATGGAGGAGAGCGTTGCCTTTGGAACGTGGTTTATATGCGTGCTGGATTTCTCGATCGGAACGCTCATGAAGATAATCCGTAAGATCCGATCTCACGCGGGGTGTGACTGGCTGTGTCCCAGGAAGGCTTGTCAATCGTCGTCTGAAGGAAAGAGCTGGATTTCCGGGATGTCGGACGTTATTCCGTGCGGCAATACTGGGACAGCTGATACTGGAACAGCTGATGCCAGGGAGAGGTAAGCGGCTGCTTATATAGGCTGTAGGCTGTTGATTGAAAGATTATATTGGCTCGCTCCTCCTTCGAACTTACGTTTAGGAACTTCATTTAAAAGGGGCATGTATTTTTAAGACTTCTCCATAAACAAAAACGATTGGGTATTATTTTTGAATATGAAATAAGTATTACATGTAGAACTCTTTTAAAAGCTTTTATGTTTTTACTATTACTATTACAGCTGCAGAGATGAACTAATTGTGAAAAGCGATTACATAATTTTATTTAGGTCTACTCCCATTGCATAAAAGGTTGCAGCACTGAGCATTATGATGTATGTTGAGTGCACAAATGAAATGATGTAACTCAATTTCTGCACTCTTGTGAATGCTTTGATCATAGTACATCAGTGCAAACGCAATGCAAATACAAAATTATTTTTTTACATGTGGGTATAAAGTGTTTTAATTCTACAATATATGGTGTAAAAACGTCTGAGTGCTGCCCTCTTCAGGTTGAACTGTGGCTAGTGCAGTTGAATTTTCCTATTGGATGTTGTGGTACGCGCTTTCCTACAGAGAGACGCAGGTCTCTGGTGCCCCCGAGCCCCCCCCAACCCCCAACGTACACTTGATTAAGAGACAAATATTAGTAGTCACTAATCTAACGCAAAACTTGCGGTAACTACGAATCTGTTTAATCTACTTGGGAAAACAATTTCAGAGTCAGTCGGAATAAAATCAAATGTAACAATTTATTATGTCAGGTAAATGTATCATGCCAATTTCATAACCACTTCAAAGATAATCAATACAATAACATCAAATGCTCAGAGATAAAGAGTAAAAGATGTACAATAGGTTAAACCCGACGTTTTGAAAAATACATAATACTGAAGTCTTTGAGATCATTCAACATTATGGGCTGATCTGAGTTACAGAATCACCCAGAATCACCCTTTAGTTTACTTCTTTGGGAATGAGACATTTGTACCAGTCGCACTGAGACATTTCAAATGATACCAAACATGTATAATACTGTATGATAATTATTCACACAAAACCATATAGACTTTTGGTTGAATATCTGGTGATATCAGCGTGAGAGAGAGACAACATAGGGGAGGTGATTTGACTCGGGGATTGTAGTTTCTCAAGAGAGAGTCAAATGTTAATTTCCAGGAAGGTCGGGAGTGGTCGTTCCTCAACCAGACTGCCCGGCATTTCTTAATTCTTACAACTCCATATAAAGAGACACTTCTCATGCTCTTCCTTGTCTGGTCTCGTCATTCCCTCAAAGAACACTTACCTGACTCCTTACCTGTACGATACCTACCAGAATGATTTGTCTTTGTCATCTACTTCCTTCATCCATCTCCAGTCATCTGCCTTGATCTGCATTTCAGAACCTGCAACAGATAAGGCCATTACTCATCCAGATATCCATCCTGAACACTATATTCATCAGTTACGCACCTGCTTCCATCATTTTGATCACATACTTCTGAAAATAAACCTGTTGATTACTTAACCTGTAATGTTTTTCAACAGTACATAACATGTGATGCGGTGAAAATGACACTAGTGAAATTATTTTCAAAATTTGATAATTTTCAGTGCTAGACATTGATTGTAGATTGTTAGATTTAAAAAGTGAGGGTCTACAAATATCAACAACAACACTGAAACATTTCTCAAAAATATTTATTTTACCTTCCACAGAAGAAAGAACATCATACAGTTTAGGAATAATATGTGGAATAACATGAGCAAATAAGGACAGAATTTCCATTTTTTACTATTAGAGTAAACTACCCCAAAGTTCACAGGGCCAAAAGTGCCCATCTACCACCAAATAAGGCTCTATGTTAGTCTGTCCTGTGATATATCCAGTGTTTTTTTATTGCATTGTCTGACAGAATGAGTTAATCAGTAGTAATCATCTATAACATCCTCCTCCATCTGCTCTGTTTGGAGTATCATGGCAGACATCATGCACTGAGTCAGCGGCCCTCTGATAACATTAGTGCTTGGCTTCAGGGCCGGGCAGGGACCGCCCCTCCTTCAGAAACAGAAATGTTAAGGCAATTCATCCATCCACACATTTATCCAGCAATCTTTTTTGTCTCATATGTCTGTCCTTTCAGTCATCCATCTGTCCATCCATCCATGTATTCCTGCATCAATCTTCAATAAATGTGTTTTTCTCCAATGATCTTGTATCTCTCATTTCATTTAGGTTAGGAGCCTGTTTTTGTTTTGCTGTCGATTGGCTTTGGCATTGCTGACTCCTTATAAAAATATTTGTGTGTGTGTGTGTTTGAGAGAGAGATTTGTGATAGCTATGTCAGCTTACTCTCTCAAGTGGAAAGAAAAATACAGACAGCACATGAATAAAACCACATCAATGACAAACTGGTAATTTTTTATGATTTACTACTACCAATACAGACAGAACACCACACTGAAATACTCTGACCAAGTGTTCGTGTCTTGCCCTTATAACCCTCTCATGCAATGACCTGGGCACAGCCACTTGCCAGCACTCCTCCCCAGTGGCACAGTCTTTACATTCTCGCTCTAACACCCCGTCTCACAGGCGCAAGTCCCTAAACTTTGCTCATAAGCTTTTTATGGGCAGTGAGAGAATGGCCACCTACTCTTAAGAAAGTCGCTGTTGTGTTTGAACTAGTGCAGCACGATTAATCGTATCGCAATCGTAATCGCGATGTCAACAGAGGTGTATAAAGTACTCAAAATTGTTACTCAAGTGGAAGTACAAGTACTGAGGGAAAATTTTACTCAATTACAAGTAAAAGTATCTGGCCAGAATTGTACTTGAGTAAAAGTAAAAAAGTACCACATTAAATTTGTACTTGAGTATTAAAGAAGTAAAAGTAACAGCAAGAATGAAAACTAGAGATTCCCGTTTAAGCTTTTAATATCTTAAAAAATAAAGTGAATGAACCACATACAAGGTTTTATCCTGCTTTAGAACTGTATTTAGTTATCAAACTTTAAGAAATGCCAGTACACAACATGCTACTCAAAGTTGTAAAACCTTGCATTTAAGTTAAAGGATTAGTTCACTTTTAAAAAACTTTTGCTGATAATTTACTCACCCCCATGTCATCCAAGATGTCCACGTCTTTCTTTCTTCAGTCGAAAAGAAATTAAGGTTTTTGATGAAAAGATTCCAGGATTTTTCTCCATATAATGGACTTCAATGGGACCCAAACATGTTTCAAGGTCCAAATGAGAGTTTCAGTGCAGCTTCAAAGGGCTTTACACCAGACGTGACGTCACGTAATACGCAATTACGTTGAAAAGGTCGCGCTTCTGTCCTGACGAAAATGTTCTTTTAGCCTTTTTAATATTAAAACACCCAGGATAGGCACACGAAATGGGCATTTTAAACGATAAACTGACACAAAGACATTTGAATATGTGTATATGGTCCTGCTTCCTCACATTTGTAAACACTGACTCGGTACTTCCGCCTACGCGTGACCTTTTCAACGTAATTGTGTATTACGTGACGTCACAAACGTGCATCACAGAACAGAGCAAGGCGAGCATATGTGCTTTTAAAACTTAAACTTTTTGATTTATTTTTTAAATGACGATGGTTTCGCTAGATAAGACCCTTATTCATTGTCTGGTATCGTTTAAAGCCCTTTGAAGCTGCACTGAAACTGTCATTTGGACCTTGAACCGTTTGGGTCCCATTGGCAGAATAAATAACATTTAAATTAAACTGGGCATCAGCGCAATTCAATTAGTTTGGTAATAGCAAGGGAAAATAGAATGAAGTGATCTCCAAAAAAGAAGTACTTTTTGATTGTAAATTAAATTGTAAGGAGTAAAAAGTACTTTTTTTTCTTAAAAAATGTAATTAAGTAAAAGTAAAAGTATTGATTTTTAATTGTACTCAAGTAAAGTAAAAATCCCCCAAAATAGTACTTAAGTACAGTAATCAAGTAAAATTACTCAAGTACTTTACACCTCTGGATGTCAAGCCTATGCGATTATTATGACGCAAAATGCTGCGATTTTATATGAAATAAACAAATTAGGGCTGTTAACACAAAGCATCTGTTCTTTTTTGTCATCCTTTGGCTAGTGTTACTTACATGATCCCGCTTTTATTCATGCGAGACAAGTTAAAGAGAGCGCGCTGCCTGTAAATGTCCTGACTGAAAGACGCGCGCCAGTATCATGCGCATGCACAGACCGCGCGCCAGAATACAGTTCTCTTTCGCGCTTGAACGAACAATAACACACACAATTATGCCAAAATGTCGTTTGTCGAGTATCTTCATAACATAAGAGCAGTCTTATGATGAACGTGAAGTTGTGAGAGAATGAGGCTTGGGTGTGCGAGATCCGCGACTCACACAACAAGGCTGCTCTTAAAGGGCCAGTAGCCAATAATGCTCTGTCAGTAAAGTGAACAGAGAACAGAGGAACAGAGAAAATGACCCACTGCTCTTGACTAAAGAACCTGTTTAGCTTAAATAAAAATGAGTCTATATATAATTTATAATTTATGCAGCGCATACTGTTTGATAACTTTATTCAATTTCTGTATATGTGCTACATGTTGGAAAGGAAGGGCACAGGTAAATATGACATTTATTGTTTATGTGAGGATTGTTTGAATTTCACTTAAATTAAAAGCTGTTATATTTTTTAAAGCCTAATAAAAAAATGTAAAAAAATAAAATAAAAAAATCGATAGCCTTCAATTGTAATGATGTAATCACTGTAATGTTGGATGGCTATAATTAATGTTTAAAATGTGTTGTCTTATTGATCATTATAGGTGTTATCAATCATTTAGTTTTTGTTGCTAGTTTGAGTTGAGAAATACACATTTCAGAATCATTACTAATCTGTGTGTGCATTTTGCTTAAGAACCAAGAAAATTGACTCAAGAAACCATTTGTTTATTATATCGCAATCGCATATCGCAATCGCAATATTGACCTCAATAATCGCAATATGACATTTTCCCCAAATCGTGCAGCCCTAGTTTGAACCCAATAAATTTCCTGCAGCCACCTCCACTCTGCTATGCCCAATGGGCCTCATTTATCAATCTAAAACATTCATTTTCTGCTGTAACGAGGTTAAAGCTCAGGGAAGAAGGTGGTGAGAACCAGCGCCCATTTAACACAATACACAATTATAAAATAAACAAACAACAAAACGAAGGTAAAGCGGCAGCCCCTCAAGGACAACAAACCTCCTGAGCAGGTTTTATTCTGGGTTAGAGATTGCAAACCCAAACTGGACCAATCAGCTGTGAGCAAAGTGACATGTATCTGATGCAATAAAGCCACTCCCCTGACTCTCTCGCTCCAAAGTAAAGCAGTTTATGGTAAAAAAAAACTTTAGAGTATTTTGCTGCTAATTATTTATTATATTTATATTATATGAATTAGAATTACTTTAAATTCATATTATATAACCATATAATTACTATAGCCTATTAATTGACAAGTAATATTAAACTTGTCTTTCAAATTAATATAAATACAATACATGCATTCATATAAAATGCTTTTAAACAACGTGTATTCATTTGAGCTCGTTGTGAGCCTATAATTCTTAGGCCTATTTATTTGATTCACATCATGCATTGATATAGTCAGATATTTCCTTTCAGCTGCCTTCTCACACCTTCGCTTCGAGATGTACCACTTGAGAGATGTATGATATTCCATAAGCAAAGTCAACAGTGATTACAAGGTGTTTGGTTTCATTTCTTTGACATGTTCTATGCGTAGCCTTTGCATCGATTCTCGGGCTATGGTTAGACGTTGTGACAACATGAGAGGTTCAGAATCTTTAGTGTGTGCAAGTTCCCGGTAAACACCACTTCAACAGTCTCTTCAGTATGTAGGTATGTTTAATAATTAAACAAAAGGTTTACAACTTAAATCTCTTCAGCTCAAAAGTAACTTAATCTTCTTTGTTTCACAGAGGTATGCGCCATTTCTCCAACCACACACTCTTCAACAGTTTCTCACACCCACTATTAGAGCCTGGTGCTGGTCTCATTAGCTGCAGCTGTACTCTCAGGCAGCCTGGGTTTTGTAGTCCTTAACAGACGACCATCTTGCTCCAGCCATCTGAGGGCAATGTATCTGCCCTCTAAAACACGCCCTCTCATGATGCCACATACCCCCCTCCTCTGCTCTGAGGCTCTTGGCTGGCAGGCCACTGTGAAGAGGACATCTTTGCGAGAGAGGGCATCAGCATTTCCACGGCATTGACCAGGCCTGTGGACAACAGAGAAGTTGAAGGCTTGCAGACTTAAAAACCATCTAGTTATTCTGCCATTGCTCTCCTTATTCCGGGCCATCCATTGCAGTGGTGCATGGTCTGTCATTAATACAAATTTCCTCCCCAATAGGTAGTACTTGAGTGCCTCTAGTGCCCATTTAATAGCCAGGCACTCTTTCTCAATTGTGGCATAATTTTTTTCGTGCTTTGCCAGTTTCCTACTGATGTATAGCACAGGATGTTCCTCGCCTTTATGTGTTTGAGAAAGGACTGGTCCTAGACCCACCTCAGAGGCATCAGTCTGCACCAGGAATTCTTTTGTGAAGTCTGGGGACTTCAAAATCGGCCTGGAACACAACATCCCCTTTAACTGGGAAAAGGCCTCCTCTTCCTCTTTGCTCCACCTTACCAGTCTGGAGTGTCTGTTAGTGGTTAGCTCTGTGATTGGTGCAACCAGACTTGAAAAGGTAGGCACAAATCTCCTATAATAATTGACTAGGCCAAGGAAGGACTTTACCTGTCTTTTGGTTTGTGGTCTATAGGCCAGTTCTGAATGGCCCCAACTTTGGCTTCTTGAGGTTATACTACACCCCTGCCTATTAGGCTCTAACCATTTCTTAGCCAGACGCATTAATTTTTGCATCTATGTACGGGGTTGCTGTTCTTTCTTGAAGAACCATGCATGGAACCTCTGGGTCCTTCGAATTCTGTAAGACCACTGCGACTTAATATTTCTTTCTTTAAGGAGTCATAACTATTGGCCAAGGTTGGATCTAGATCTAGGAAGGCTTTCTGTGATTCTCCAGATAAAAATGGTGCCAATATTTTGGCCCATTGACCTCTTGGCCATATTCTCTCCCATTTTAGGAATAAAGTCACTAGCCCGTATCCTGCTAACATCTTGGGCTTGTTTCATTTCCAATTCTTTAACTTTAAGGTTATTAGCCCGCTTTTGTAACTCCAGCAAGCCAGCTTGGATTTGCTGCTGCACTTTATTACTCTTTATCATTGTTTTCAGTAACTCTTCCATTTTACAATCAATTGATTGTGTACTTAGCTTCGAAAACAGGCTTGTGAGGTCCTCCACGTCACTCTGGAATATCAGCAGTCATCCACTTGCCTGCATTCTCCATCAAATGTGACAGCATGAGAGGTTCAGGATCTCATGTGTGCAAGTTCCTGGTAAACACCACTTCAACAGTCTCTTCAGTATGTAGGTGTGTTTAATAATTAAACAAAAGGTTTACAATTTAAATCTCTTCAGCTCAAAAGTAACTTAATCTTCTTTGTTTCACAGAGGTATGCGTCATTTCTTCAACCACACACTCTTCAACAGTTTCTCACACCCACTATTAGAGCCTGGTGCTGGTCTCATTAGCTGCAGCTGTACTCTCAGGCAGCTTGGGTTTTGTAGTCCTTAACAGACGGCCATCTTGCTCCAGCCATCTGAGGGCAATGTATCTGCCCTCTAGAACACGCCCTCTCATGATGCCACAACGTCTATTCAATTTTCACTGACAGCCCAAATTTTGCCTTGTTTTAGCCTAGACGTCAGGGCTATGTTTGGACGGCTATTAAACATCTCTTAAACGCAAAATTTAACAGTATTCAGAACATAACAGGCTTCTTCCACAAAGACGGGAAGTAAATGGCTTCAGCTAGCATACTGCTCCCAATAAGTGACAAAATAACGCCAACATTTTCCTATTTATATGTTGTGATTTGTATAGTCACAGTGTTTACAAATAACAAGGTCATATGAGACACAGGCATCTTTTAACCATATACATATTGGGAACTATATTCTCAGAAGGCGAAGCACTGCTACTTGGGAAGATGAGCAAGCTAGATTTCAGAGATAACAATACTGCTAGATTTCAGAGATAACAATAAAACAACACTGCATTTATTCATTTAACAGCTTTCATAAAGTCCTGACAAGGGACTCTCATATCAAAGGTTTCCCGAGCTGCACACGTGAGGATACTTGTAGAAGAACTTGGCAAGAACAGATTAATAGCTCATTTCTCCAGTCACAATAGATATTGCACAAGACATGAATAAGTAATGCTGTCATCACCTGGATTTTTGTAAGCCACTGCACTGCATTTCATTAGTGAGGTGCAATACTTGCTTATTTATGAGTTTGCGATAAATATAATATCCAGTAGTAAACATAATATTCTGATTCAGGGTTGTACGTCAATTCATAATTAATTTGAGAATAAACATGAACTGAAATTGAAAGAAAATTATTTGTATATATATATATATATATATATATATATATATATATATATATATATATATATATATATATACTAAATATTAATATTTAAGACCATAAATCACTACAAAATTATATTTGAGTATTAGCTTATTTTCAACTAGGCTGAAAGTAATTTTATATGAACATTTTTAGTATAACCTAAAAATATGCTTTCAAAAGTGAATCAATATCAAAAATTCTTTTTGATGATTTCAACTGAAATTGTTAGCGCTTTTCCATCACACCAAATGTAACATGGCATTCCATAATCAATCTGTAATCAGTTAAATTGTCTTGGGTTACTGTAACCCAGAACTGTAACCCTGTTCCCTGAAAAAGTGGGAACGACTCCGTTTGATTTTGCACTGTAGGAACCGTTTTTGTGTGACCGGCTGTGAATATGTATAACACGTCAATGGAATTGACTTTGAACTTTTATAGAATTTGACAGTGACGTCATTGGAATGTATGCTCGTCAGATGCTTTAATTAGATGTGCCACAGGTGCATCGGTAGGTATCATTTTGTCTGAAGAGCAGTCCTGGGACATCCTCAGTGTGGCATTAAAGTGCAGCATCTCGTTCCCGCTTTTTTACGGAACAGGGATACAGTCAAGTAACAAGTCTTTTTTTCAAAACTTTACACACTAATGCAAAATGATGCACTGCATTCAAAATATCACAAACATATTATTTTTGAGTCATTATATTTTACAATATAGTCAGAATGTCTCCTTACAGTCAGCTGTACTGTTGTACAGTATGATAACTCACCAGACTGTGACTAATCATGCAGTGCACTGCAGTGGATGCATGGGTGCTAAAATATTTGTAAACTGTATGTTATGCTGAAATAGCTATTATGTGTACATTAGAACATGTGTACATTACAGTAGATTGTTACATACCTTTTCTCATTTCTAGTTTGAATCATACCCTCCACTGTAAATCGACTCAAATTCTCTCTCATTGTTAATGTGGTTGATCACACGATCAATGACATTAGCCCTATCTCATCAGAGACCACTCTTCTTGTCCCTGGTCTCCTCCTCTTTCTCGTACAACTCGTCCTCTTCCTCCCCTTGCTCCCCTTCCAACTCCTCCTCTTGCTCCTCTTTGAACTCCTCCTCCTCTAATTCAAACCCTGCCTTGTCCTCTGGCTCTCCCTCCAACTCTGTCTGCATTGTTTGCCTCTATTGTTCAAAACCTATAACTTGACCTATGGCCAATTTATAGGCCTATTCTAAAGCCATGATTGGTTGGTGTTAAGTAAAGCAATGAGTGTTTGCACATGTGAGGAGTTAGTGTGAGGCACTGAATAATTAGTGTGGCATTTTGATAGGTATTGTTTGAAATAGGAAATCAAGATACTTCCTGTTAGATTTTTGGGTTACATTGAGAATTGTGTGTTGTGGTTTGCAAAAAGTGTTTTATGAAAACTGAGTCGAAGGCTGAGAATTAGTGGATGGTTTTGCAGATTTGTTGTTTGGTTCTGGTGTTTGAATGTTAGGTTTCAGAAATTGTGTGACAAGTTTTGTGTGATTTTGTGTGTAAGCAGTTGAAAAAAAAGGTTTAACTTTATTTTGATGGTCCCTTTAACACATTCTGTTGACTAAGTAACGTTGCACCTACATGTCACTCTCATTAGAGTGTTGGTAGAGCATTAGTAGACACACGCATTAGTAGATCACAATAAAGAGTTATCAGATATTAAGCAGACAGTTTACTAATACTCTAATGAGAATGTAGTTGCAAAGTTACTTATAGTCACCAGAATGTTCAAAAGGGACCATCAAAATAAAGTGCAACACTCTGCTTTTGTTTTGAGCTTTTATTTCAGAAGGTCAGCCTGAAATAAAACAGCGTTCCCCACCAGCGTTATTATGCACGGCTTGGTGGGGAACGGTGACTTATTAAGTAACGATGAGCTCAACAGAAGAGATAGCCTGCAAGCGTCTTTTCGGACTGGGGCATCATCGTATAACCACACGCCCTTGCATCCACAATAGTCGAATAAGTTGACATCGAGGGCTCAAGGACACACGAAGAATAAGGTTTTTGCCATGAACAAGTTAACGTCACGGAGATCCTTAAGAAGGGGCAGTCTAGCTGTAACACCACCTCGAGTTAGGGATGTAACGATTCACTCAACTCAAGATGCAATACGATTCACAATACTGATTTCACGATTTTTTAAACAAAAATAGATTTAAGAAAATTATAAATTATTATTTTTTTTATTTCTCAGACATTTATATTTATCTGACGCTTTCATCCAAAGCGACTTACAATTGCTATATTTCAGAGGTTGCACGCCTCTGGAGCAATTAGGGGTTAAGTGTCATGCTTAGGGACACATTGGTGTCTCACAGTGGATTCAAACCCGGGTCTCTCAGACCAAAGGCATGTGTCTTATCCACTGCGTCATCACCACCCAGACAAAATGGTGCACATTTCAATATATTAAAATGTGATAAAAAAATATATACAATATAAATATATGTAAAAATGTAATATTTTGTCAAAAAATACAACTACATTGAAATTTTAAAACAAAAACCTCACAAAAAAAGTCCCTCCAAAGGGATCCTCCCATGCTATTTGCTTGGAAGGAGGTTGTTTCAGCTCAGTCTTTCTGTCTGTCTGGTTGAGAAGCTGCTCTGCGTCAGGCGGGTGGACACGGGTTATCTTCTTCACCCTCATCCCTCAGCCTGAGTCACACATATACACAGTATGGTCTGAAGACAAAAAGACCCGCCGATGCACCTGTGGCACATCTAATTATAGCCTCCGACGAGCACACATTCCAATGATGTGAGGAGGCAGAGGCTATAAAAGTCAAAGGTCAATTCCATTACCGTGTTACATACATGTATTAATAGCCGGTCACACAAAAAGTGTTTACAGAGAGCCGAATAAAGCACAGCATTAAGTGTAGCTTTTGAAGGTGGAGTGGTTTGTAACCGGACCATAACAAATGCTACTGGTACAATTACCCACTATTCTCAGAACCATTCAGTCCAATGAGGGTAAAAAGTATTTTGCAAACACATAAAAAATTGCCATTTAGTTACACCATGAGTATTGGTACTAGTATTTAGTCTTAAAAACTGCAGCTGTGGATGAAATCCCTGACTGCACTTCCAAACTGATAATTTCACTCTCCAGTTAACACCCATTTAGCTTCTTGTTGAGTGAGTGCTGGACACCAAGACACACCACCACTTTTTGTTTCACTGTCTCTCTTTCCCCCCATCTAATTAATGTAGCCTTGTTGAACTAAAAGACTATTGCCAAGTTCCTTTATTTTCATCCATTTAAAGGCATCTGACTTTAGAAGAATCAAGCTGGCAGATCAAGTTGTCTTTTGAGAGACATTAGTTTATCTAACTTATTGAGAACATGATCAAAGGCTCTTTCAATGTCCACATGAAAAGCCATATGCTACATGAATGAAATTTTTCCTCAGGGAGACTGCAATGCGATACTGTAGTAGACGGTTGTTATAATTTTCTCTCTAATATTATCAATCTTGTAAGTAAAGAAGTTCATAAAGTCATTACTGTTGTGCTGTTTGGAAACGTCCGGTGATTGAGCTTAGGGCTGGGCGATATGGCTGAAAACTGTATCACGATATCAGTGTTTCATATCGGTCGATATCGATAATTATTGATTTTTTTATGACCCAAATAAGGACCAGGAGAAAAAATATATTACATTTAAACATTTTTATTTTAAACTTAACCTTCCTCTGATTATAATCCCAAGACAGAAATGTCAACACAACTATGGAAAACTCAAATAATTAAAATGTAAACATAAGTCTAAATTCAGTTCCGTTCAGACATCACGGTTCGTTACGCTTTTGGTACAATGGAGTGAAAAGCAAAACAGAAATATAGAAGGCTTTTTTATAAATGTCTTATGCCTTGTATTTTTTAAATAAGTTTAAAGGCATTGAACCAGTTTATTTATAGTGCACTGATAATAGTTTTATGTAATTAGTTTATTTAATTAATAAAAAGACCTTGAGATATGTTTGGTAATTGTACCTGAATGAATTTAAAATTTGCAATATTTCAGATCAATACTGTATATTTGTTTTCCTTAATTTTAATTAACCCTAACTTTATTCTCATCAGAATTATAAATAATTGATTTTTTCTTTTTTAATTAATGTGTAACTTAAAAATAAACAGATTAGTGCTCTGTTTTGAGGACAAGAAATGAAAACCAATGCGATAAAAGAAGAAACACATAGACTGTTTTAAAAAGGGGTTGGATAAATATGTTTTGCTTTTAAAACTGTGTGTGTGTGTGTGTGTGTGTGTGTGTGTGTGTGTGTGTGTGTGTGTGTGTGTGTGTGTGTGTGTGTGTGTGTGTGTGTGTGTGTGTGTGTGTGTGTGTGTGTGTGTGTGTGTGTGTGTGTGTGTGTGTGTGTGTGTGTGACAGTTGTAGGTTACAGTTTGACAAGAAATACAGTGTGAAAAAAGCACAATGTTGTGTTTTATTGTCTCCACTGTTAGATCGCGCCCGCGTGTCTCACTCTCTCGTGACTCTCTCTCTCTCTCGCGCCCGTGCCTACTCTCGCTCGCGCGCGCACACACACGCACACGCACACACACACACACACACACATACACACTCCAGCATTGGGAATCTTGACATCACAAGCCTGTCCATTATGCTGTGTTCACATCAAACGCGAATAGAGCGAATTATCCAATAATGTCTCGCAATTCTAGTCTGCATGGCATGCAGATGAAGGGCACTCATTTTCTGCTTCTCAATCGCCGGTTACTGAATAGGAATCCAGCAGCACGAGACAACGTTACGGCGCGCTGCGCAACCAAACTGACACCGTTACATGATTGCCTGTTATAGTGTTACTCCACGTTGCTAGGTAGGTTACCAGAGAGTGCGTGCCTTTGTTAATGCAACCAAACTTGCTTCACAACCTGTGGTTTCTTCCGACGAAGAAAAAAAAATATCGAACGTTTTATCGAACACATTTTTTATTGATATCGATCACGTGTCTATCGCGATACATATCGTTATCGTTTTATCGCCCAGCCCTAATTGAGCTTTATTTTTCGTTAATTTAGCCACTGTTTCGAATAAATACCTAGGGTTGTGTTTGTTTTCTTCCAAAAGTGCTGAAAATAAGCAGATCTAGCCGTTTTTATGGCCTTTCTGTACGCAATCGTGCTCTCTCTCCACGAAATGCGAAAAACTTCTAAATCCAGCTACGCTCCATTTTTCTGGCTGCTCTCTTTAGGGACTGAGTCTGCTCGTTGTACCACGGCGTTGGACTATTTCCTTTAATCCTCTTTAAGCGCAATGGAGCAACTGGGTCTAAAGTGCTGGAACAGAGAGTCAATCATTTCTGTTGCAACATCAAGTTCTTCAAAGCTATCTGGGATGCTGATGAGATGAAACTGATCAGGAAGATTATTGATAAAGCAATCTTTAGTGGCAGAAGTGATAGTTTTACCATATTTATAACACAGAGTCGGCTTTGCAACCTTGGCTAAATTAAGTATACCTGAGATTAAATAATGATCTGAGATGTCATCGCTCTGCTGCAGAATTTCAACTGCATCAACATTGATTCCATGTGACAATATTAGTTCTAGAGTATGATTACGACAATGAGTAGGTCTTGACACATGTTGTCTAACTCTAATAGAGTTTACAATGTCTGTAAATGCTAATCCCAATGTGTCTTTTTCATTATTCACATGGATATTAAAATCACCAACAATTGACCCTTCGCGTGGAGCTTGATTGACAGGTGTTCTAACCAATCATACTTCGCCATCCGCCATTTTGTCCGAAAAAGCAGCCAGTAGAGTTAGGAGGATTTTAACTTGGTAAAATGAATATACTGACGCCTTTCCGCGGTTAAAACAACATTACTTCTTATGTTCGTTCATGTTTATTTGATGCTATAAATGAACTAGAAGGAAGAGATGATCGGATCACGAGCAGCTTTAACTGATGCTCTACATCGATCTGTCACGGCACATTAAAGAGCCCCAAAACGGTATTTATTGTTTAAATTTCTTTCAAAAAATGACCACATTTGAAAGCTGAGACTTTGTTTAATATGTTTAATATCAAAAGTAACCGAAAAGTAACCTGGTCTGTCCTGTCTGTCCGCGTGTTGTCAGTCTCCTCTCTGCTCCGCGATGTATTTTTCACTGCGTGAGAACATGGTGAGAGCATGAGAGCGGCGTAGCTTGTCGGGCATAGCGACAGTAACTAAGGAGGGCGGGTCTTTGCGAAGGGTCAATTAGGACTTCATCTGCAGCCAATACTTTGATAAAATCTTTATGGTGCCCTGGTGGCCTGTATACAGTAGCCAGCACAAATGTCAAACGGGATTTATTACTTACACTAGATAACGTTACAGAAAGCACCATCACTTCAAAAGAATTATATTTGAAACTAGACTTTTGAGTAATACTGAAGATATTGCTATAAATTACAGCAATACCTCCCCCTTTGCCTTTTAAACGAGCCTCGGTTTATAGCAGTAATCTTCGGGGTGGACCCATTTAAAGTAATGCAATTGTCTGGTTTTACCCAAGTTTCTGTCAAACACACCACATCTAGGTTATGGTCTGTAATCATATCAATAATGCTTTTTGAAGAAAGGGATAGGATATTCAGCAACCCGAGCTTTATCATTTGTTCATCTGTATTATATTTGTTTTTTATCTGTTGAACATCAATCAAATTTTTACCCTTAAATAGGTTTAGGAGTTTTTTGTATTTCCTAGTTTGGGGAACAGACACAGTCTATATAGGTGAAAGAGTCTATGTGATGGGATTTATCTGACCTCAGTGACATGAGACAGGTAGCAGATGGTCGGTTTAGCCGGTTTGTCTGCTTCCTGACCTGAGCCCCTGATTTTCATGTTTGAGCTCTAAGAGCTCTAAGTTTGAGCTCTATGTGCCATATTACTAGAGAGAAGAGCAGCCCCAGGAGGGATGAATACCATCTCTTTTACATAGGTCAGGTCTGCCCCAAAAACTTTTCCAATTGTCTATGAACCCTATATTATTTTGGGGACACCACTTAGACAGCCAGCCATTGAGTGAGGACAGTCTACTAAGTATCATCACTCCTTCGAACAGGAAGAGGGCCAGAGCAAATTTCAGTGCCTGACATCATACCTTGCAAGTTCACACATATCTTTAATGTTAATTTTAGTAATCTCCGACTGGCGAAGTTGAACATCATTAGTGCCAACGTGAATGATAATCGTAGAAAATTTACGATTAACATTAGCCAGCACTTTTAAATTGGCTTTGATGTTAAGCGCTCTGGCTCCCGGCAAACATACGACTATGTTGGCTGGTGTCTCTATTTTCATGTTCCGTGTAATAGAATTGCCAATAACTTGGGCACTTTCAATCACATTCTCAGTGAGTCTTTCACTGAGTGGGGAGAACCTTTTTATTGTTTTAATTTAAACGGAAGAGCGGTGTTTTGCCCCATAACTACAGCGTCTCACGGTCACCCAGTTGCCCCTGCATGGGCTCTACAGCAGGAATCAAACAATGTACAGAGTTCATCAAGCTATTCGCATCCAAAGCAGTATCTAAAGTCCTTGCATTCTTACTATCCTCAATTAAAAGTTTGGATGCATGTCACTAGTTCTGAAATCTTCTCCATCAGCCAGACTATCTCCCTGCATTTATCACATAGACCTCTGCACTGACAGAGAAGGCTATACTATACATGTGACAGTGCAAGTGCCAATAATAGGAGAAGACATGACTCACCGTGTTTGTTGACTGATCCTACTAACCACAGTTGTTTGATGGACTTGAAAAGGCGCAAGTGCTAGAGAAAAAAAAAACGGCAAAGACGGATGGCAGATTCACAGGCTAGCGGAAGGCTAGCACGTTTTGCGAGGGAGATTTAGAATAAAGCTAGCGAAGTCAGATCAATGTGACAGACAAAATGAGATAATATCAGATATCTGGTTGATAAGTATAATATATTTAGCGACATAAACAACAAGGAATGATAGTAAATAGAGATTCAAAATGGAAAGCTATACCAAGCTTGCAGAAGCAAACCACACGGCAGCGAGGCAGACCGGAGCCAATTGGTTAAAAAGGATGGGAGCAAGCACACGTCCTTGCTTCACCCCATTTGAAATGTCAAATAGGGGTGAAGCATCTCCAATGGAGAGGACAGGGCCCATCATCCTGTCATGAAAAAGACTGGTCAGGTTTGTACAGTTTCTGGGGCATCTAAACTTAGCAAGAATGGTCAACAGCGCTTCTCTTTTTACCATGTCAAAAGCCTTTACAAGATACTGAAAATGTGCAAATACAGCTTGATGCAGTTTTTTCTGGATCTGCCTGATTGTGAAGACCTTGTTGACTTGTGGACTTCACTAAGATGGAGTAGATCAACCTATTAAGTATAATTCTTACAAGGTTCTTTCCAGCAATTGACAGAAGTGAGATGACTCTTGTTGAAAATTCATAAGCTAAGAACAGGAAACTCGGTTGAATCTTCAGCGGGATTCTTTATTGAGAATGTCTTATTGGCAGCTGCAGTCATAAAGTCCAAATAAGGCAGTGACACATTTTAGTTACAGTAATATAGATTTTAGGGGGCAATGCTTAGAAATGGAGACAAAACAAATGGGTGACAAACTTAAAGCATCCAAGTGAAGTATCCTGGTATAGGAACCCGCCATAGACTCTAGAGTATCACTAATATGATGAGTATCACTCGGATGAAAGTATACTTTCAATGCATTGTTACAATGATCATTTCCAGCACACAGTTAAAATATACCTAAATATATTTTTAATAAAGTGCAAATAAATACACTTTTAAAAAAACTGAATTTTCACTTCAAGTATATATATTAAGAAGGTTTTGTGATCCAGGGTCACATATACTAACAAAAAAATTTCTATCTTTAAATATAATAAAAGTATATTAGCATCCTGCTTTTAACTATTTTCACAATACAACTTTTAACACACTTTAAAATAATTGTACTTTAGTATATTTTCTAAAAATATATTTAAAAAAAAAAAAAAAAAATATATATATATATATATATATATATATATATATATATATATATTTTTTTTTTTTTTTTAAATATATTTTTAGAAAATATACTAAAGTACAATTATTTTAAAGTGTGTTAAAAGTTGTATTGTGAAAATAGTTAAAAGCAGGATGCTAATATACTTTTATTATATTTAAAGATAGAAATTTTTTTGTTAGTATATGTGACCCTGGATCACAAAACCTTCTTAAGTCTTAAGTAGCATTTGTGGGAATAGCCTACAATACATTGTATGGGTCAAAATAATACATTTTTCTTTTATGCCAAAAATCATTAGGATATTAAGTAAAGATCATGTTCCATGAAGATATTTTGTAAATGTCCTACCATAAATGTAAAAGACATTTATTTTTGTGAGTGAATGCAGCACAATCGCGAACATAAATGGACAACTTTAAAGGCGATTTTCTCAATGTTTCGATTTTTTTGCTCCTTTAGATTCCAGATTTTCAATAGTTGTATCTCGGCCAAATATTGTCCTATCATAACAAACCATACATCAATGGAAAGCTTATTTATTCAGCTTTCATGTGATGTATAAATCTCAATTTAAAAAAAAATACTGTACTACTGAAAAAGGGAACATATTTCAAATACAATAAAGTATACTTTTTTTCACTAGTGCTCCACTCCCCAGAGCTCCAATAGAATAGTGATTGCAAGTTGTTGGATCTTTGAGCCTCCTTGCAAGATGTCCTGAGCATGAGCCTTTGTTAGGTCTCCTCTCGAGTTGTCATATTGATGCATCCCCTCATAGAGCTTGGCTAAAAAATATATATACTGTATAAAAAAAACGTAGGGTAGTAGGCTAAGTTGTTAGGATCTCTTCTCTGGGAGCCTCCTAGGCTACTGACCTTAGTGTGGAGTGTTGCTAGGCCTCACATTAATTAATGGATGGATGGATAAATAAAGTAACATAAGCACTGTTGCTTCTTAGCAAGAAGGTCCCTGGTTCAAGATTCAGCTTTCTGTCCGGAGTTTACATGTTCTCTATGTGTTGCCGTGGTTTTCCTCCACAACCCAAAGACATGCAGGATAGATGAATTAGAAACACTACATTGCCTGTAGGTGCTGTAAGAGTACAAGTGTGAATGAATGTCTGTGTGTTTTTGCCCTGTGAAGGACTGGCCATCCACCCAGGATGTTTCCCTGCTTTGGAGATATGTATGTAGCCAACACTCAAACAGACAATCTTACTGGAAGCAATGGCACAAACTGATCGCATTTATGCTAACAAGCTGGCAGCAGATCAGATATGAGGTGAGTCATTCACCCAGGGTGACAAAAACCACACAAAAACATTTGAAAACAGAATGGATCACATATTCTAAAACAACAATAACATTTAAAAAAGCATAATTAAAGCAGAGCTAATAGCATTTTGAAGTAACTCTCTTAAACTGTAAACTAATAAAAACAATAGACTATGTGACAAGTATATTGGTTACATTGGTCTAAATTTGTTGATTTTTTTCTGCTAGAGCTTAAAAAAGAATTACTTAAGAAAATAAGTATATTTTATCATGTCATTAGACAACTTTTTTTGTGCTGCTTGTGATTTTATGAAGGATTGCGCAGCTGAATGCTGTGCTGAAAGAAGTAATGTTGTTGTCACATAGTACAAAGAATGCTTCAAAGCCTGCTGCCAACTGCCTACAGACAGTATCCTAGCAGAGATGGAACCTCATAATTGACTTATTCGAAATGCTGTACATAGGCTGAAACTCAGATAATGCTCCAATGCCAAGCAGTTCCAATTGAGTTTGATGTTAGCATGTAGCTAAGCTAACAGTCAGGCATGTGACTTTTTTTCTCCAAATTAGTTCAGTGCAAACCTTGCCCCACCATTTCAATATTTAATTAGTAATGTTATTACAGTGCTGATTACTTACATAATGTTGCAGCGAACCCTAATGTAAACCTAACTCTGAATGTTTCTTGACAGGTGACTGCGCGACTGAGTCGACCACTGAAATTGTTAATGGGGCAGAATTTGCACTGTAGCCTACTTGTTGGGGGGATGGGTTATGAAATTAGCACAATTCACTGATTAGCATAAACATATATATAGCACACAAAAATATTGTACACCATAAACAAGTTTAAATAAAAATAAATTTTTAATATGAAATTTTGTACATTTTACACTTAGATTCCTCTCTGCTGTCTCCTAGGTTTTGAAACAGCTATAAAGTGTTTGTAGAATGCTATATGCTTTGACATTCCCTCGCTGCTAGACTGACAGAAGTAGATATATTAGGTCCTGATTGATTTCATTACCATTCTAAACTCAGTGGCAATGTTGCTTTATTTCAACGCTGAGATAAATAAATCTGCTTCAGACATCTGAAAGAGAAGGATTACTAGCCTACACATATACGCCAGTGTGCAGAAGTGTGCTATAAACAGCGACAATAGTGTGCTGACGTTTTGCCTTGGAGCAATGAACAAAAGGAAAGAGTGTGTAAGTGTGTGTCCCTGCAAATCCCTGTAACTCTGCTGAGTAATGAGAGAGGTTTAAAATAGTGAGTCAGTAGCTTTACTTCTCTCTCCCTTCTCTGCTCTAGCTCCTGCCATGCTATCAAACAAACCCTGACAGGAGTGACCAATAAACTACATCACAACCATGACTTATGGCTAAGCTTCTGATTCATGCACACACATACACATGTGCATCCTTACGCAGCATCTGCAGCTGTTTTCATCTCTGGGTAGATTTGACACAAGAGGAAAGATGAGCATTTAAAAAGTGTTGTGGTCGAAGTGTTGCAGCAGTGAGAAGGGGATACCGAACAAAGAAGGAAATGTGCAAAGCAGTGAAATCGCAGGAAGTGGAGCACTCTATGGGGTAACAGCTGCAGGACAAAGAGGGAAATGCTAATAACAGCATGCTAATAGTTTGCAAGTACTGAAGCAGATGGGCTGCTGATGTTTAACTCTTAATAGGAAGTCTTGTTAAACAGATATTGAGTTATTGAGTCCCACTGCACTGTGAGATGGGACACAATATCAATATTTGCCTCAGAGACACCTTATGTAGTTAGCTGCACTAATCAGGAGAAGATTTGTCTTGACTTTGCCAAGCAGCACCATCCTCCATTATTAATATATCCATTATTAATATCTCAGTTTGGTTGTCACTGAGTTATAACAGAGTTCGTTGTTGCTAATCTTGAACATGTTTGGCATGGCATTAATTTGGGAGAGAGCTATTTTTGGAGTCTGCTTCAATTTTTTTTTTTGCAGTTTTACTGTAAGAGAAAATCAAGAAACTTATCTTATAAAAATAATTTATTGCCTGGTTAGCTTTTACATTTAGCCTCTGCTGGTATACATATTACATTTAATCATTTATCAGATGCTTTTATCCAAAGCAGCTTACAAATGAGGAACATCACAAGAAATGTATCATACATGAGTCAACATTCTCATGTTTAACAGTGCAGAGATACAAGAGTAAAGGCCATTGCACACTGAGTCCGAAATTCGCATCCGAAATTTTCGCACGTAAAAAAAAAAATCGACCTCACGTTATGTCAATCATGCTTGCACACTGCCTCCGAAACTTTCGTCCGTCATAAAAAAAATCGGATCAGGTTCGATTTTCTGCGTTTTTTCGCATCCACAGCCAGCATTTTGAGAGGTTTTTTGACTATTCAGACCCACCGACTGTACAAGCGAACGACACAATCCAGAATGGCATCTGACAAGTTGATACACTTCGTCTCGCAGCACAAAGTAGCCTACTGTAGCACTATGATAAACAAACCTGTATAGGCTACAGCTGTTCTGTATGCCCAGCGTTTCTGCTGGCCGTGTGTGTGTGTGTGTGTGTGTGTGTGTGTGTGTGTGTGTGTGTGTGTGTGTGTGTGTGTGTGTGTGTGTGTGTGTGTGTGTGTCTTTTTTGGTGGTCTTCTTTTTAATATGTGGCTCCAGAATCGCTAGCAAAGCAGCAAACTGTTCCATTGTCATTCTGAGGTAAATTTTGAATCGCTCGGGATAATTGCGCAACCTTGATGAGCTGAAACTCTCCTTCCTCTCGGCACAAGATTGGAATGACCCTCTTTTTCTTCTTTTTTCTCTTTTAAAGAAGAGAGAGGGCAACAAAATCATCCTCACTGCTTGACGAATCCATTTAGTATTTTTTGCGTTTTTTTCCGCAAAGGTTTAATAAATACGCATCGGACTCAGTGTGCAAGGTTTCTGTGCGTGACGAATTTTTAGGCTGATGAACACGAAAAAACGCATACGAAAAATTCGGACTCAGTGTGCAATGGCCTTAAGGCCATTGCACACTGAGTCCGAAATTCGATCCGAAATTTTCGCACGTTAAAAAAAAAATCGACCTCACGTTATGTCAATCACGCTTGCACACTGCCTCCGAAACTTTCGTCCGTCAAAAAAAAAATTCGGATCAGGTTCGATTTTCTGCGTTTTTCGCATCCACAGCCAGCATTTTGAGAGGTTTTTTGACTATTCAGACCCACCGTACAAGCGAACGACACAATCCAGAATGGCATCTCACAAGTTGATACACTTCGTCTCGCAGCACAAAGTACTGTATGATAAACAAACCATACAGCTGTTCTGTATGCCCAGCGTTTCTGCCGGCCGTGTGTGTGTGTGTGTGTGTGTGTGTGTGTGTGTGTGTGTCTTTTTTGGTGGTCTTCTTTTTAATATGTGGCTCCAGTATCGCTAGCAAAGCATCAAACTGTTCCTTGACATTCTGAGGTAAATTTTGAATCGCTCGGGATAATTTCGCAACTCCTTGATGAGCTGAAACTCCTTCCTCTCGGCACAAGATTGGATGGACCCTGTTTTTCTTCTTTTTCTCTTTTAAAGAAGAGAGAGGGCAACAGAATCATCCTCACTGCTTGACGAATCCATTTTGTATTTTTTGCGTTTTTTTTTCCCGCAAAGGTTAATAAATACGCATCGGACTCAGTGTGCAAGGTTTCTGTGCCTGACGAATTTTTAGGCTGATGAACACGAAAAAACGCATACGAAAAAATCGGACTCAGTGTGCAAGGGCCTTAAGCTTGCATACATGTAATAAAAAAGAGAGAACAAGTAGAGAAGTATTTTTATGGAAAGTCCTCTTTAGGATAGCTAGACCATTATGCCAGCAAAACAAAAGTGTGTAAATGGATTGATGGACTCTTAGTCATATATTCTGACATAAATCTTAAAAATTACATTAAATTAATGTTTTTCTTTGGAGGAATTTTAGCAGCATGAAATATATTTATATTTTCCCCTGTCGGTTGCAAGGAGTGATATTCACATGACATGTATAGCCCAGGTAATTGGCTCAGTTAAGAAATAAAAACCCACGAAGCAAAGCTGGCTGCATGCTTCAGCTGAGAAACTACCATGTGTGAATATATTCTAATGCAAAATAATTTTAGTATTTTTCTAATGAGTTACGCTATGTATGACATTACCATACTCATGACATTACAAAATCTCTGTTCATGTCACTACTGAGGGAAAGTGGATACTTATGACTTATATTTCTGTCAGGAAGGAGAGCCCCTCATTCATCTTTTCAAATGTAGTGTATTTTTTAATTCTATCTCACAAGAAAACAAGTATTTTACAGGGTGGCAATTTCAAATGAATTAATTCGATGTGAATTGTTTTTCGATGTGAAACATTTTTAGAAAAAACCTCAGCATGAAGATCTAAATTCGCTTAAACGTAAGATATTTACAAATTGCCATGATATGTTGGTATTTACAGGTTCAGGTGTAAAATTCTGGAAAACGATTCTTCTTTATTCATTTTAGTAGGACTAATACATATTTCTAATATTTTCTTGAGTTTTCTTGAGTCATTGTCTATTTTTTATTTTGGAACTACAGGGGCAACTAACTACTGGGGACAGTGAAATATTGAGATATTGGGTCCCTGGAGAGTGTATTTTGGGATGCTCAATATTGGTCTCAATATTTACAATGAAGATCTCAGAAAGACTACTTGCACTAATCAACAGAAACATATTCTTCTTCACTTCAAGCCGCACGAGCATTATTAATATCTCAGATCAAGCCCCAAGTCTCTGTCGCAGCACGAGCACCATTATTAATATCTCAAATCAAGCCCCAAGTCCCTGTCAGCTTGTTACCATGGATGCCAACTTGTGCTTGTATGCAAATTAAACTAGAGGGTCAGCTTGCATCCCCAGGGCATTATGGGTATTCTTGACTTATATTTTCCAAATGGCCCTGATTTCTCATTCTGCTTGAGCTTTAATAATTCCCTCTCACTTATTTTCTGGTTGCATGGAAATTCCACCAGACATCCAATTAATAAGGTATTTTTCACAGTTCATGACACCTTAGTGCTTGTGGGAGATGTTGGGCTATCTGTTCCTGACCTCAGCACTGTCAAAACATAATACAAGCATGCTGCTTTTAAATATCTATTCGTATAATATAATCCCTAAATTTCCACCAAGGCACCTGCATTCTAACCAAGTCTTGAATACTTTGTCTAAAAACAAAACAATACTCTAAGCTTTAACACCAATACTTCCAATTTCCACAGTTCCAAACTTTCCACATATTCAAAGCTATCAGATATTTAGAATGAGTTTCATAAAATGTGTTAGTGACAGATACAGATGTAAAGAAAAGGTCAGTCCATACATCATTTCTCCTCTTGCAATTTTGCCAGTAGATGGTTTGTTACTGTTGTTGTGAGCAGTACAATATTTGTTCACTCACCGTTTTAACAAGCTAACTCTCAACCAGTCACAACAGGAGTGGCTTTTTTTTGCACACAGTAGTCATAGTTCAGGTGTGAAATTGGTGCAGAATTGGAGTGGAGATGTGTGAAGTTTGTGTCTTTGTTTCAAGGTGTGGCAGATTGCATCTCACAGCTTTCAATGGGCTCTCAAACCAAGAGAATACATACCACACACTGAGTGTAAGTGCTAAATAAAGTGTGAGGAGAAAAGTGATTTTAAAAAATGATCCAAAAAGCAGAATTTGGACAATGTAAAAGACAGAAGTTTATGACCATTATTGTCAGGCCCAAAGGCATTTCACACAATTCATACACTGTTCAATGCAAGCCTCATGTGATACATCAAACTCCATATGAAACAAAACATCGGATGAAAGCATACAAAGGAAAAAAATATCATAAAAAAAACATTGTAAAGGACACTGAGCCATAAACGTGTGTTAAAATCATGAACTCAATAATTAAGACAAAGCAAAATATGTGCAACATTTTAATCTAAAAAGTCTTGCCAAAACATGATTATAAATATGAAAAATATTATGCAATTTACAATGCAGTAATGCTTTTGAAGAAGAAACATTTATAAAGAATATAATTATTTAAAATAATCCTATCAAAGTCAATAATGTCTGTTTGGCCTGCGTGAGCTTATAGATCATTTTATTGGTTACTTTTTTGTAACGATATTTCTTGGTCAAATAGTTGTCATATATATACAGTAATATGATCATTATATATAATTTGATTATTATATGATTTATTAGATTTTTCTACAAAAAAGGAATATAATGTATATACGCTTACCGGCCACTTTATTACATTAGGTACACCTGTTCAACTGCTCGTTAACTAAAATATCTAATTAGTCAACCGAATGGCAGTAAATCAATGCTTTAGGGGTCAACACAATGGTCTGAAAAAGAGAAAATATCCAGTGAGCAGAAGTTCTGTGTGCGAAAATGCCGTCTTGATGCCAGAGTTCAGAGGAGAATGGCCAGACTGGTTTGAGCTGATTGAAAGGCAACAGTAAATCAAATTTCCACTCATTACAACCAAGGTATGCAAAAGAGCATTTTTTAATGCACAACATGTTGAACCTTGAAGCAGATGGGCTACAGCAGCAGACCGCACTGGGTGCCATACTGTCAGGTAAGAACAGGAAACTGAGGCTACAATTTGCACAGGCTCACCAAATTGGAAAATAGAAGATTAGAGAACATTGTCAGGTCTGATGTGTCTCGATTTCTGCTGCGACATTTAAATGGTACAATTTGGCGTAAACAACATAAAAGAGTTCCAGCAGGATAACGTGCCATGTCACAAAGCTCAAATAATCTCAAACTGGTTTCTTGAACATAACAATGAGTTTACTAAACTCAAATGGCCTCAATTGTCACCAGATCACAATCCAATAGAGCACCTTTGGGATGTGGTGGAATTGGAGATTTGCATCATGCATGTGCAGCAAACAATATTTAGATTACAGCAAACAAGATTAAGGTCTGGTTAGATTAGATGGTAAACAAACAATCAGTTAATGTTGGATGCAGGAAAAAAACGCAGGAATACAGATCTGATCGGCTTTGACAAAGGCCAAATTGTTATGGCAAGTTGACTGTGTCAGAGTATCTTTGAAATGGCAATGCTTGTGGGTTTCTCCTTGTCAGCAGTGATGAGAATTTACCAACAGTGGTCCTAGGAGGGACAAACTACAAACCGGCAACAAGGTGTTGGGCACCTTAAGGCTCATTGATGCATAAGGGCAATGAAGGCTATGCCATCTGCTCCGAGCCAACAGAAGGTCTACTATGGCACAAGTCACACAAAATGTTAATGATACAGGAATAATGTGTCACAACACACAGTGCATCATACTCTGATGCGTATGGGGGCCCATGATAACCCCTATCCACCATCAAAAGCACCTACAATGGGCACACGAGCGTCGAAACTGGACCTTGGAGCAGTGGAAGAAGATCGCCTGGTTCGATGAGTTCTGTCTTCTTTCATATAATGTGGATGGCAGTGCAAAGTCACAGTTTACTTGGGGAAGTGATGACACCAGGAAGCACTGTGGGATGATGACAAGCCGGTGGAGGGAGTGTGATGCTCTGGGCAATGTTTTTCTGGGAAACCCTGGGTCGTACCTAGCCTGGTTCTACCAGACTCTCGTACATTTCATTTGTACAGAGAGTCTGGCACCGCTCCATTGACAAACGTTAACTTCCGTGTAGGCGGGTACTCTATTGAAGTCTAAAACTATTGGATCTGCCCAGAGTCACTCTATCTGCCATAACCAATCGCTAACGTTTGGTCGTGACATATGTCTTTTCCCGAACCCCGTGGGAGGATGGCCATAAACACAAAACTAAGCAAAGATTGTTCTTGCTCCGGCTTTAACTTCTTGATATTAGGCAGCATTGCCACAACGGACCGAATGGCTTCGCTCGCATCTTTCTTATTTTGAACTACAACTCAAAATAACGCACGAGTCGACATCAACGTCATCGTTCTCAGCCACTCCCTCTGTTTGCTGATAGGTCCTACAAAAAATTGAATTTTTGGAAACCAAAGTCTACAGCACAATCCCAGACGTAGTACTGAAGGAAAATGAAATTGAGCGGAAGTGCGTAGGAGGGCGGAGCCAGGCTAGGTCGTACCATTCATGTGGACATAAATTTGACATGTGCCATCTAAAGATTGTTGCAGACCAGGTACAGCCCTTCATAACAATGGTGTTCCCTGGTGGAAGTGGCCTCATTCAGAACATGATAAAGAGTTGAAGGTGTTGTCCTGGCCTCCAAAATTCCCCAGATCTCAATCCAATTGAGCACCTTTATTTATATAGTGCTTTTTACAATGCAGATTGTTTCAAAGCAGCTTTACAGAGATAACAGGAAAATGATATTGTAATTATTGTTTAATATAAAATTAAATGTCCCCAACTAAGCAAGCCAAAATCCAATTGCGACAAAGACGAAAAAGATGACTGTGGCAAGGAACCAAAAATCAGGTGACAGAATGGAGAAAAAAACCTTGGGAGAAACCAGGCTCAGTCGGGGGGCTAGTTCTCCTCTGGCCAATAAAAGAACGAACGAACAAACCGTGTATGATTATGATTCAGGCAGTATTACAGGTAAGAAGTCAGATTGGATTGGAACATTATATTATGTAGTTAATCTGGTTGAAGCAGAGTCATCACACGCGTATGGGGACTAGTTTGTTGAGGATAAGGGCCAATGGCTGTCGATGAGGCCTTCACAGGGAAGAGTCTAGTTGACACAAGCTCTGCTGACACTTTGTTGTGGAGCAGATCCACCATCTGATCTGGATACGGCCCGGATCCAGCTGATTACAGTAAACCTTGGAATAAACAGAAAAACTAAAATTAGCATAGATGCCATTCTTTTTATGATGTAACGAGAACCTCAGGTGTTATAGGAAGTGTTCCTGGTTCCGGCTGACCTAATTTATCCAGCCTAATAATCATTTAACTTATTTGAATAATAGGAATGTATAGAGTTCTATGTGTATGCCAGGTTGAAGAGATGTGTTTTTAATCTAGATTTAAACTGACAGAGTATGTCTGCTTCCCGGACAATGTTAGGAAGATTGTTCCAAAGTTTAGGTGCTAATTAGGAAAAGGATCTACCACCAGCAGTCGATTTTTATATTCTAGATATTATCAACTGGCCGGAATTTTGAGATTGCAATAGACGTGAAGGACTATAATACATTAAGAGCTTGCTCAAGTACTGGGGAGCTAAAACATTTTGTGCTTTGTCAGTAATCAGCAATATTTAAAAATGTATACAATGTTTAATAGGGAGCCAATGCAGTGTTGACAGAATGGGTCTAATATGGTCATACTTCCTGGTTCTGCTAAGAACTCTAGCTGCTGCGTTTTGGACCAGCTGTAGTTTGTTTATTAAGTGTGCAGGGCAACCACCCATAATAGCATTACAATAATCTAGCCTTGATGTCATGAACGCATAAACTAATTGTTCTGCATTTGTCATTGAGACCATATGACATAATTTAGATATATTTTTAAGATGGAACAATGCAGTTTTGCAGATACTAGACACATGACTTTCAAATGAAAGATTGGTATCAAAGAGCACACCCAGGTTCCTAACCGACTGCGAAGAATTGGCAAGTTTCGTCTGGTCATGAAAAATATAGAGCTGAGTATCATCAGCACAGTGAAAACTTATGCAATTGTCACAGGTCGGGGGGGCCAAGCCAGACTGCACCCACCCCTTGAACCCAGGACCACCTCGAGGAGCGTACCAGAGACCAAACAGACAAGGAGAATTTCTAAAAAGTAACAATCTTTATTGAATAAAAGCAAAGGTTAAAAAGTCTTAATACGGGCTTCGTCTCTCTTTCCAGGGAGGAGGGGACCGAGGGGTTCACCGCAGGAGCCCGGGTTCCTGGCAGCCACAGAGGAGAGGGGAGTCGAACGCCCGCCTGGCGTGCAGGTACGTAATGCGGTAAGGAGGCTCTCTCCACAGGACAGGTGGGTAGCAGGTAAGGGTTTCCCAAGTGTCCGCTATTCGGCAGAGGATCGGCACAGGGGGCGACGGAATCCAGGAGAGGGACTCGCTGCCGGTCAGGTAAGTAGTAGAGTAGGCAAGTCTCCTCCGTGACGTTATTGCGCAGCAGGTGAAGGGTCTTCCGGGTGCCTCTCCGCCCTTGACGGCTCCAGCCAGAGACCAGGATATCCTCTAATTCGAGACAGACGTAGTGTGGTAAGGAGGTTCTCTTCGACGTAATACAGGCGGACGACGGTTCGGGCAGGCCAGAGCCGGGACCACGGACCAGAAGGGGGCTCTCTCCACAGGACAGGTGGGTAGCAAGTAAGTAGTAGGGTAAGCAAGTCTCCTCCGTGACGTTACTGCACAGCAGGTGAAGGGTCTTCCGGGTGCCTCTCCGCCCTTGACGGATCCAGCCAGAGACAAGGATATCCTCTAATTTGAGACAGAGACAAGCTGGCAGATTCAATTCTATTTCAGTGAAATAGGGACTCACGGCTGGGGCGGGTGGTTCTGAACCAGCGGTGTAGTTGCGGGGATGTGTCTCTCCTCTGGGACGACAGCACCCAAGACGGCCAAGGCGGACGAATCTTCTATTTAAATAGACAAAGCCTTTGATGCAAGAATGAACATAATCCCTTCATAACATGAGGATCGGCTTACGGCTGGACTGGGCGTTTCCCACGGCAACACTCAGACTGGGGTGTGTCTTTCCTCCGATCAGGCAGTACACCAGACGGCGGTGGCAGAGGAACGTTCTATTTGGATAAACAGGACAAGTTAAACAAGACAATCACACTCCTCTCTTTATCAAGGGACCTGGTGGCCGAAGTGGAACATACACATCCAACCTGAGGGTTTGTTCTGTGAACACCGGTGAGAATGTGAACTGGAGGGCACTGGCGGTTAAATAACATGAATATCCACACACTGCAACTTCACGTCAAGCCCGATACTGTGTAACACTTCAATTCAGATACCGCAATCCACTCTCAAATATTAGTGCAATAAGGCCAGCACTCACCCAGCGTTCAATCTCTCCGCTGCTATGCCGAATCAACACCCAGAAGCAGATGAGATGCAGAGAATTTCACATCGCCTGAGACACAGCGTAGTCAACACTCTTTCACACTCCGAGGAAGATATCAGGGTTTCAAAGATGAATCAGTTCACACTCTTAGTGGTAATTATATTCGTGGTCAACACACTTCTCAATTCTTTTATCCAATCCAGTGTAAGACATGCATGCACACGGATACAGTGTTTCCTTACTTATCGTTCTCTCTCTCGAGTGATGGCCTCCTCCAATCCTAACTCGATCTCCACAAGGCACTCACTTCACATCCAATTCTCGTTCCAGCTTGCACTTCCTCAATCACCGTTGCACCCCTTTACAGACAAATCCTCACAGCCGCTCCAAAAGATCCCAGCGAATCCAAACCACTGCCAAAATAATCGACTTCCTCCCGGGAGAGTACCACACTCGAATGCCTTTTCCTTCTCCTTTTAACTGCTTCTCACAGCCGTGTTTCCCAATCACACATCCCCACACCAAACACCCGCACCTGGTACCGCTTAGCTAATCAGCTGCCGCTGTCATGGCAACTGACAACAAGCAAACCAGCGCGGTGTGTCAGTGAAATCGTCCCGGGGGGAACACACTCCTAGCGGAAATTAGTTCCGCTGGATTTGTCACCTTGTGACACAATGCTTCCTAATGATATCTCCTGAGGGTAGCATTTACAGAGTGAACAGCAACGGTCCTGGTACTGAGCCTTGTAGTACACCATACTGAACTTTTGATCGATAAGACATCTCTTCATTTACTGATAAAAACTGATAACGTTCAGATAAGTATGATTTAAACCATGCTAATCCAATTCAAATAAGCCAACATAATTTTCAAGTCTAAAAAATGTTATGGTCAATGGTATCAAATGCAGCACTAAGATCGAGTAACACTAATAGAGAGATACCACCACGATCGAATGATTAGAGCAAATCTTTTGCTACTCTACTGAGAGCAGTCTCAGTACTATGGTACAGTCTAAATCCTGACTGAAAATCCTCGCAGATACCTATTTTTTTCTAAAAAGGAACATAGTTGGAGTGTAAACTCGCGCTCGACTGGCCCAAAGTCGGCACCCGACCAGCACGGAAGGTCTTTACGTGTTACTGTCTTTTCTCGTGTGTTTTCTCAAAGTATTTTTGATTAAATTCAATACATTTTCTCATATGTATTTTTTCGTTATTTCATCTGACAAGGTTTTAAAGGGGTGGTTCAGAATTTTGGACATCGGGCCTCATTTCCAAGTGAGCCTTAGTGTTATCTATCAGTAGAGACATTTTTTTTTTTAAATTCATCCATTCGTCCCAGTTGCGTAGTTGCCCGGTGCTAGGCTAGCGCGAATCAATGGGACCAGTTCTAGTATGCCATAAAACAGTTTTACCCACTCCACAGTACACTAAAAGCAAATCGATTTATAACGCCAGACTATCGATGTAAGTGTCCGTTGAGAGAATAATGTTAGAAATCAAACTATCCTTTTCATCTTAATGATTGCATTACATTTACAGGAACTAGTTTCTCAGCAGCGGCGGAATTATACTTCGCTCCGGTTAGTAGTAACGTTACTGCGTCAAAAAGTAATAAGAGGAACAGAAGCATGACAGTCGGGAGGTCTACTAGCTTAGTAATAATTGTTGAGGTAAACAAAGGCAACATGGTGATTCGGTGTGCATTTCGCAATTGCAAAATCAAACCTAATAAATGTTCATCGCAAAGTTTTCACAAATTTCATTTTGAAGATCCAGAAAGGATTCAACTTTGGATTATTTCTTCGGGCTTGGACAAGGAGACACCGGCAGAGATTCTAAATTTGGACTCTAAAAAAGGATTTGCAGTGACCATTTTAGACCAGACGACTTTAAAGAAGCATTTAATCGAAACAGTCACAGGTTTATGACAAGGAATGCAGTTCCAGCCGTCTTTCCAGATGCACCAACAGATGTAGCGCTACAGGTAATAACTTTTGTTAGGCTACTCTAGCTAGCTAATGAAGCTAGCCCTTTCATAACTGATAGATCGACACTGACAACTGGTGCTCCGTTATGCACATTGGTCTGTCTCGGGAGGGGCTGTGCCCGGAAACATTTAAATTTTGGAAACTAGTGTCTAGCTTCAGTTCTGTTATCTGTGTAAATAAGTTCCACTCCTTGCAGCAAAAACACTCGTCTTCCGTCGGTATTTGTATACATTTTCTGCACTGGCACCACCAGTCTCCCGATGTTCTGTCCCGGTTCTCTACGGCATCTCCACTGGCTGCTGTCTCTACAGACATTCTTTCTCTTTCTGCCCTTTTAGCATCCATCTCGAATAATTCTTCATCTGTGTATTCTGGCTCATACATATATGGTTCGTTGAATAACTCACATTTTTCGTCTTCATCGTCTTCAAAGTCCAAAACAATGGTATTGCTTTCAAACGTTGCCATAGTCCTCTGTCTTGCTATTACATATATCACAAATTATACTCTGTTTCTGTAGTGATGAGTGTCAGCGGCAGGTAAATACGAGTAAATACACTTGCGTGATTGTCGTGTGGGACCGACTCACTCGGTTGCCTAGGTAACATATCACTCCACCGCTGCTGTAGACTGTGCTAATAAATATAGGTAAAACAATATAACTATTGCAATGCGATGAAAAGGATAGTTTGATTTCTAACATTATTCTCTCAACAGACACTTACATCGATAGTCTGGCGTTATAATCGATTTGCTTTTAGTGTACTGTGGAGTGGGTAAAACTGTTTTATGGCATGCTAGAACTGGTCCCATTGATTCGCGCTAGCCTAGCACCGGGCAACTACGCAACTGGGACGACTGGTTGAATTTTATTTAAAAATGTCTCTACTGATAGATAACACTAAGGCTCACTTGGAAATGAGGCCCGATGTCCAAAATTCCGAACCACCCCTTTAATGATATCCGTGCATCTTTAAATGTGAGCAAATGTTTGACTATTTATTTGAACTCTAATGAAAATAATGTCAAAGTCAGTTAGAATAATCAAATGTAACAATTTATTATGTCAGGTAAATCTATCATTACAATTTCATAATCAGTTCAAAGATAATCAATACAAAACATCAAATGCTCTGGAATAAGCAGATTAAAATAAATGTACAAAATATATATTTTTTAACATATTAAATAACTTAAACAAGTGACATGAATGAATGAATGAATGAATGAATGAATGAATGAATAATTCAAGACAAGAAAATTGATTTCATGAGTCATTCGCATAAACTAGACACCTTGTGTGTGTCACGTTTCAGTGTGTTTGAGTTATGTTTTGTGATCTTGGTTTCCCCTGTCTTTGTGATTTTTGGTTTAGTCCTGTTAAGTTTTCCCGCTCCTCGTTTGTGTTCAGTTTTCTCACCTGTGTTCTGTTAATTATCCAATTATTCCTGGTGTATTTAAGCCCTGTGTTTTCCCTCAGTGTTTGTCGATCGTCGTCAATGTATGGTTGTGTGTTAACCCTGAAGTCCTGGAGTTCTGTTCTTTTGTTCTCGTTTGTTTTTGGACGTTTTAAGTTTGTTTAATAAATATATTATATTGAAGCCCTTGTCCTCGTCTTCAGCTACCTGCAGCTAGTGATGGGCAGATCGAGGCTTCGTGAAGCAATGAAACAGTTGAACCAAATGGTCCATATTGTTTCGAGGCTACGAATCATTCCGACACCCGTCTCCACGGTGACACCTAGTGGTCACTTGCATGTGTTGATCTGAAAAAACCTTGACGAGCCATGACAATTTGTTGTTTTTTTATTATTGTACTTTTCTAATATGTGAATCTTGTAACCTATATAGGCTCCTCACTGTGCATAATGTTATTTTGGTCCTGCAAAATGAATATTAATAAAATAAATCAAGCCACAATGTCTCTCTTTTGTACATATTTTTATTCAAAAATATAAATTTCTCTGCTGTGGAAGGACTTCTCAAATGGCGCATCATGGATGATGTATTGTTGCAGTAGGCGAGCTGCCGATCGCAATACACACATCTCACTTTATTTGTTGTTTCTAAATGGAAATGCTCCCACACCACAGATGTACGGCATCTCTTCTGGAGAGCCTCCATTTTATCTATCTATCCAAATCTATCTAGATATGTATCTCTAATCTATCTATGTATTTAGATATGTATATAATATGTATCTATAATCTATCTGTGTATTTAGATATGTATATAATATGTATCTATAATCTATCTGTGTATTTAGAGATGTATCTATAATCTATGTCTCTATAATATTTATATATGTAGCCTATCTTTAATCTATCTATATATGAATCTATCTATCTATTAATCTAGCTGTCTATACATATGTATCTATTAATGTGTCACTATATGTTGGCTATACTCTGTGTCTCTAGTCTAGCCTATCAGTCAATGTGTTGTGTAAATTTAAATGTAAGCCTAAATATAACTAAACAAATCGCACTATAAATGTCACTATATCACCAAAAATCCACTATCTCAAAATCAAACTCCTCTCACAAAAAACCACGATGTCAATATGCGTTAATTTCACTTTTATACAGATGTGCGATTGTGTGGTCTGTTTCCGACCGTGTGTCAATCAAACGCTGATTCGACGGATCACACCTGATGAAACAGTTAGTGAAACACTTCGAGGCTTCGTTTGGCCATAGTCACGTGACATGGGTGTTTTGAATCACGCTTCGAATCAGTGATTCGAAACATCTGCGCTTCGGGATCTCACAAAGCTTCGGAACGACTGTTTCGCGTCAGCCATCCCTACCTGCAGCAACCCTGACAGAACGATCGACCGTAAGAAAGAAAAGGAAAGTGAACCCCATGGAAATACCAATTCTTCTCCAACAAGAGCGCTCACTTGAAGAATATGCAGGACTTTATATAGAGTTGTATGATGACGAGACTCAGGATGAGGAGGAGCTAAAACGGAGTTTCTGGGGTGGTCTGAAGGACCCGCGAGTCCAGATATTTCTAGTAAGGGACCTCCATCTATCCTTCCTGGAGTTCGTGGATCACACGCTGTGGTCATGTGGATCCACATACCTCGTGGAAGATCTCCCACTCCAGCCAGTTCCAAGCCCGCCAGCCCCTGAGCCCATCACCTGCACGCCAGCGCCTGAGCCCATCACCTGCACGCTAACGCCAGAGCCTGAGCCCATTGCATGCCCGCCAGAACCTGACCCTTTTGACGACCTTCCTGAGCTTCTTCCCCCGGAGACCGTCCAGCCAGAGCCCGTCGCCTGCCCGCCAGAGCCTGAGCCCATTGCATGCCCGCCAGAGTCTGACCCTTTTGACGACCTTCCTGAGCTTCTTCCGCCAGAGACCGTCCAGCCAGAGACCGTCCAGCCAGAGACCGTCCAGCCAGAGACCGTCCAGCCAGAGACCGTCCAGCCAGAGACCGTCCACCCAGAGACCGTCCAGCCAGAGACCGTCCAGCCAGAGACCGTCCAGCCAGAGACCGTCCAGCCAGAGACCGTCGCCTGCCCGCCAGAGCATGAATCCAGTTCCGAGTCCCCTGATGTGCTGGCCCCGTCCAGTTCCGAGTCCCCTGATGTGCTGGCCCCGTCCAGTTCCGAGTCCCCTGATGTGCTGGCCCCGTCCAGTTCCGAGTCCCATGATGCGCCAGAGCCAGAGCCCGTTGACCCAGCGCCAGAGCCAGAGCCCGTTGACCCAGCGCCAGAGCCAGAGCCCGTTGACCCAGCGCCAGAGCCAGAGCCCATTGACCCAGCGCCAGAGCCAGAGCCCGTTGACCCAGCGCCAGAGCCAGAGCCCGTTGACCCAGCGCCAGAGCCCGTTGACCCAGCGCCAGAGCCCGTTGACCCAGAGCCAGAGCCAGAGCCCGTTGACCCAGCACCAGAGCCCTTTGACCCAGCGCCAGCGCCAGAGCCCGTTGACCCAGCGCCAGCGCCCGTTGACCCAGCGCCAGAGCCCGTTGACCCAGCGCCAGAGCCCGTTGACCCAGCGCCAGAGCCCGTTGACCCAGCGCCAGAGCCCGTTGACCCAGACCCCGTTGACCCAGAGCCCATTGATGTCAAGTCAGTTCCCGTTCCTGAGCCTGTCCTTCTCCCCAAGAAAATTTTGGGGGGGGGGGGCTATACGCCTTCGCCGTGGCCGGCCAAGGACCCATGGAGGCCTGAAAGAATAACACCGCCATGGCCACCCGAAGGGTCCTCACCAGCATGGCCACCTGAAGGGTCTTCACCGCCGTGGCCACCCGAAGGGTCCTCACCAGCACGGCCACCTGAAGGGTCTTCACCGCCGTGGCCACCTGAAGGGTCTTCACCGCCGTGGCCACCTGAAGGGTCTTCACCGCCGTGGCCACCTGAAGGGTCATCACCGCCGTGGCCACCTGAAGAGCCTGCACCGCCCTGGACGCCCGAGGGTCCCACAGCTCCGCCCTGGACGCCCGAGGGTCCCACAGCTCCGCCCTGGACGCCCGAGGGTCCCACAGCTCCACCCTGGACGCCCGAGGGTCCCACAGCTCCACCCTGGACACCCGAGGTTCTGCCTGCTCCACCATGGCCACGCCCACAGCCTGCACCGTCGTGGCCACGCCCACAGCCTGCACCGTCGTGGCCACGCCCACAGCCTGCACCGTCGTGGCCACGCCCACAGCCTGCACTGTCGTGGCCACGCCCACAGCCTGCACCGCCGTGGCCACGCCCAAAGCCTGCTCCGCCCTGGAGGCTTCCTGGACCTGCACCGTGCCCTCGTCAGCCTCCAGGGCGCCCACCCTCCCACCCCTTTGGATGTTATACGGCGCGAGGACGCGCCTTCGGGGAGGGGGGAGGTACTGTCACGTTTCAGTGTGTTTGAGTTATGTTTTGTGATCTTGGTTTCCCCTGTCTTTGTGATTTTTGGTTTAGTCCTGTTAAGTTTTCCCGCTCCTCGTTTGTGTTCAGTTTTCTCACCTGTGTTCTGTTAATTATCCAATTATTCCTGGTGTATTTAAGCCCTGTGTTTTCCCTCAGTGTTTGTCGATCGTCGTCAATGTATGGTTGTGTGTTAACCCTGAAGTCCTGGAGTTCTGTTCTTTTGTTCTCGTTTGTTTTTGGACGTTTTAAGTTTGTTTAATAAATATATTATATTGAAGCCCTTGTCCTCGTCTTCAGCTACCTGCAGCAACCCTGACAGTGTGCAAAGACAATTCGTGCAACTGTGCGCATAGTCACGGTAATGTTAAGCCATCATGTCACAAAAAAAGGACGTATCTCTGGTGCCGAAATTAGAAAGAAGAAAAGGACAGAGGAGGAGAAAAAAGAGCAAGATAAAGATATTGCATGATTATTTACAGTATGTTTTGTGCAGTAAAAATTGTACTCACTTGATGTAGCAGCTAGTCATGATCTTATACAAGCAATCACCAGTGCTAAATCCCCACCACCAACAGTGAAATGTCTCCCATTAATATACATTTATCTAGGTGTATTTCACATATCGATAGATATCGGTTTAAGTTGGAGAAAACAGCCGAAAGGGGAATTATATTAATGTTTGTCTATTTTGTAGTTGAAGATTGCACATTTAATGCACATTTGCATTTGAAAATTTTTTATTTAATAAGTTTGTTTTCAGATGTTTCAAAGAGTTAATAAAAGAGTAAAGTAAAAGTTAACTTTTTTAATAAATTATCTATTTATATAAGTATTTATTTTGTATGAATACATAACTTATTAATTTATAATGTAACATTATAGTGTGACATTTGTGCCAATAATCGTCAAGCACAGGTGACTTCGTGTGGTGGGAGGGGGCCCCCAAATCAAATTCTGCTTAGGGCCCCAAAAAGGCTCGGGCCGGCACTCAGCATTCATGGGCTGATCTGAGGTACAGAAGGCCCTGAGCTCTAGTTGCGTTTCATTATATAGACAGACTTTATTTCAAATGTAAACATGAGTTCACAGTGGAAATTCACCTTAATAACTGTCCCAGACTTACTGGGGGCAGAAATTGATGTACATTCAACCATGTGCTATCAGTGGGAATTTGTATTGAGTTAACACCTTCTGAGAGCAGGGGACCATTTGCCTGAAAGTCACACCCTTCTGTGTGCAAGATATTTCTAAACTCTTAAGAACTTTATTACCTTTTGGTTTACTTCTTTGGGAAGTAAACATTTGTATCAGTCACACTGAGGCATTTCAAATGATACCAAACATGTAAAAAACTGTATGATAATTGTTCACATTAAAACCATATATATTGGATGAATTTTAGGTGATCTCAGCACGACACAGAGAGAGCGGGGGAAGAGGAAAAGAGATGTTCTTCCCTCTCTTCCAGTTCTTCCAGTTTTTCCAGTTTTACATGAGGATATTCCCTTTTCTACTATCTTTGACAGAAAAGGTAGATTCGAGATCGGCCTGTAATTGACTAATTCTGTAGGACCAATTTGTGTTTTTTTAACAAGCGGTTTAATAGCCAGAGCTTAAAAGTTTTTGATACGTAACCTAATGACAAAGATGAATTACTGATATTAAGAAGAGGATCTATGACCTCTGGAAGAATCTCTTTCTTAGTCGGTAGGTCTAACAAACATCTTGTCAATTTAGATGATTTAACGAGTTTAGACAATTCTTCCTCTCCTATAGCAATGAATGAATCATATTTTTCCTCAGGGAGACTACAATGCACTGCCTGTAGTAGACGGTTGCATAGTTGTAATTTTATCCCTGATATTATCAATCTTGTAAAGAAGTTCATAAAGTCATTACTGCTGTGCTGTTCGGAAACGTCTGGGGTTGAAACTTTATTTTTCGTTAATTTAGCCACTGTATCAAATAAATATCTTGGATTTTGTTTATTTTCTTAAATTAGGGTTGAAAATAAGCAGATCTAGCAGCTTTTAAAGCCTTTCTGTACGCAATCGTGCTCTCTTTCTATGAAATGCGAAAAAAAACTCTAGTTCTTCTATCTGGGATGCTGAGGTGATGAAACTGGTCAGGAATATTATTAATAAAGCGATCTTTATTGGCAGAAGTGATAGGTCTAACATATTTGTAACACGGAGTCGACTTTGCAGTCTTGGCTAAATGAAGTATACACGAGACTAGACAATGATCTGAGATGTCGACGCACTGCTGTAGAATTTCAACGGCATTAACATTGATTCCATGCAATAATATTAGAGTATGATTACGACAATGTGTAGGTTTTGACACGTGTTGTCTAATGCGTGTTGTCTAATATTATAAATAAATTCCCTGCTACTTTCAACCAGAAAGGTTAATTGTATGTTGTCTGTCCACTGAACACGAATTGGTGAGTTCAGAACTAATCACCTCCTGCTGTGTGCCATAAACGTCTACTGATGGTTTAGTGCCCTCAGGTTAGAGAGGAAACGCTGACCATCTTTTCCTGAGTAATCGTAATAAGGAGTAAATCCTTATTAAACAGCAGTGCCAGCAGCATAGACCTCAGCACACCATCCCCACTGATTTCGCCTTTTTTGCTTTCATCTCGCTGTCTGATTGACTAGATTCCTTTTATTACGGAAACTACTGACTGTGAACTTGGAATAGATAATGGATGAAGAATGGCTGAATTATATACTTTACATGTACACTTGTGCTTATAGTTAAAACCAAGATATTATTAAAAAAGAATGCCATGATAGATCAGATACACAATTATACATTATGTTTAATGAATAATCCATCAAACCCCTCACCCAACCACAAAACAAGGTTCCACAACCCCTCAAATGGATAGAACAAGCCCTGGACCCGTAAATAGTATGCAACTTTGGAATTATAATTCTACTTTATCTGCATTTTGAGCAGTTTTGAGATAGATCTTCAAAGTTTGTGCATTCCATACTCCTTTGTGGATAGACCCTTGTTGTTTTCTAAAAAAAAAAACATCACATAATATAAATAATTTACCACAGAATATACACTACCGTTCAAAAGTTTGGGGTCAATACGAATTTTTTTTTTTAAGAAATGAATAACTTTCTTCAGAAAAGACGCATTAAATTGATCAAAAGTGACAGTAAAGAGATTTATAATAATGCAAAGTATCTATTTTTTGATTAAATGCTTTTCTCTTGAACTTTCAAAGAATCCTGAAAAAATTAATCACGGTTTGCACAAAAAAAAACTGTTTTCAACTGTGATAATAATCATAAATGTTTCTTGAGCATCAAATAATCATATTAGAATGACTTCTGAAGGATCACGTGACACTGAAGACTGGAGTTATGATGCTAAAAATTCAGCTTTGATCACAGGAATAAATTACTATATATTCACAAAGAAAACAGCAGTTTTACATTGAAATAATATTTCACAGTATTACTGGGTTTGTTTTGTATTTTTAATCAATGCAGCCTTGGTGAGCAGAAGAGACTTCTTTTAAAAACATAAATCTTACCAACCCCAAACTTTTGAACAGCAGTGTATGTGAATAACTCAATTTTGACAAAAATACCAGATAGAACCTTATAATTCCAAGGTGGTAAGAACACTGAAAAGAGCTTTTCAATAATTCATAATTAATGTAAACTAGAGGGAGTTGGCCAGCTGATTTATCTGAAGGATTTGTGAGAGTCTGGACAACTAGTAGATTCCTTGATCATCAACACAATGAAGACACAGTTGTGTAAATGAATTACATTTATTAACAATAGATATGCAATAGTAAAAAGGTATAAACTAATTCCAAGGTCTCTAGAAATAGGTTTGGTAAGTTTATATTTACGTTCCACACAGTCGGGTTATCAGTTCCGCAGTAGAGAAGTCTTCCACTGGTGATGTGGGCAGCATGCAGGGGCAAGGGAGTTGTAATCCAGTAGTCATTGCCACACTGGACTGGAGGATGCTGAACTTCGGTTGCACCAAGAAGGTCATTAAAGCGTGGACTGGGCATCTGGGTCAGATGAATCTTCACAGGGTCCTTTGCAGACTGGCTGCTTCACTGAGGAGCTGTGTGGGACAGGCAGTGTCTGCCGAAGCAGAGGTCATTTGTGGACTGGGCTGCGCTGCTGGAGGAGCCATAAGGGTCAGATGAGGTCCCTCAATGCTGGGGCCCTTTGCAGCTATAGTGCAGCCAAAAGCAATAGGTTTTGCAAAAGGATTTGCTCGCAAAAGCTTAACCTCAACTATATTGTCTCCTTCCCCGTTGAGGTGGAAACACAGAACAAGGCAGGCAAAGCAAGTTTATTTATATAGCTCATTTCATACACTATGGCAATTCAAAGTGCTTTACAAATAAATAAAAATAATCTCAAAATAAAAGCAAGGAAAATTAAAACAGTTAATAAAAATGCTTTACATAGAAAGGAATTCAAATATCACACTATGGCAATTCGAAGTGCATTGCATTGAAAATAAGCACAAAAATAAAAGCAAGGGAAATTAAAACATTAATAAAACGAATTAAAAGAGATAAATGATACAGTTATAAAATGAATTAGAGTAAAATTAATTAAAGTAGTAATAAGATGACATATAGAAAAAACTTCTCATCTCGCAAAACACCGGTGTATCTTATAGTTTTACTCTTAAACTGTGTCTGTGGTGTTTATTCGGTTCGACTAAGAATTCCATTTGACGTCTCCGATGGACTCGATTTTTCCCTAAAATCGACAGGAGGAGCTCTAGGACTGACCTTGGGTTCACTGCCCCATCAGTCAGCAACCAAAAAAAGCCCATTTGTTCGGAAGCTGTAGGAATGGAGTCGATCCGGTCCGCACCCCACATAACCTCGAGTTTAATTGATACATCAAACTCACTACTCCACCACAGACCCAGAGGTCATCAGCATCTCTCAATTTCTCCAATTAAGTAATTTATGTTTGTCTCTTATCCAATTTTCAGTGCCATTTAAGTTTAGAATCAAAAGGAGGATGCAGATATAAAATGTGTAATCAGTCGGACGTACAGTGGCACAGTACTCATTCAGTAAATGCACAGCTAAACGGATGTGTTTTGAGACTGGATTTGAATGTGACTACTGTAGGAGCACATCTGATCTCTTCTGGAAGCTGGTTCCAGCTGCGGCTGGCATAATAGCTAAAAGCGGATTCGCCATGCTTAGAGTGAACCCTTGGTATTTCTAGTTGATGCGATTCTAATGATCTGAGAGATCTGTTTATATTCAGTGAGCATATCTGCAATGTATTGAGGCCATTGAGTGATTTATATACCATAATAATACTTTAACAATAATATTTTTAGCAATCCTAAATGTCACTGGGAGCCAGTGTAAAGACCTGAGGACTGGTATTATATGTTCATATTTTCTGGTTCTGCTCAGAATCCCGGCAGCAGCGTTCTGTATGAGCTGCAACTGTCTTATGGTCTTTTTGGGAAGGCCAGTGAAGAGTCCATTACAATAATCCACCCTGCTGGTGATGAAAGCATGAACAAGTTTTTCTAAGTCTTGTCTGGAAACAAATCATCTAATTCCTGCAATATTTAATTATGACATGATAGAATGCTGATTTAGTTATTGTTTTGACATGACTTCTGAAACTAAGGTCTGACTCCACAATCACACCGAGATTCCTGACTTGATATTTAGTTGTTTGACCCCTAGAGTGAAGGTATATGCGTTCACCTTGAGAACTTCATCTTTGTTTCCAAACGCAATGACTTCTGTTGTGTCTTTGTTTAACTGAAGAAAGTTTAGGCACATGGAACTGTTCACTTCATCAATGCATTGGCACAGGGAGTCAACGGGGGTGTAATGTTAGGTGATGGGCTAAGTAGATCTGTATAGATCTGTCATATGCATAGCTGTGGTAAGAGATTTGTTTCTTTTTCATTAATTGGCTCAGTGGGACATGTACAGGTTGAACAGGAGTGGCGCAAGAATTGAGCCTTGAGGGACCGGCATGTCATGGATGTCCATTCAGACTTATGGTCTCCTATATTAACATAATAACCTCTCCATCCTAAGTATGACCTGAACCATTTTAGGACTATTCCAAACAGCCCTACCCAGTTTTTCAGCCTGTCAAGAAGTATGTTAGGATCGACAGTGTCAAATGCAGCACTGAGGTCGAATAGTACCAGAATTGATGTTTTGCCTGTATCAGTATTTAAGCGAATTAAGTAAGCGCTGTCTATGTGCTATGATGTGGTCAGAAACCAGATTGAAAATTATCAAATTATCGAATTATCCAAAGTATCCATTTGAGATTAAGAATTTGTTCAGCTGATTGAAGGCAACTTTTTCAATGATCTTGCCTTGAAAGGAAGATTTGATATTGGTCTGTAATTGCTCAATATATTGCTATCCAGATTGCTCTTTTTCAGGAGGGGCTTGACAACTTTAGTTTTAAGGAACTTTGGAAAAGTCCCACAGAGAAGTGAGGCATTTACCACTTCTAGTAGATCTGCTTCTAGCAGTTTAAAACACTTTTGAAAAAGGAAGTAGGGATTGTGTCAAGGGCGCAGGTTGATGTTTTATGGTGCTGTACTGTTTCTTCCAAAATTTTACCGCTAATTTCTGCAGAATCAGTCAACTTTCTGCGGATGTGATCTGTGGTCTGATCTGTCTGACCTCAGTGCCACACAAGGATGTGCTGATCGCCTTCGTGATAATATTGATTTTCTCAGATAAGGAAGCAAACTCACTGCACTTGCTGTCTGAGAGCATTTCAATGGAAATCTGGCTTGGGGGGGGGGGGTTTGTTAGACGCTCTACAGTAGCAAAAAGAGTGTGTGTGTGTTGTTTGTTTCTTTTTATAATAATTTGAGCTTTGCCTAGTTCCACATTGAAAGCATAGAGGCTGTCTTAATAGATGTCATAATGGACTACAAGTTTTGCCTTCCGCCACATGCCCTCAACTTTTCTGCATTGTCTTTTTATATTTTGCACTGCTGTTGAGTTCCTCCAAGGTGCTTTTTGTCTGCCACTCTTCTACCTGACTTTCACAGGAGCAATATCATCTAATTGCACTCCTGTACTTTTGAGTTAAAGGACTCAAGTAGAAAATTAACTGATCCGCAGATATGCCTGGTGTTAAATATATGGCCTTCATAAATAGCACACTAGTGTTCTCATTTAAGCATCTCTTCTTGACAGACACAGATCTAGCTTCAATAGTAGGAGAGATCAATATGTCAAATACAGAAATGATCAGACAGTGCTACATCCTTAATAACAATCGATGAAATGTTTAGACCCTTACAGATAAGTAAATCTATAGTGTGCCCATGATTGTGTGTGGGTCTGTGTATATTTTGAGTCAGATCAAAAGTATTTAAAACAGTTATTATTTATTTTGCCATATTGGTTTCTGCATTATCTATGTGAATATTAAAATCCCCAGCAATAGCAAAACAGTCAATCCCTCGGTCACTCTGGGGAAATTGTTGATAACAGGCTGGTGAGTTTTTTGGAGGCCTGTAAATAATGATAAGTAAAATGCGTGGAGCACCTTTTAACACAAAACCCAGATATTCGAAAGACGGGTGATTCCCAAATGATACTTGCTTACATTGATAGACATCTTTAAATAGCACAGCTATAGACCCCTTATCAGTTGGTAAACATGGTGACGTTTTTCTGTGGGCGGAGCTTAGGTGGCTGCAGAACGATCCCTCTCGCCGCTTCCCTAACGTTAATTTGCAAGTTTTGTTAGCTTGTTTTTTAACAATGACTGGAGAAAATCCAATTTTGTCTTAATGTGCAAGGTCACTCAGTGTCCAGGACTCCGATTTTTATTTGCAAAAGTTAATTTTAACGGACGGAACCAGACGTAAAAAACGTTTTACGGCTGACCCGTACACGCTCACTCAATGGACAATCTGACAGGATTAACGCTACCTCCGGTTGAGTGGCCTGACTTCTACACCTACCTGATAGAGAAACCGAGCGTAGGGAGAAACTGAGGGCATATAAATCTTTAGATGCCTATAACTATGTGCTTAATGGTCATGTACAAGACTTGTGTGTACGATCCGCAGTTCTGCCGAGCCAGCGCCGAGAAGACGACAATGTAAACAGTGACAGTACGTGCAATGTTAATGATGTGAATATTTTCGAGAAATAAAAATTCCAGATACAGCATACTCATTTTTCATTTACCCCAACAACACATCAAGATGACATTTAATAATATAATAATAATAATTTAAGCTCCTTATTATGTAGCCGAATCTGTGCTGGTTTGTATTAGCCGCCTGCATTTTTCCGTTTGTTTTGCCTCCAGCTAGCGCCGTGACGTAACTGTGACGTCGGCTGATAAGGGGTCTATTCGGTAAAACTTCAGACCTTTGTTTACAGATGGTCGATTCTGGCAACCCACTGCACAACACGACATTTTCCCGGGTTTGTTTCAGCGCCGCGCCAGCGCCCAGCGCCCAGCTTCTGCTGCCGACATGCGCAGTTGCACCTGCGTGACGTCAGTGTGACGTAGTGTGATAATTCCCCTATACCCCCACCTCCCCTACCTGTTCTGCAGACAGTCATAAAAGTAAAGTTAGGAGGGGCTGTTTCATTGAGGACTGTTGCACTGCAGCTGTCTTCTAGTCAATGACTTAATAACCACAAACAACCTGGATTTTATGCTTCTAAATAAAACTTTGCTAGAATGGATTTATTTTCAAGTGATTGGATGTTTAAAAGTCCTAACTTGACAGTATTAATTTTCCCCCCACAGAAGTCTTAGTTTGACATGTAACAGCAGCAGATTATATTGGTTTGCTGTATGGCTTAGGAAAACCTTAAACTTTCTAGCATGTAATATAAGAGAAATAGAGAAAGATACAGGAACACTGGGTTCCTGCTTGTTCTGTAAACATTTGAGAAAGTTACTGTTATCATAGCGAGGACCCAACAAATATCACTGAGAGCTGGTATCAGTTTTTTTGGTTCATCTAGATCAGATGAAGGAGGGTGTGGGCCCTGGCGTTGTGGCAGAGGCTGAAGAGCTCTCGCAGGAGGAAGGAGGAGGGCGAACTGGGCCCACAGGCTTTGGTGGTTGCCCCTTTTTTGGTTGATATCTGGGGGCTTTCAGCAAAAGAGTGGGATAGTTTAGTTCCAGCATACACAAGTTCCTCCAATTTCTCGCAGAAGCTCAGAAGCGGGCAAGCTGGAGAGAGGAATAACATGTCTGGTGAAAGGGGCTGTTGCTCTGGTGTTGCCGGAGGCTGTGATATGTTGTCCTGGTTTTCCTGGCTGTTTTCCAGAAAGTCATCCTTGGGTGCTGAAACTACGAGCAGTTCTAATCTGTCACAGTCTGTCTGTGGTGAGCTCTGTGGGCAGGGCTCAGTGAGATTGTGTCCGTGAGCAGAGGTTGTTGTGGCTGCATGATGTTATAATTTTCCTTGTGTGATATGTCAACCACATGTTCTTTCAGGTGCTGAAGTGGAGTCCTGTGTTCATTTATACTCTGTCCAGGTGTGTGTGTGAGACATTCAGGTTGAGTGGATTGGCACACACTGCTGAAGGGTGATGGAGGGAGAAGTTAATGTTGTCCTTTAGCACTCTTGCACCAAGTTTGTTTGGGTGGTGGCCTTCCTGTTTGAACAGTTGTCTCAGACTCCAGAAAAGATTGAAGTTGTCAATGAAGTTTACTTGTTTTATATTGCAAGTTTTTTGCAGTCACGTATTAAAGGTGAACTCCGGTCAGTTTTAACATTGAGCTAATTTTTTTGTAAATTTGGAGTGCTGTCAGTACAGAGAACAACGACAAAAATTGGTGTTGCCTACACCGTGTTATCCTCTTTTTAAAATTGGCACCCTGTTGACTTTAACGGAGCAAGTTTTAAATCTGCTTTTTAAATTCTGTTGTCCGCAGAGTGTGTATGTGAAGTTTTAGTTCAAAATAACCCACAGATATTTTTTACAGCATGTTAAAATTGTCCATTTATGAGGTTCACTAAAAACGCGTTGTTACGTGTGTCTCTTTAAATGCAAATTAGCTGCTGCTCTGCACAGAGGGCGGAGCTTCAAGAGCTTGTGTGTGTGTGTTTTGTGTGTGTGTGTGTGTGTGTGTGTGTGTTGTGTGTGTGTGTGTGTGTGTGTGTGTGTGTTGTGTGTGTGTGTGTGTGTGTGTTGTGCTGTGTGGTGTGTGTGTGTGTGGTGTGTGGTGTTGTGTGTGTTGGTGTGTGTGTGTGTGTGTGGGTTAGCAGCTTGATTCTCACCAGACAGCACTAAAATGTCAGAAACTGTTCTGCCTTTTATGTTCAAGTCAGACAATGATGGAGAGACTCAAGAAGAAGTGACAACATGTAGAAGCAACAGAATGTTTCTGAATGGTTAGCTGATGAATTTATGTTTCTGATGTAGAGTTAACTATCTTCAATTAGCATATTAATGATAGTCTATAAAATCGCTTGTGTTTGAACGTTGTAAGATGCCTACACAGTGACATGCTATTGCATTTGTGTTTCATTATTGCATGTGAAAACACAGATGCGACAGGTTGAGCTTGAACTCACAAATGTGCTAGACTACAACAACTCTTCCTCTTCTCAGCAATCACTGCATGTTCCCGGGGGTGACTTGACACAAAACGATGATGGAAATGATGGAAGTATTTAAACTGCATGTCCAAAGATTTGGCCGTGACTATAGCATGGAACATCTCAATATATACCAGTTTCCTCCATCGAAATTCAGTGTTGGAGAGGGAGTTCTGCACCACAACTCGACAGGGCGTTTATTTGGAGAGTGAGATGCTGCACCTCCATTTTCCTGCATCCATTTTGAAAGTCTTGTCACATATATGGGTACGCCTATGTCATTAACAAATCAACTCATGCAGATGGGTTGGTTATGTCTGGACTCACAAATCATATTGGATCACTTGCACTTCATAATGTGGACAGTCTGCCTGAAAAGAAAAAAAATCCGATTTGAAAAAAGAAAATTAGATATTTGTCTGCAATCTAAACATTGCCTTAGTGCACCATTGTATGTGCTGTTTGTTGAAGGGGTGATGAGGAGCTGGGTAAGTACACGCCAGTATTTCTCATTTTCTAATTGAGCTGACGAGGAAATTTACTTTTGGGTCTTGCTTTGTAGGAGGATTAGCTTCCCTTTAAAATCAATGGTACTTAAAGTGCCTCATTTGCTTGTTCTCTGATGAGCATTTTTCCCATGAGAGTGAATCAGCATCTTGCACAGATGAGATCTAAAGCCTTTGATTGTCTCCACACATGTGTGTTGACGTGCTATTGGAGATGAACCTATTCTCCCAGGGGCCTCACTTCCGTCTTCACGATTCACTGTTTTCACTGCTATTTAAAGACAGAACAATCCCAGGTCTTGCTTTTAACTCTCTGATGTGATTCAGTAGAACTGTATACAGTACATATATTGGTACATGCACTTTTACAAGTTGATTGTACTGAAATGTGTGTTGGCAGTGCCTGTACACATCCATCATATAATGATAAAAATCCATCCAGTGTTTTTGTTTTAATCTCCCTATATGTTTTCCCCTGCCTTAAATCAAGCCGTTCGACCGTGTGACGTCACAAGCTCGCACGCCCCTCCCGCGATTGTTGATTGACAGCAGTGTTTCAACACAGACCCGCCCTCGCTCGTGAGCGAGCTGTCAATCATAGCCCGCGCGGACTGGCACGGTCATTGTTGATACTGGAGCACTGTCTATGAGGAGAATGGAGTCTAAGCGATTGTGGTGTTCTGTTCTTGGGTGTAATAACGAACACAGCAGTCATTTTGATGTTCCTAAATCCGAACCACTGAAGACGCAGTGGCTAAGTTTGTTTTCGAAGGGAACATTCCCCACGATCAACGTCAATGCGTTCATGTTTGCGCGAATCATTTCTCACCAGACTGCTTAATAAACGAGGAGGGTCAGTATAAAGCTATTTTTTTCTAAGAAGCTGCTCCTGAAAAAAAGGATCAGTACAACTATTTGTGTTCCTGCTGTACCTCCAGAAGAACTGAAGTGAGTGTAACATTTTATTAACCTTTAGTTTATATTAATATTTATATTAATCTTTGCAAATTGCTAGCTTCGCGGTTCACGATGAATGCGTCTAAGGTTTACACTCAGGGTACATTATGGCATGTTTTCTATTTACGACGTTCTCAATATAATTCATAATCCCATGTTTATAATGAAAAACGCGTTATGGTTATTGTGTTACAAACAGTGTACGCACAGAACAGAGGGGCGGTGTGAGCAAAGCTCATTATCATTTAAAGGCACATGCACTTAAACAGCGTGCTGACAACAGAGCTGTTTTTGACCAGGTAAAATAAGTGTTTTCTTACAATACTAATGAGAATTTTTAATTAAAGTATATTACATATATTTTAATTTAGACCCTAAAGAATCATATTAGCTTGTACAAAAATGGTATTATATGACCCCTTTAAGCAAAATTGTAATCTTAGATACTCTCAAGCTCCCCTTTATCACACAGATCCTAATCCATTAGATTACTAGCCTGGTCCCACCAGACTCTCGTACATTTCATTTGTACATAGAGTCTGGCACCTCTCTATTGACAAGCGTTAACTTCCTTGTAGGCAGGAACTCTATTGAAGTCTAAAACTATTGGATCTGCCCAGAGTCACTCTATCTGCCATAACCAATCGCTAACGTTTGGTCGTGACATATGTATTTTCCCGAACCCCGTGGGGAGGATGGCCACCAACAAAACAAAGCAAAGATTGTTCTTGCTCCGGCTTTAACTTGCGAGCATATTCGGCAGCGTTGCCACAACGGACCAAATGGCTTCGCTCGCATCTTTCTTATTTTGAACTACAACTCAAAATAAGCATGAGTCGACATCAACGTCATCGTTCTCAGCCACTCCCTCTGTTCGCTGATTGGCCCGGTAAAAAATTTATCGAAGAAAACCAAAGTCTACAGCACAATCCCAGACGCAGTACTGAAGGGAAATGAAAAGTGAGCGGAAGTACGAAGGAGGGCGGAGTCATGGGTATTAGATAACACGCTACAAGACAAATTAGAGATATAATTTCTCAAGTGTTAATGTTATTTTTCTCCTGGGAAACTAAAAACCACGGTCTGATGCATCTTTCATGCATCAGTTATATGTTATCTTTGCTTGTTACTGGACTTTTGTTCTATTTCCTGTTTCTGACATGTCTGCCACATTTTGTAGTCCTTTGTAGTTTTGTTCCTTGTGGATTTGTTCCTCATGTTCTGCTGTTTTTTTTTTTTTGTTTATAGCATCACCTTATTTGGATTTGGATCCAGCTCTTCCTCGTATCTGAGTTCACCCAGCATAACATGTCTCCCTCAAAGTTTCAGAAGAGATCTCAACAGTCTCAAACTGCTAAGATTTGTCAAGATTACAAATTCTGCAATCAAAAACCTGACATTTCGATTTAAAATGTAACATTTTTCATACAATTTTCCTGTCTACATTCATTTTTTAAAATATCATATTGAATTTCAACCACTATGTTATTTGTCTACTTTAGTATTTTCTTAAGGATATTAGGAGCACTTCAAAAAAAGTTAACATTTCAATAAAACCTGAGATCCTGAAATCTCAGTTAAAAACATACTTTTTCATAATAACATCTCTTCCTATTTTAATCAAACTGTATACATAAAATAAATAGCATAACATTTAATTTGTACATAAAATAACTACGATTTTTTTCTTTCTTTTTTACAAACCTTCTTGTAATGGCCCTCAACATTTTACAAAGTAATGTAATGATCAGTTTAACTAAGTGACATCTGTTGATCAGTCTGTTGAGTGACATCCAATAAGCTCTTCTTCTCAAAATATGGCCTTCGTCTTATCACTGCAGACACTGTCCCATAATTCTGCCACTTTCCAAGGGCTGCTAACTCCTTAGAAAGTGTTTGAATGAAAGCAGCAAAATCCTCCATGGAGGAAAACGAGGGAAGTGGCTTTGGTGATCATTTAATAATGCTAAAGCTTATCAGTCAAGAACAAGCCTAAACTTAATGGTGTGGCCTGTAGCAGACAAGAGATCATTTCATACATGAGGGAATTAGATGAATGTGCCTACAAAGTGCAAAGCAGGAGGTAATTGGAATGGAGGAAAGCTGAAATTACTGTGTGTATTAATAGAAGATTGAAGGGGTAATGCATGTGTGACAGTGGTTTAGACACAGAGGGGAACAGGGTGGATGGAAGGGGCGATTGGGGTGGCAAGAGGTCGCAGCTATGGGATTTATATTATTTAACATGGAATTTAAAAAAGGCAAACAAAAGATTATTGGTGATTTGAGGAAATTGGTAAAATTCTCTCTCTCTCTCTCTCTCTCTCTCTCTCTCTCTCTCTCTTCTCCTCTCTCTCTCTCTCTCTCTCTCTCTCTCTATTAAATGGCACTTGTGGGCTTGCAATGTTTTGAAACAAAAATCAAAACATATGAACATATGTGTGTCACGTGTATGTTCTGTTTTTGATTAAGTTTTCATTAGGCTTGTTCGACCATCACGCAGCCTTGCACAGACCATTCAGTGGCTGACTTGAAGAAGTATGTAACCTGGATGCTGATGGTCTTTCAATGCGTCTTTGAAGGAGTATTCGCTAATTTTCTTTGCACCACCTGCCCGAGATGGAGAACTCTGATTTTGTTTCCAAAGAAGTAATTCAAGCAATTTGTGACAAACATCTGGTACATGAAACTTTGGGTGGTGACAGTGTTCCTCTGATTGAGTCCCTGTCCATGTTTCCAGAAGCTGTACCAGAGAGTTTTGAATATTTTGATGGGCTTCCTGTTGTTCCTATTGTGTCTGAAGATGAGCTAAAACATAAACATAGAGCAGACCCTGCAATACGAGAAGTTATACATCAGTTAGAATCTGGAGACACTTCTCCACCAACAGTGAGAAAAGAGTTACCAGAGTTTCCATTTCTGTTGCGTAAGTGCAGTTGTAGAAGTTGGAGCTGAAGAATGGGATTCTGTATAGAAAGAGAACCATTGGTGAAGAAATTCAGTAGCAGTTTAGCCTGGTTAAAACCAGACCATTCTCAGTTGTAACTGAGATAGGGTCTGGCAAAGCTTAATAGACAAATCATTTCCAAAGGGGCGTCACCAACGGACGTCGCTCAAATGCCTCTGGGCGCAATTGGATAGACCTAAAACCAATCAGAGCGATGAAGGAGATGACGTATGCAGAGCGACGTTCGTCTGTTATAGAACAACTTAGTTTGAATGAATAAACGAACAGACACTGATTAGCTACTTGCACGTTTATTTAAAATTAACAGGAAGACAACTGGAAGTGAATGTGCTTTCCATTAAATAAATCACACACAGTAAACAAAACCTAATGAACTTTGCAATTTAGACGCGCAAACTGCGTCGGTGCGGTGAGAGACGTAGACGGCTCGGGCGGCTTTGGCTTGAAGTCGTTCATCCTCGGATGCTGCGCCGCGCGCGCTGTTACAAAAAACCCGTGCACACAGGCAAGCGAAATGGGATCTTGCGCACCGAACGCGACATTTTTGCCCAGCTCACCATCGCGATCGTGCGGACGCTTTGAGTATAAACAAGGCTTTACTCCCGTGTCAGCGCGTGCTCTGATCGGTAAAGGGGCACAGACTCTCCCGATCATCTCCAGCAGTAGCAGAAGCACCACTAACTCCGCCTCCGTTTCCCTCGTAAGCTGATATTAGTATTTAAACATTCTCTATGATAAATGTTTGTGAAAAAAATATTTTAATAACATGGTTTTGGCGGTTATAGAGTTCTAATGACAGTGTTCAACTATAACCGTCACACCTCTAGTTCCACGGCGGCATCTATCTTTGTAAATGTACAAAATCTGCTTCACCGTCGCTGCGCTGTCGTCATCGTGTAAAGCCCGCCCCAACGTTTCTGATTGGTGCCGCGATTTCGACGGATTGGAAATGGACTTCAATTAGCTATTTGCCAGACTAACTTTCAGAGCAAATCTAAATTTGCCGGAAGTTGTCTGGGTTTTCCCAGGCTAGTATCAGTTGGTTCTTCCAGATGAATTCAGAAATATGGTTCTGAAAAGTCTACACGATGATATGGGACATCTAGGACTAAAACAAACCCTGGATCTTGCCAGAACTTGTTTTTATTGGCCCAGAATGGCAAACAATATTGGACATAAGAAAAAAGACTTGCAGTCGATGTGTGTCTCAAAGCCTTATCAGAAAGAGCTGCCCCATTGGTTAACATTAGCCAGATTCCAGCAACACAAAGGACATCCTGGTGTTTACTGATTTCTTTACAAAATATGCGGTAGCCATTTCTACTCAAAACCAGAAAGTAATGACTGTAGCAAAGTCTCTCTGGGAAAATTTAATTGTTCAATATGGCATTCCTGAAACACGCAGTGATCAAGGTCCGGATTTTGAATCCAAAACTTTTAAAGAGCTGTGTGAAATTTCTGGGATTCATAAGGTTTGAACTACACCATATCACCCAAGAGGAAACCCAGTTAAATGGGTTAAACTGTACATTCTTATGCATGCTTGGTCTTGCGTTTGGTAAGTTGGCTTTGAAGTTTGGCAACCCAGCTTTTTCAAATCAGATACTTCATCTTGTGGTCAGGTCGGGATCATTGTCAGTAGGGCAGAGAGATACAACTTGAGGGGTGAAAATAAATACATTCAGATAGATGTTTGAGGGCTAATTACCCCCGTTGTTGTCCACAAAACTTCAGTGCCAACACTTTGAAATAAAAGACAGGGACAGCAAAAAAGGGCACTGCTAACATCACATCCAGCCAGCCACCTCCGTTTCTCATAACAAGCCGGGTGAAGCTCCGGGTGTAGCTCCGGGTGTAGCTTTGTCCTCTGTCATTCTCCTGCTGCTGGATTTGTATATCGGGTTGGTCCGGTCCGAGATCATTTATCCTTTTTTTTTTTTTCTTCCAGCGAACATCTTGTGAAAGGTTGTTTTTTTTTTGTAAATCAATGACACTATTTTGGTTTAACTGTTGCCATTATCTCTAAGAAAGTGATCAGCCTAGCAAGGTTTTGGCGGAGTCGCCTGCGCACTTGCAGTAGTGGCCAAGAGCATAAAGTTAAATGACAGGTGACGAGAACCAATCAGATTGGATAAAATAGCATGTATCCAATTCTGATTCGCCAGGAACGCAGCGACCTGGGGCCGGATGAGAAACTTTAAGAAACCAATTAGAGACCAGCTTCAGATCACATGCTGCCCGAAAATGTAAGGACTCAGATATACATCCATTTGTCCGGCGTCCCTCGCCCATGAAACCGCATGAAACGTATTGAAAAACATAGAAAATAGTTAACCGATTAAAGCCAGTTGCTGAGCCTCTTACTACCAGCCTGCATATTGTATGAGTAAACTATTTTATTTTTATTTCATTTTTATATCATTTTTGTATAAATGTATATTTCTTGGATTTTGATGGGGGCGACGCCCCAGCGCCCTGTATTGACAAGCCGCCAGTAGTCAGTCCTCCTAAAAGGGTAGATGGGGGTAAGGTACATGTGGCTCACTAGTAAAAGGTTGGGTTACAAGTGCAGAAAGTGTTAGATATGTTGTCCTACTTGAGAAAGCGCCGAAACCAGGTGATTGTGAGGTATGCCATCAAAGTACCACGAGAGCGATTCGAGAGCAGCTGGAGGACTCCGCCAGGACAGTTTCTTAAGAGCAGCTGCAAGAGCTCTGATGATGACACCGCTGTTTCACCATTGGTCGGATTCACCGAATGACAACAATCACGTGTATTTGTGTTTATTCTCACACCTTCAGTTCCACTAATGCTCACAAATTTGTTTTTATAACAGTAAAATCTCTTTTCATCTAGTCTAATGTTATATTTTGTCATATCAAAATAAATCTGATATAAAAAACATAGACCACACTACATTAGTATTTGAATAGTATAGGTTAATGTTGAACTTTATTCTTGTACAAACAGACACTGTATTTAGCAATACATAAAGTATTAAATTGAAACATATCCAAAATGTCTGTGTATTTGACAAATATTACATTTATTTAACTTCAGTTGTGGTAAAGTATGGAAACACCACATGAGCGGTCACTAACAAATTGTGAAATTGCCGGACTTCACGTTTTCAGCTCCTTCCTGCCTGTACACGGCAACTCTCGCCGATCGGTTACATCCAGCTGCAGCCGATGTCGAACACACCTATGTTCTGTTTCAGTTTGCTAATTTGTTTTGTCACCCTAGTCCCCTGCCTGTTTGTTTCTAAGGTTACATATTGATTTGAGTATTCTGTCCAGGTGTGTCCTATTAATTATTTTGTTAGCTCCCTTGTTTGCCTGTGCACTTAAGCCCTCACTTTCAGTCTCTCCTTTGTCTTGCATTGATGTTGGTGTTAATAATTTGTACATCAATTTGTATTTGGTTGTTACTTTCTCCTGTATATCCCTTTGAGTTTCTAAATTAAATACTGTTCTAAGGATCCCTTGTCTTCATGAGCTATCTACCACAGCGACCCGTGACAGAATGCAAAACCTAAACAAGGACTCAAAGAGGGAAATGGCTGAAGAAAATCTCCTGGACAGTCCCGTTCTCACGGCTCTCTGCCCCGACAATGAAAAACTGTATTCTCTTGGGAATGTTTGTGTGGGTCTTCAGCACCAGCTGGCTCCCCATACAGAAATGTAATATATTCACATATATGTGGTACACTGTTAAATATATTGAAATATATTTTGAAAATATATTTTTTAAAATGCTTATAACATAAAGCTTAAAATGTTCTTCATTTAAATATGTGTACATATATGTGAAAATATATTTGTGCATGTGCCTTATATCGTTTGATAATTAGTGTGTTTTTCAAATATGTTGCCTACTTTTGTTTCTACACCATGTTTAGGCTATTGTATTCATATTCACATTCCATTTACATTAAGCCTATTATCCACTTACAATAAGTTTCCGGACATTTTATCTTTTTTTCTTATAATTCACTCCGTCAGTATTTTTAATGTTTTAACCTCCTGAGACCCTGCGTCCTCATATGAGGACATTACATTTTTGCCTCTTGACACAATGATAATCAAATTTGTAAATCTTAGACATGTTGGCCACATTTAGGGGCAGTGCCCACACTATTTTGTTGTGATATCACAACATTACACCACTGTCAGTGAGAAGAAAATGACCCTAACCCTAACACTTCTACACCAGTTCCCGAAAGAAAATGACCCAGTAAAAAATCTATTCAAATTATATGAATGAAACAAATGTATTTATGTATATAATACTGTCTCTATCATCATATGGGGATTAAAATTGGACATATTTTAGTAATAGTAGCACTCTAGGACATCAGTAAATGTGAAGTACTCGTTTGAGGACATTGGGACTATATTACGTTATCCCCTTAACTGTCACCGTCCCACCTGCGTTTGCCCATATATATTTAGAACAATAATATCTTAGTAAAAACCTAAAGTAATATTGACAAGCTACAATATTGAGTAAGCTTACAATCTCTAGTTTTCATATTTGGTGGCTCTTTTTTAAAATAAATTACAGAAGAGCAGTAATTTATCAATTTGCAACAAGAATATTTCATATTCATTAGGCCTTTACAAGAGCTTACATTTGTGATGTGCTCTTTTTATGTTTATTAGAGGTTGAAATCAAATCAAATACTGCCAAAACACCCATACTATTTCTGAATAGGATGTATACTTAATAAATTGTATGAAATTATGGAAAGACATGGTTCAGATCACTCAAAACATATATTATATGGTCAGTAAGGAAGCTGGCTGTCCATCTAGTGAAAAAGTTTGGTACTACGCAGATAAAATCTTACTGAAAGCTCATTTTTTGAGATATCAGATATTGTTTGATAGTATATTTGAGATATTAGAGTAAAATATATTTTATAATATATATATATTTTATATAAAATATAAATAATTATATTTTTACATTCTATATTTCCATAAACTCAAACTTATTTAACTTTTTTTCTGTTTCACTTTCATAATTTATTTCACTTCTACAATAATCTGGCAAATGTCTTCTTAAAAACAAGACCAACCATATGTCTATATTCCAAAGCATTCTTGAATTACAACCATTTAAGTTTTTTTTATTGCTAGTACTGTGTCCTCACATGAGGACATCATATAGTAAATTATAGACCCACTGTCCTCACATGAGGACATCATTTTCTGCAAAAAACTACTTCCTGTACAAAAACAAATTTTAGTTCACTTTTTAAAAAACTTTTGCTGGTAATTTACTCACCCCATGTCATCCAAGATGTCCATGTCTTTCTTTCTTCAGTCGATAAGAAATGAAGGTTTTTGATGAAAACATTCCAGGATTTTTCTCCATATAATGGACTTCAATGGGAACCAAACGGTTCAAGGTCCAAAAGACAGTTTCAGTGCAGCTTCAAAGGGCTTTAAACGACACCAGACCATCAAGCCAAACGATCGCTCATTTAAAAAATAAAATAACAAAGTTTAAGTTTTATAAGCTCAAATGGTCGCCTTGCTTTGTTCTGTGATGCTCCTGATTCGTGACTCTCCTGTTCGAACTCGTTTATCAAAATGAACAAATCTTTTTTTGTGTCATTTGGTTCATTCAACGAACAAAATGAACGAGTTGACTCGGGGAAAAGATCCGTTCATTTTGATGAATGAGTTCGAATAGGAGAGTCATGAACGCGCATCCCAGAACAGAGCAAGGCGACCATTTGAGCTTATAAAACTTAAACTTTGTTATTTATTTTTAAATGAGCAATCGTTTCGCTAGATAAGACCCTTATTCATCGTCTGGTGTCGTTTAAAGCCCTTTGAAGCTGCACTGAAACTGTCATTTGGACCTTGAACCGTTTGGTTCCCATTGAAGTCCATTATATGGAGAAAAATCCTGGAATGTTTTCATCAAAAACCTTCATTTCTTTTCGACTGAAGAAAGAAAGACATGGACATCTTGGATGACATGGGGGTGAGTAAATTATCAGCAAACGTTTTTTTTAAAAGTGAACTACTCCTTTAACGATACCCATCCCTATAGTGGTAAATTATTATGTTATGATGGCTTATGTTCTTCTCACTTAAATGATACTGTAGCATATGTAGTCTATTCCAAAGAGACTGTCTGTTCTCTGAGCAATGAGGACAAATAATACATTTACAAAGGGATCTTGAAAAAAATCTGATTGTAATTTTATACCACATAAACCTAAGTAAGCAAAATCGTGATATTTTAATGATTAATTGTGTAGCTCTCCAGCTATGCTAATCTTTCTTCTTTTGATTTCCTGTTTTTATCTTGGTATGCCCATCCCAAGGTCATTAGATATTAAGCCACTTCCGGTTTGGATTCAGCCTTACTTGTGAAGACTTCTGATGACACCAACACTAGATGGACATACAAAACTACCAAATACTAACCCTATAATCATTGCTTTTAGGGTAAGGTCACAGATTTTTAACTCTTTTTATATGTGACCCTGGACCACAAAAGCAGTCTTATGTGTCCATTTTCTAAAATTGAGATTTATACATCGCCTGAAAGCTGAATAAATAAGCTTTCCATTGGTGTATGGTTTGTTAGGATAGGACAATATTTGGCCGAGATACAACTATTTGAATTTGAGAATCTAAGGGTGCAAAAAAATCTAAATATTGAGAAAATATCCTTTAAAGGTTTCCATTTCTGTTGGTGATTGTGCTGCATCCACTTACAAAAATACAATTTAGATATGTTTAAGGTAGGAAATTTACTAAATATCTTCATGGATCATGATCTTTACTTAATATCCTAATGATTTTTGGCATAAAAGAAAAATCGATAATTTTGACCCATACAGTGTTTTGTTGGCTATTGCCACAAATATACCCGTGCTACTTAAGACTGGTTTTGTGATCCAGGGTCACATATTGTTACAATGTTGGTAATTAAATGCATACATTAAATGTGTTGTACTAAATGTGTTAAACTTATGTTTTAGACAAATTGATTCGTTTCTGAAGGAAAGACATAATTTCACGGTAAGCTATTATTGTTTTTTTACATTAAAACTTTTAAAAAATGCATTAGGCTGCAATTTACCTCTGATGTCTCATTCAAGACCATCATACACTCTTCCTAGAGTTGTCCTTCATATACATTTTACATCTGAAACTTTACAGAAATACCCTCTGTACCCTGAAATAGCCTGTCACATGAACACCTATAATGTTAATCATTTACTTATTTTTTATTATATTATTACTTATATAATTTTCTTAATTTACTACAGTCGCTGCTTCTTTTAATAATGGTTTCTTTGTGAACTTTCCATTACACTGTGCCTCGTTTACTAAATAAAATGCTCTGAACAAACATAAAATCCTCCAAAGCTATCTGGGACGCCATTTAAATAAACCATCCACTTGTTTCTGATGCTGTTGTCAGGAACAATGGAACGTAGTATGTCTGAAGCAATCTAACCAGAACCACCTCAAGTAACCACTGACAAACATTCTTTCTTGTTTTCTTTTACAGATGCTGCCATAAATCGGCATGAGAAGGCAACTGTTGTACAGTTGGGCCAGGCCATGAATAATAATTTGTCAGACCTGAGGTTCCAGAATAAGAGGGTATGCTCTTGAGAGCTGTGTGTTCGACTGTACAAATAGATTCAACAAGAACTATCTTTTTACAGACTGCCAAAAGTTACAGAAAAGAGAAGCAAATAGATTGCTGCAATTCGCAGAAACGGCTGTGATCCAGGCAGCAAAACATGGAGTGAATGGGTTAAAAGTATGTTGAATTTAGGGGTAAAATCATATCCTGGGTCATATATTGTATTGGCAACTCATCAATTAAATATTTACCATCTAATATTCTGGATAACTGTAAAGTTCTTGTCAGTTTTTATTAACCCGATTCCTGGGCATATGTCAATGTCCATTGACCACAGTCTTTTTGGTAAGTTTGTATAAGTGTTGACTACAACTGCAACAATTTGTGTAGCTTGTTTTACTCCTGTTTTTGCAATTTCCCTTATTAAAGCCAGTAATGCTTAAGGATGTTTTGCCTCTCCGACTGAGGGGACGTGTCCCAGCAGGAAAGTAGCCTGAGAAAGTCTATATTTTTATTTATTTATTTATTTTATTTTTTGATATAGGCCTACTTATAATAATTTTGTTATTGTGCAGACAATTTTATATATGCTGTGTAATTTTACTTTTTGTTAACATAAATAAAAATTCCCCATTATGTTTGTGTTGTAGGTGTTCTCTGTAACCCCTTAATGCACTGTCCAATAACTAGCACATCTTTTCATTCATCTTTGCATTCCTGGAAAATGGCATTTTGACTGTTTGATTTACAGGGGAGGGTAACATTTTATATAATATGAAAATATTTACATATGGAGACACTCATGCTATGGGGCATTACTTAAATATTTGAACAGTACATTTCTAAATATATTTACATATACAGATAACTAATATATTAACATATATTATACATTAGTATATTTACATATTGTCAGGGTTTGTGCAGGTGCTGAAGACGAGGACACGAAAGCTTCAATATAAATGTTTTAATAACAAAATGAAAACTTTCCAAACTTAAACATGAACAAAACTCCAGGAAATCAGAAACACACAACCACACATGGACGACGATCGACCAACACTGGGAGAAAACACAGGGCTTAAATACACATGAAATGATTGGATAATTAACAGAACACAGGTGATGAAACTGAACACAAACGAGGAGCGGGAAAACTTAACAGGACTAAACCAAAAACCACAAAGACAGGGGAAACCAAGATACAAAACAGAACTCAAACACATCAAAACGTGACACTACCTCCCCCCTCCCCGAAGGCGCGTCCTCGCGCCGTATAACATCCAAAGGGGTGGGAGGGTGGGCGCCCTGGAGGCTGACGAGGGCATGGTGCAGGTCCAGGAAGCCTCCAGGGCGGAGCAGGCTGTGGGCGTGGCCACGACGGTGCAGGCTGTGGGCGTGGCCACGACGGTGCAGGCTGTGGGCGTGGCCAAGGCGGAGCTGTGGGACCCTCGGGCGTCCAGGGCGGAGCTGTGGGACCCTCGGGCGTCCAGGGCGGAGCTGTGGGACCCTCGGGCGTCCAGGGCGGAGCTGTGGGACCCTCGGGCGTCCAGGGCGGTGCAAACCCTTCAGGTGGCCATGGCGGTGCAGACCCTTCAGGTGGCCATGGCGGTGCAGACCCTTCAGGTGGCCATGGCGGTGCAGACCCTTCAGGTGGCCATGGCGGTGCAGACCCTTCAGGGGGCCATGGCGGTGCAGACCCTTCAGGTGGCCATGGCGGTGCAGACCCTTCAGGTGGCCATGGCGGTGCAGACCCTTCAGGTGGCCATGGCGGTGAGGACCCTTCGGGCGACCATGGCGGTGAGGACCCTTCGGGCGGCCATGGCGGTGTTATCTTTTCGGGCCTCCGTGGATCTTTGGCCGGCCTCCGTGGATCTTTGGCCGGCCACGGCGAAGGCGTATGGCGCCCCCCCAAAATTTTCTTGGGGAGGACAGGCTCATGATCGGGAACTGACTTGACATCAACGGGCGCTGGGTCAACGGGTTCTGGGTCAACGGGCTCTGGGTCTGGGTCAACGGGCTCTGGGTCTGGGTCAACGGGCTCTGGGTCTGGGTCTGGGTCAACGGGCTCTGGCTCTGGCTCTGGGTCAACGGGCTCTGGCTCTGGCGCTGGGTCAACGGGCTCTGGCTCTGGCGCTGGGTCAACGGGCTCTGGCTCTGGCGCTGGGTCAACGGGCTCTGGCGCTGGGTCAACGGGCTCCGTGCTGGATTGGACCAGCATATCAGGAAACTCGGGGCTGGACGGGACCAGCATATCAGGAAACTCGGGGCTGGACGGGACCAGCATATCAGGAAACTCGGGGCTGGACGGGACCAGCATATCAGGAAACTCGGGGCTGGACGGGACCAGCATATCAGGAAACTCGGGGCTGGACGGGACCAGCGGTGAAGGCTTGATTGGGCTGGACGGGACCAGCTGTGAAGGCTCTGGGGAAAGAAGCTCTGGAAGGTCGTCAAACGGGTCAGGCTCTGGCGTGCATGCAATGGGCTCAGGCGTTGGCGTGCAGGTGATGGGCTCTTGCTGGCCGTGGAGATCGGGCTGGATGTCTCCCACGGTGAATGAGGAACCACACACCCACAGCGTACGGGCAATGAATTTTACTAACGGGAGGTGGAGATCTCCCAACAACAGTCTCTGAGCGAGGGTATCGTCCATCCCACTCCAAAACTCATGTGTCAGGGACTCCTCGTCCCAATTAGAGTCCCGGAAAAGATGGAGATATATCTCCGCATATTCTTCCAGAGTCCGGCCATCTTGTGGGACACAGAGTTCGTAGTTCATTCCCTTTTTTTTTTTGTTAGGGTCGATCGTTCTGTCAGGGTTTGTGCAGGTGCTGAAGACGAGGACACGAAAGCTTCAATATAAATGTTTTAATAACAAAATGAAAACTTTCCAAACTTAAACATGAACAAAACTCCAGGAAATCAGAAACACACAACCACACATGGACGACGATCGACCAACACTGGGAGAAAACACAGGGCTTAAATACACATGAAATGATTGGATAATTAACAGAACACAGGTGATGAAACTGAACACAAACGAGGAGCGGGAAAACTTAACAGGACTAAACCAAAAACCACAAAGACAGGGGAAACCAAGATACAAAACAGAACTCAAACACATCAAAACGTGACACATATACAGATAACTAATATATTAACATATATTATAAATTAGTATATTTACATATACAGATAACTAATATATTAACGTATATTATACATTAATATATTTAAATATACAGATAACTAATATATTAACATATATTATAAATTAATATATGCACATATATTGAACATTAATGTATTTACATAGATGGATATCTAAACATATTGACATATTAATTAAAAAATATATTTAAATATTTGTAATAAAAATATATTTACATATGCTTAATATATGTGAAAAATATTAAAAAGGGGCCAAATATATTTAAATATATTTTTAACATATATTTCAAAATGTATTTAAATACAAGTAAAACATATATTTTCTTCTATTTATAATTAATAGATTTAAATACATGGAAATGTATTTATTACTAATATATTTCAATATATGTGACTTCCGTATGGGTCGGCTCTGCTCGCTCTCCCGCGCATCTGCATTTGAATTCTCCATACCAACGGTTTTCCTTGGGCACATTTTGCGTATACATAGTGCTTTTTTTTTTTTTTTTTTTAAATGTAGGACTTCTTCAGCCAACACAGATTTTTCTCTTCGACTTGATAGATTCACTGAGCACAGTTAAATATGTACATTTGTAATTTTATGTTAGGACCTTAAGCTAAGGTTAGTAAAATGTATATTTTTGAATGTGTAATTATGTGGAAGTCATTTATTGAGCCAAAATGTGTCAGTTTCCACAATTATTATTAGAATTTTTGTTTTTACACTACTCCTTTCTCCTGAGATACCATCATCTGATCTTTTTTAAGGCAGTATAGATGCCTTTGGTATATCACACAAACCTGTGCTTTCCATTCGACAGTTGAGCAAGAAAAGTAAAGATGACATCTGCAAGTTGTGGTTGTTGGTCTGTTTGTGTGCAATGTCTTTTTTTTTTTCTTTTTTTTTAAACATTTTTCTAGAAAGAAATTACTATTGTAGTAATTACCTATTTGCATAGTTATTACCAAAATCTCACTTTATTTTGCTGTAGATCATTAACCCTTTTGCACGTAAGTTTAAAATATTCTATCTGGCTCCCCGTGTGAGTTTAAGGCGATCGTTATTTTTAGAACATATCACCTAAATTATTTCCATGGCGACATGTCATGCTTTTCACGTGAAACACTGCAGCCACAATACGCCTTATTCACGGCAGCGCCATCTTTGATTTTTAATGAGAATGAAAGCGAGGCTGTGAGGGATAGCATGCATCTCTTCAATGGGCTGTACTGTTATTTAATGTGTTTTTGTTTTGTTCTGCTCATGAAACACTGTAAACATATCTTTCCAAGAAATTTTAGTTGACAAAAAACTCGACAATATAAGCTGTGGAAAATTGTAAGTAATCTAGTAGCTTTATTCAGCTTTTTACAGTGGATGCCATTGGAAACACCGTAAGTCTATCCCTCACAGCCTCACTTTCATACCTGTCATGGCGCTGCTCTGAATAAAGTCTATAGCGCTGACAGATCATTTTATTTAGTTTTTCCCTTTTTATTGTTAAAAATATTCACAAAACTTGTTAGCTAACTGCTAACAAGTCATCAGCTAACTGATATTGCAATTCTTAAATACATGTAAGTGAATGTTTTGTTGTTTTAAAAAAACCTTCACATTAGTTAATTTATAATGCTCTATTGGTGCCCCCATGTTAGTTTGCGCCACGTTTCAGATAATCATATCTGTCTGATTTACCACACGTTTATCCAGTTCTCCCGAAATCCATGAAAGTGAGTGGCAGGTGAAGTGGGAGATAAACAGAGTAAACTTTATAGTTATCTGTATCTGATATGAATACAATTTGTCAATTTATAATTAAAATTATTTTTATTGCCATCAGTGTGTTTTTTTTACAATATATAAATGTATTGTTCTACTAGTACTTCTGTGAATTTAAATGTATGAAACCTAAAATAAACATTATGTGATACATAACAATAGTTGTGATATGATATGAGCCAACCAAGCCAAGAATGATTACCGGTGTGATCATACGAGTAAAAGGGTTAAACCTTCACGCTGCCTCAGAAGTCTGTTCGAAATCAGTTTTGTGAGGTACCTTTGTGCGCAAGCGTTGCATGCAAATATAAGGCACCGAGGCCGAAGTCAGCTTCCTAAGTTTTCAGATGCAGCCCTCGTTGGGCATAGACATAATAAATACATAGACGCCATATTGGCCGCTTTGGAATGTTGCTGCGATACGTCAACGTGTCCGCCATTTTGCTGAGGGCAAGACTGTGCTGTGAACAAATGCAAGTAAAGGGTGAGCTGCGGTTTTCCTGGATAGAAACAATAATAACGTTTACATTTATCAGCTGATTTCAGAGGTTTGTACGTGGTGTTACGTTACTATTACTAATTATATAATGACCAAATACAACCAGAAAAAGTCTTATTTGTGAAAGGTTATTCCCCGAGACCTGTTTTCAATTTTGTGGTGACTTGTACAGCCCCACGCAGCACACAAAGCAAGCATTTTTCTCAATTCCCATAATGAGAGGTATGGGAAAGTTTCCCTCCTTGATAGGGTGGCGCCGTTGACGTACGCTCCAGCAGCCAAATAGGGTGTCTATGTATTTATTATGTCTATGGTTTTGGGTAGGTGCATAGATTGTCTCTTTTTCCTGTTGTGGAGATCAGCAAACACTGTGCGCGTCCCCTTCTGGATTGGAGTGTGGATCGCTGTGACTGACTGTATTGGTCGTCTGACTGTATGTACCGTGAACTGAGGTCGGTAAGATTTTTAATGTTTTTAAAAGAATTCTCTTCTGCTCAACCAGGCTGCATTTATTTGATTAAAAACACAAAACATACCCAGTAATATTGTGAAATATTATTTCAATAAAAACAGCTGTTTTCTATGTGAATATATAATAAAGTGTAATTTATTCCTGTGATCAAAGCTGAATTTTCAGCATCATTACTCCAGTATTCAGTGTCACATGATCCTTCAGAAATCATTCTGATATGATTGTTTGATGCTCAAGAAACATTTATGATTATTATCACAGTTGAAAACAGTTGTGCTGCTTCATATTTTTGTGCAAACCGTGATGATTCATTTTTTTCAGGATTCTTTGAAAGTTCAAGAGAAAAGCATTTCATTTATTATTAAAAATGTCTTTACTGTCACTTTTGATCAATTTAATGCGTCCTTTCTGAAGAAAAGTATTAATTTCTTACAAAAAAAAAATTTATTGACCCCAAACTTTTGAACGGTAGGTAGTGTATATAAATAAAGCAAAATATCCATAGCGTTAGTTAACATAAGTTAGCGTTCCCATTTTTATTTGGATTCGAGTCTCCAAAAACCCATCCATTTCTTTAAAGTTACACTGTGTGATTTTTACCCCCATCTAGCGGTGAAAAGGTATATGACCATCTAGTGAATATTAGTTTCTGTTCTTCTCAATTCCGATTTCGTTTTAACTCCTAGGGTGGCCAATAAGATCCAAGATTAACATGGCTTCCAGTTCAACCTCGTCCACATTCGACACGGTGCCATCGAGTGTTAAAACGCGAAAGGTGAAGCTTGAATTAACGGCCTATGTCCCTCTTTGCCTAATGTACTTTCAAGATGGAGGGGCAACAAGGCGACCGACATTAGAACCCCTTACCCGTATGTATTTTCAATGGCATATTATATACTCACGAGAATACTTTATTACTTGAACGAAGTAAATATACATTAATGAGCACATATATTTTTGAAAGAACTAAGTGTTTTTAGCTAAGAATAAACTAAAAAAGTTACACAGTGTAGCTTTAACCCCACGCAGGCTTTTTGTCATAATTTATAGTTAAATATTATAGAAATATATATATTATTTCAACCTGCCATTTCTCAGATTTTAAAAATATATTTCTATAATGTTAAATATTATAGAAATATATATTAAAATCCGAGAAATGGCAGGTTGAAATAATACGTCTATACAAGAAAACTAAAGCTTTGGATAAAATCATCTGCTAAATGATTAAATGCATGCAGGACATTAAAGGTTGTGTAGGTAAGAAATTTATAAAAAAAAAATTCAAAATTTGTACTCTGAAAAAGAAAGTATAAAAATCGAGTGTCTGTAGACCTCTCACGACTGTTTTAAAGACAGCTCATTATTTCCATTCACTTCACCCCCTCCCTTCTGGTCTCCTTCCAAAGCCACACCCCCAAAACACATGAACGAGCAACTCTGACAGCTGAGCTGAAGACGCATTATTTACCTGAGACGAGCGAAGAGTAGAGGACCGAGTGCATGTAGTGACATCATGTCAGACACACATGTAAATAAAAAAATCTAACTTCATCATTATGAAGTTAAACAAATAAGTTGTATTTTATTACTCACTATCAAACTAGCATATTGATATTGGTAAACTTTACAATATATATTTATTGATTCGCTAACGAGCTAGTTATCTATAAGGCAAAGCTAAACACAGGTTGCGTGATACATGTTGTTCCATTGCCATCATTTACGCTGTGATGTAGATGAATTTCGTGTAAGATTTATAACATATATATGATGTTCTGCATGTAAGAGTTTGCTTGATGAAAGCATAGTTGATTCTGATGAGGACTACACTCCCGAGACAAGTACCACATCGTCAGCTCGAGGACAGAACCGTGGTCGAGGGCGAAGCAGAGGAGGTCGTGCAAGAGGTCGTGCTACTAGGGTATTCGCCGATATTCACCCGAGTTTTATTTCTTTGTTTATTCAACAACTTTTTGTTCATTACCTTTTCTTGTAATGTAAATGACTTCCTTTTTTTGACTGGGTTGCCTTCGTGAACTGCAAATGTGGACTTAGATTGGTCTTTCTCTGCCATTGTTTTGGTAATCCTAGGTTCCGTGGCTCTTGAATTACACAAACCAAACGAAAGGGCAGGTCCTGTGTGGCGAAGGGGTGGTTGCCATGGTTTTTATACTCTTTTTTTCAGAGTACTTAGATTTTAATTATGCATTGATATATATAAAAAAGTTTAAACAAATTTGGAAAAAAAGTTTTTTATACATTTCTTACCTACACAACCTTTAATTCACACATTAATTTGTGACAACCATGCATCCGTGACAAAGGTAACTTTCACTATTGGCTTTAAATGGCCTGCCATTTGTCCCCTTCAGAATAAGCTAACAAAAGCATTGTGAGTCACCAGCACATTTTTTTCTTTTGGGTTTTTCTGAAGGTCACATTCTTTTTCCCCCTCTCTAACACCATTCCACCTCAGACATGCGATAATCTGATAATCAGATCCACAGTGCTCCATCAGGACAGCACTAATAATCAGCTGTATGTATGAGTGAAAATCCACCTGACAAGCAGCACTTATGTGTGAGGGGGATAAACAGTCTGTGACAAGCGTGTGTGTGTGTGTGTGTGTGTGTGTGTGTGTGTGTGTGTGTGTGTGTGTGTGTGTGTGTGTCTGTGTGTGTGTGTGTGTGTGTGTGTGTGTGTGTGGTGTGTGTGTGTGTGTGTGTGTGTGTGTGTGTGTGGGTGGGGGTGGGGGGGGGGGGGGGGGTTGGACAAGCACATTTGTTCTTTATCTTATGTGATTTACCCTTCAGTTGAGACACATTAAAAGAAAATTAAGGCCGGCATCTTATCACGCATTATGTAAAATCAGAATCAGAAAGAGCTTTATTGCCAAAGTGTGTTTGCACACACAAGGGATTTGTTTTGGTGACAGAGCTTTTTGTAAAGCCTCCGGTACACAGATACACAGATAGTAAAATAAAAAGTAAAGGTAAATGGGCTTTTACAGTTTGGGTGGATGGGTGAGCATGATTTTGCATGATTGGCACAGTGTTTAAAGTTTAGCTAATTAAGAAAATGATTACCCTTGCAATAGAGAACCAATGCATATGCTCTAAATTGTTTCCCAACCTTTTAATTTGTGCAACCCCCAATCAACCACAAAAATGTTCATTAACATTTAAAATAAAACAACCTAAATCTGAAAATAGAAACATCATAGTTAGATTTTTTTTTACCGATTTTGTTGCAGTAATAATATTCTAAAAAGGAAACTCATAGATACCAAACCAAAATTATGAGCTGCCTCAGTCACTACAATGGTGACCAAGAGTAATGATTTATGAAAACAATTAAAAATGACGAAATGGTTTCTGTCCAATAACAACAATTTGTACAAACAAGTAAAAGCTCATAATAAATTAAAGCTGCAAGCAGCAATGGGCGGGCCCTCGCACATGTAGCGCGTCGGGGAGTGATGCGGCCGCATATTCTGTTGCATATTCTGGAGCTCTGCCAGTGCGGCTGTGAATTTGCTACGCTTTTCAGACACTGCATGAAGGTGTTATACGTCACTTCCTGTTGCCAGCAGGTGGCGCTATGACTGTGGGTGAATGTGGGCATGTACATGAGTTCAGGGCGGGACTCTTATCCTACATGTAAAGTTTGGTGCAGCTGTGAGCATGTATACTGAAGTTACAACCACTTCCTGTGTCATGGCGATGAGTTGATCTTTGATGCCATGCCACGGACACACCGATTGACGAAAACTCGCAGATAGCACAACTTTTCATCGTCAATGCCCTTAGAAGGCACAGCAGAAATTTCAAGTCGATCGGACTAAATCCCTAGGAGGAGTTCGTTAAAGTACGGAGTGTGTAAATCAGCCAAAATTTGATGGTAAATTAAAAATGGCCGACTTCCTGTTGGGTTTAGGGCATCGCTCCAAGAGGCTTTTTTGTGCGTCTGGACATGTTTGATGTGCCACAGAAATTTCATACATGTAGGTCAAACATGCGGCGGGGGCTGCTTCGTTAAAGGTCACTTCCTGTTGCCAGCAGGTGGCGCTATGACTGGGGGTGAATGTCGGCATGTACATGTGTTCAGGGCGGGACTCTTGTCAAGCGTGCACAATTTCGTGCAGATCTGAGCATGTACAGCAAAGTTACTCCAACTTCCTGTGTCATGGCGAATCATCGATGCCACGGACACGCCCATTGACGAAAACGCGTAGATAGCACAACTTTTCATCGTCAATGCCTTTAGAATGCACAGCAGAAATTTGAAGTCGATCCAACTAAATCCCTAGGAGGAGTTCGTCAAAGTACGGAGTGTGTAAATCGTCCCAAAATGGCCGCTAAATTCAAAATTGCGGACTTCCTGTCGAGTTTAGGGTATGGGTTCTTGAGGCTTTTTTGTGCGTCTTGATAGGATACACGTCCCTACCGAATTTCGTGCATGTAGGTCGAACATGGACGAGGGGCTAATTTTTTCTAATTTTCTAGGTGGCGCTAGCGAGCCATTTTGCCACGCCCATCCGCGAAACCCACAAAATACAAAATTTTTCACCAGTCCTGACATGTGTGCAAAATTTGGTGACTTTTCGAGCATGTTGCGGCCTCGAAAATGGGGCTTACTTTGCAGAAAAAAGAAAAAAAAAAAAGAAAAAAAAAATAATCCTAACAGTTTCAAGAGGGACCTCGCACCTTAGTGCTCGGGCCCTAATAATCTGAGAAGAGAAGAGTCAATACATGTAATATTTTTTAACAAATATTTCTTCTCTTTTAAAATCAACTTTAGTGCAACTCATTTTCATTTATGCATTTGGCAGACGTTTTTCTCTAAAGAGACTTACATTGCATTTCAACATACACATTTACATTCTTATCCGTTCTTGCTTTCGCTGGAAATCAAACCCATGACCTTGGCGTTGCAAGCGCAAACACTCTACTGTTTGAGCTACAGGGAAGCAATAACTCAATTCCCCTATGTTTTCAACTTCTGTTATCTGTGTTATTTTGTTGTATTGTGACAAGTATTTAATCACTGCATCGGCCAGAAAGGTTTTCGAGTTACAACTCCTTTCTTATCCTAGCATAGACTAGCACTGTGTTGCCACGGTGTTGGTGCGACAATTGCGTCAGAATCATGACTGAACGCTGCTCAGCTGATCGTTCCCGCCTCTCAGGGAACCGAAGTTATAGTAACAGAGGCAAGCTACACCAGCCACGGAAGAGACAGACAGTCAGCCAATTGCTGCACCGCTAGGAGTGCTCGCATTTGATAGGCGGAACTAGACCAATGAGACATCATCCCGACCCTATAAAAATTTGCATATACAAACGCAATGAAGCACTGATCCAGGGGAGACGCAACACAATAAGCACTAAAGCATGAAAGTAAACACAGTGTCAACGGCGTTAGCGATAACAGCTCTATTAAACACTAGTAGCCATATACACAGAGTCAACAGCATAGCGGTAACCACTGCGTACAACTAGAAAAGTTCCCTATCAGGGAACTCCACACTGAGTCGATATCTCGACTTTTGGGGACGCTCCCTAAGCGTGCGCCTCTGAAATATAAATGAAACTAATCCAATCCTGATTGGTGTTGCGTCCTGACGTAACATGTGACGGCATACCCGGAAGTATAAAAGTCACGCTGTCACAACACATACCAGCTATCGCTCTTCAGCAAGCGCTCTATGTCTGAACTGTCTGTCTTATTTACTGTTGTTTGTCCTGAAAGTGAAAGTATGGCGAGTGAGCAATTTACTAGATGTGTGCACCCCTGCCCAAGATATATTACGGGTGGGGACACACATCCATTATGTGTAAATTGTTTGGGAGTGCAGCACGCACAGGCGGCTCTTGAGGGAGCCGCTTGTGATCCCTGTACACACTGTGAAGCACTCCCACTAAGAGTGCTGCGCTCCCGCTTGGCTATTTTCTCTAAAGATGGCCAAGCTCGCGATCCTCGCGGTTCAGGTCCCGCGTCCGTTGAGGCGGCGCGGAGGCTTAGATCGTGGGGATCGCAGAAGGATCTGGCGGATGAGAACGAGACTGCTGAGGCACTTTCGCGTTCATCATCTGCGGATTCTCTGACACTCGCTCACGGTGTGGAAGCCCGCTCTGCGGCTTCTTCTGCCCGTGACGAGTGCCCGGTGCTTGAGCTATCTGCTTCCGAGGAAGTGGATGTGCTCAGCATCGGGAGCGCGGAACGTGAGTCATTCTCGCCAGCTCATGTTACCGCTTATGAAGAGTTGGTGGAGGTTGTGACGCGTGTTGTGGCCAGACTCAATATTAGCTGGCCACAAGATAAGCAGGATGAGACTCGTCAGAGTAAATTAGACGAGAGATTCTTGCAGCACCGCTCACAGCCTCAGCGCCGGGGTTTGCCTTTTTTCCCAGATCTCCATAGAGAGATTACGAGATCCTGGGAAAAGCCCCACTCGTCTCGCGTATCAGACAACACATCATGTGATTATAGTAACGTTGTGGGTGCGAGAGAGGCTGGGTATGGCAGGATGCCGCGCGTGGAGGAAGCTTTAGCGAGCTATCTTTCTCCCGAGGCGGCATCCTCGCTTAAAACCCCGGCGCTGCCCAGCAAACCGTGTAGGGACACGTCTGCATTGGTGGGCAGGGCTTATATGGCGGCTGGTCGCGCTGGTGCGTCCCTGCACTCGATGGCTATCTTGCAGGCGTACCAAGCCGATATTCTGAAAGATTTAGATGAGGGGCAGGGGCCAACACCTGAGGATGTTGCTGAGTTAAGAAAAGCAGCAGATCTTTCTCTCCGTGCCACTAAGGAGGCGGCCTGTGCAATCGGCCGCTCCATGTCAGCTTTGGTGGCCACGGAGAGGCATCTGTGGTTGAATTTGTCGGGCATGAAGGACAAAGACCGCTCCTTTTTATTAGCTGCCCCTATTTCGTCCTCTGGCCTGTTCGGAGACGCAGTATCTACTGTCGTTGACAGGTTTCAGGAGGCGAAAAAACAGTCAGCAGCCTTTCAACAGTATCTCCCCCGACGTTCTAAATCTGGGAAGGCTGGTCCAAGTAGTCAGCCTCAGCCGTCCACCAGCTCCGCACATCGCCTGGAGCAGAAGGAGAGCGTTTCCTCTAGAGCCCCTCCCGCGGGAGCTTGGCAACGGAGGAAACGTTCCCATTCTAAATCCTCTGGCCAAAAGGGTGACTTAAGGGCCGTCATTCAGGCTAAGAGGGCTTCAGGGAAGAGGTCCTAGCCAAAATAATAGAACCTCCAAGGGCTGTCCCCCCCGCTGTGAGACAACTGAGGTTGTTCTCACAGCGGAGCCCTCAAGAAAAAGTTGTTATCCCGCCATCTCTGATGCTTCGGGGGACATCGTTTTTCAGCGACCACTCTACGGGGTGTCCGCCAAAATTTTTAAAAAAAAAAGAGCGACCATTATGGTCACAAAAAAATTCTCATCTAGTTCCTGCCGTTCTATCGCTTCAGGAAGACAAGAACAGTGCTCAAGTAATACCCGAGACCAGCCTCGAGAGTTCGCTGGGGTGGTGCCGACTACAGTGGCTCCAGAACAGGCTCGGGTTATGGAACAAGAATTACAGACTCTTCTGGCCAAAGGGGACATAGAAATTGTTCCCCTACCAGACAGAGAGTCAGGGTTTTACAGCCGTTACTTTATAGTTCCAAAGAAGGATGGAGGTCTGAGGCCGATTTTAGATTTAAGGCATCTGAATCGGGCTCTGAGGAGGTTCAGATTCAAGATGCTCACCATTCCCATTATAGTGAATCAGATCAGGTCCGAGGACTGGTTTGTCACGATCAGTGTTGCCACAGTTACTTTGAAAAAGTAACTAAGTTACTTTACAAGTTACTTGATTTTAAAAGTAACTAAGTTACTTTACAAGTTACTTGATTTTAAAAGTAACTAAGTTACTTTACAAGTTACTTTTATTAGTTACATTCAGCAGTTGCCGACAACACCCCCGCCACCTCAACATAAAAATGACAACCGGTTTTGCCAACACTCACTTTATTGGAAGTGTATTTTTAACAGTAACATCAACAATCTATCTCCTGACATTTAAAGTTGAACTTAAAAACTATTTCCTGAAAAAACAGTCTTTCTTGACTTCACTTAATATAAATACTTGTTTTTATAAAATATATATATATTTTTTTGTTTTTCTTGACCCTGTAATTTAGTAACTGTAGAACACGTTAACTGTAATTTTGCGTATATGATGAAATTAATACAGTTTCTTGTCAATCTATGTCTATTTTAATGTGAACAATGCGCTGCCACACAGCAAAAATAGACTCGGTGCAGAAACGATCTCTGCACTGCTGTATACTCACGCACCTGGAACGGATCGACGGACCACACCCGCATGCAGTGTGAAAGCTCTAACCTGTTAACATGGGTATGGGAAAAAATATCTACCGCATACGCACTGCAGACGGAGACAAGTATGTGTGAAACGGGCGTAAGTTTGACTGTGCAGTGCTGCGACTCCATATGTTTTTTCAAATTCGACGAAGTGTTTTTGTAGGTATAACACTTTGTCGCCACCAGCACAGAGTTTACAACGGACCTTAATGTTGCCATCTTTAGCTGACAGACACAAACTCAAAATAGTGACTGTATTTCCAGCTAGAAAAAGCGCATCTCCTCCCTCCATTGTTGTTTACGTTTGTGTCGCTGTGCGGTACGTACACGTTAGAGGCCTGCATTTCAGCCCGAGCCCGACGGGCCCCGACTTATTTACGCTCCTAGGGCCGGGCTTCGGGCCAATTTTCACGTCATAGTTCACACGCGGGCCGGGCCGGGCCGGGTTTTAGGATTATCTTTTTTATAGCATATTTTAGACATTAATTAAAATAAATATGAGAAGATGACGATTAAACGCAAACATAGAAAGACGTTTTATAACCTATCACACTGACATGACTGACATGACAGTCTGCTCACGCTCACGCACACACACGCACGCGCACAGGTTTCCCGGCGGCGCGATGTGAGATTCGCGCGACCGGCTCGTTCTGTGTTTAGAGTCCCGGTAGCGAGCGTGACTTCAGCGCAGCTGGAAAAAGTACGACTGGATTAAAACCTTTCACTGTGGATGCTGTGCTTTTTCTTCACGATGCTCTGAGACTGTTCTTAGCCATGTTTGGAGGCTGTTTTTTGTTTGACTTCATTTTCATGAGTCTGTTGGAAACAAGGATGTAAGGTGGAAATAAGAATGGCCATGTTCTGTAGTGAAGACTTGATTTTTGAGGTAAGATAACCTGCATGGTTGTTTTTAATGTAATTTATGTTGATTTTTTTAGATTGTGTTCTCTGTATTGTTAGCCTATTGTATAAACTCATTTAGTTTGCGAGCGCTGTTGCTCTGAGCAGCAGAGCAGTTTGCCTCAGCTTTTCAAAAATGACAAAAAACGTTTAAACAAACGTTTAAACTAACGTTAACTGTCTGTGTGATATGCTTAAGTTGTTTTATATCTATGGATTTTATTGTAGCCAAGTAAAGTGTTGATTTGAGAGGCTATAAATCAATGGATCAAACATGTTTAACTCGCTGTCGGCTACTTGGTCGTCATAAAAATAAAAAACATTTTTTTTCTTAATTAACTTTATAAAGAAATGAAAATAAACTTACCGGTAAATACTTTGCCTTTGAAAACGAAACATATTTGGTTTACTGACTGCAACATAGGGCAGGCTGTGTATTATCCTTTTTTTTTATTTTTTATTTTTATAAACGGGCTCGGGTCGGACTCGGGCTGATCATTCTGATGAGCTGTCGGACACGGGCCGGGCTAGGGCCTGAGCGTCTCGGGCCAGGGCCGGGCTAGGGCCTAGATTTGAGGCCCGTGCAGGGCTCTAGTACACGTGACGTGAACCTCATGCTGAAAACGTGACTTGTCGCGCACACTCCCTGAGATGCAAGAAGAAATAAATATATATTTTTACTAAGGAAAATGACAAAAATAGTAACGCACAGTGACTTGGATAAGTAACTTTAATCTGATTACTGGTTTTGAAATAGTAACGCGTTAGATTACTCGTTACTGAAAAAAGTGGTCAAATTAGAGTAACGCGTTACTAAGTAACGCGTTACCGGCATCACTGGTCACGATAGACCTAAAAGACGCCTATTTCCACATCTCCATCCTTCCATGTCACAGGAGGTTCCTAAGGTTTGCTTTCGGGGGCGAAGCATACCAATATCGGGTTCTTCCGTTCGGCCTAGCACTCTCTCCCCGAACATTCACAAAGTGTATGGATGCAGCTTTGGCTCCATTGAGACTCCAGGGCATTCGTATACTGAATTATATCGACGACTGGCTTATACTGGCTCAGTCTCGAAAATTAGCGGTTCGGCATCGAGATGTCGTCCTTGGCTATATTCAGAGTTTGGGATTGAGACTCAACACAAAGAAAAGCGTGTTGGAACCAGCTCAGGAAACAACGTTCCTGGGCGTGGTATGGAATTCGGTTACGATGCGGGCACACATGTCCCCCGCACGTATCCAATCCATCCTATCTATGGTTTCAGGAGTAAAGCTAGGTCAGGCCATCACTGTAAAGCGATATCAAAGGATGCTGGGCCTTATGGCAGCGGCATCCAACATCATTCCTTTGGGCCTTCTACATATGAGGCCTCTTCAGTGGTGGCTAAAAGCCAAGGGGTTCTCTCCCAAGGGGAATCCGTTTCGTATGATCAGAGTAACGTGCAAATGCCTTCGTTCTCTACAAATATGGAAGAAACCTTGGTTCCTGTCCCAAGGGCCAGTGTTGGGAGCGTCTTGTCGCCGAAAAATCATTTCAACAGACACATCCCTTACTGGCTGGGGCGCGGTCATGGACGGCCGCTTTGCCAGGGGTCTGTGGCAGGACCATCATTTATCTTGGCACATAAACTGTCTAGAGATGATGGCTGTGTTCAGGGCTTTGAGGAGCTTCCTTCCGGACATCAAAGGTTACCATGTCCTAGTACGATCAGACAATACGTCAGTGGTAGCCTATCTGAACCGACAAGGGGGACTCAGATCGCACCCTCTGTGCAGATTGGCTCATCAGATTATTCTTTGGTCCCAGGGGAAAATACTGTCTATCAGAGCAATGTATATTCCGGGGGTTCAGAATCAGGGAGCAGACATCCTGTCGAGGCAGGGGCTGAGGCCCGGGGAATGGAGACTTCATCCAGACGTGGTGAAGTTGATTTGGGAGAGGTTTGGACCAATGGAAGTGGATCTTTTCGCATCTCGAGAGACGTCCCACTGCCCACTTTGGTTCTCCCGCTCACATCCAGCCCCACTGGGGTTGGATGCCATGGTACAGGCCTGGCCGAGGCTTCACCTGTACGCATTTCCCCCGATCGCTCTGCTCCCAGGAGTCCTGGAGAGGGTCCGTCAAGAGGGCATCAGTCTACTTCTGGTTGCCCCAATGTGGCCGACTCGAGTGTGGTTTTCAGACATAATATCACTCCTGATAGCTCCGCCATGGCAGATTCCTCTGAGGAGGGATCTGTTGTCTCAGGCGGAGGGCACTATCTTCCACCCTCGCCCGGAGCTGTGGAAGCTGTGGGTCTGGCCTCTGAGGGGGTCCATTACCTAAATGCTGGTCTATTAGCCGGGGTGGTTGAAACCATACTTAGCTTTAGGGCTCCATCTACTAGGAGATTGTATGGCCTTAAGTGGAATGTGTTTGTCACTTGGTGTAGAGAACATGAGTTAGATCCAGTCAACTGCCCGGTGGCTTCAGTTCTGGAGTTTCTGCAAGATCGTTTCTCTGCGGGTCTCTCCCCTTCCACGATTAAGGTGTATTGGGCTGCCATTGCGGCTTTCCACGCTCCTGTAGGTGGTGGACCTCTGGGGAGGCACCAATTGGTCATTCGTTTTCTCCGTGGTACTTGGAGGATGAGACCGACAACCAGGTCCAGGGTTCCTACCTGGGACCTGGCGGTGGTTCTGGAAGGGTTATCCCTGGCCCCCTTCGAACCTTTAATGTCGGCTTCGCCTAAGGATTTAACGCTAAAAATGGCATTTCTCTTAGCTATTACCTCAATTAAGAGGGTGGGAGATCTCCAAGCCCTGGCAGTGACACCGGCTTGCTTGGAGTTTGCCCCTGGCAGAGTAAAGGCCTTTTTACACCCGAGTCCGGGCTATGTGCCTAAAGTACCAACTAATAGGGCTCGTTCTATAGTCCTTCAGGCATTTCATCCTCCACCTCATGTGTCGGCTGAAGAAGAGAAGCTCCATTTGCTCTGCCCTGTCAGGGCTTTGAGCGTGTACCTCGAGAGGTCCTCTTCTTGGAGAAGGTCGGACCAATTATTGGTGTGTTTTGGGTCACCTAAGAAGGGGCTCCCGGCATCAAAGCAAACGATTAGTAATTGGATCGTTCAAGCGATTACTTCAGCTTACAGGGTGCGCGATTTGCCTTCACCCTTAGCTGTTAGGGCTCATTCTACTAGAGGTATGGCTTCCTCTAGGGCCCTCCTTTCGGGAGTGCCCCTACAGGAGATCTGTGAGGCAGCCGGTTGGGCTACTCCACATACTTTTATTCGGTTCTACAGTCTTCACCTTCCCAGTACGCCTGGCGCACACGTACTTTGTCCTTGCTGAGTGCCTAAAACAGTTTCACTCCGGGACAGGCCTATTCGGTGCGTGGCCTAGTGGGCACTAGTTCCCCAAAAAGTCGAGATATCGACGCAGTGTGGAGTTCCCTGATAGGGAACGTCTCGGGTTATGACTATAACCCTTGTTCCCTGAAGGGGAACGAGACACTGCGTCGTTCTGCCACGCCCCCCCCCCCCTAGGCCTTAGAGCGTCTTGCTTTATCGCGAGGCTGGTATGTGTTGTGACAGCGTGACTTTTATACTTCCGGGTATGCCGTCACATGTTACGTCAGGACGCAACACCAATCAGGATTGGATTAGTTTCATTCATATTTCAGAGGCGCACGCTTAGGGAGCGTCCCCAAAAGTCGAGATATCGACGCAGTGTCTCGTTCCCCTTCAAGGAACAAGGGTTAAGGGTTATAGTCATAACCCGAGCTGTTCACAATACATGAGTAAGGAACTTAAAGGGGGGGTGAAACACTCAGTTTCACTCAATCTCATGTTAATCTTGAGCACCTATAGAGTAGTATTGCATCATTCATATCTCCAAAAAGTCTTTAGTTTTATTATATTTATAAAAGAAAGATAGGCTGTACCGAGTCTTTCCGAAAAAAAAACGAGCGGGTGGAGTCGTGCCGTGTGGGCAGAGCTAAATAAGCACGAGCGCTCGAAGCTTACGTTGAGAGCGTCTGGAAGCTGTGACATCCCAAAACAAACCATCAGATTCAGCCATACATTTTTGATCCCGAATCAGATCCTGAGGCTGACATTGAAGACGAGCAGCAGCAGCAACGACTACAGCAGGACGTCTCTATGTGGTGTGTACTGGAACTGTATAATTTATATTTGCTTAGCGGTTTTTGTAAATGACTAATTTTCACTTTATGTCGTCGTATTTTTTTTAAAGGTGTACATGTGGGAAGTGTAGTTTTACAATAACTATACGTGATCATGTTGTTTACTTGCTGTGCTTACACGCCGATAGAGAACTCACAGACATTTGAAGCAGTTTTACTCACCGCCTGCGGTTCCAACGCACGACCGTGAACCTTTATCGTTGGGACTGCTCCATCCTTAAGCATTAGACGATCTGCATTAGACGAACTGGGCCTTGTTTATAAAACTATCACAGCCGATGACTTCCATAAAGCCGAGCACAGCGCTTAACGTTACTTCTCTCGCTCTAGGCTACAGCTGCGTGCGCGCCCTTCCGGAGAAAGTGCCCTTAGGACCCGTATAAGGAAATTCCGGCGCCTCTGACGTCACACACATCCGTCCTCGAAAAAAAACTTTCCGAAACTTGTGACAAACCGGAAGGAGTATTTGTTTCACAGAAATACTCCATCAAACGTACAACTTAATTTTTGAAACTTTGTCCATGTTTAGCATGGGAATCCAACTCTTTAATAGTGTAAAAAAATCACTATGCATGAAATAGCATTTCACCCCCCCTTCAACTCACCGAAAGCACTTGAGACACCACAGACGGTACATCCAGCTTGTAAAATCTGGCGAAGGTGTTCTGGGAAGACCAGCCAGCAGCAAAACATAAATCCTGGACTTACTTCTAGACCAGGCCCACGAAGACGCAACAGCCCTCACCGAATGAGCTCATATGTTAAAGGGGGACAACCTTCCCTAGCACGCGCAAGCCAGTGTATACCACAACATACTGTAACGGCATAAACACATATCAGTATGTACATAAGCACAGTGTCAGCAGCCAAAGCGGAAACGACGTAGTCAAGACTTAAGACTAGTAGATAGTTGAGGATAATCACTCACCGAAAGCACTGTTCTGTGAGATCAGCCAGTTGCAAAACATACAACCCTAAAGACGCGCCTACATGGCCCATGAAGAGGCGATAGACGTCGACGAGAGAGCTCACATGTTAAGGGGGATCTTTCCTCCTGAACGTGCACTAATGAAGTGCTCGGTTGATGGGTCTCGGGTCCAGTATCAGACGGAGTCCTCCATCCCTCTTGGGCACCATGAAATAGCGGCTGTGCAATTACATTCTCAGAATGGGGCGTTGTGAGGCAAAGTCAGTGACGGACCCACACCTGACGCAGGGTGGTCTGAGTCTGGACTGAGTCTGGACTGAAGAGAATACCTCTGTTGAATTATTCCCTGTAGCCAAGATGAAATGCCTAGAATAACTGTCATGAATAACGCCCACTGCCTACGGTGAACATCCGGCTCAGCGGGATGCTCAGCAGATCTTAGCCGGGAAGAGGTGCCTCGAGTGAGAGAGAGACCTCGACGGTGAGAGAAAGAGAGAGACCTCGACGGCTTGCACGGCTTGGACTGCAACCTGATATCCATTCCCAGAGACAAACGGACGGGCACAGATGCACGGCGAAGGTCTCCTCAACGAGGGGCATGCGCACAGATCCGTGGGCTTCCACCTCGTCCCTTTAGACGTGTGCCGATTATGGTGCAGACCATGACTTTACCACGTGCTCTAGATGGGGTAGGGTCCACCAGCGGCTCGCTGGCGGCAGTGGGCCTCGACTCCGTAATAGCAAAAACCCTCTCTAGTGCACACCGGCAGGTCAGCGCAGTGCACGCAGGTGGAGTCCAAGAAGACCGTCTCGGCGTGGGCCAGGCCCAAGCAGGCGGCACAGTACTCGTAGGTGCGGGGCGGGTCGATGGGGGCCACACCAAATGCTGCAAAGGTTAGCCATCGGATGCGGGGAAGAAAAGGTAACTAGTCCTCAGGTGCAACTTCAACGACGACAGCGTGAAGAAAGAGATTCTGAAGTAATTGTCGCGCCCATGCATTTTATACGGCCCGCCAGCCTGTCAGTCGTTGCATACTTTGCGACAATTGGCTAGCTGTTCTAAGCTGGCGTTAGCCCATAAGATTACAACTTGTGGAAAAGGGAGGAGTTCCCGCAGCATAGCTAAGCAATGTAGAGTTACCGCTCTCAAAAAAGAACCCGGGTTATCGTAGTTCTAAACATCGCTTTTAACCCCTGGTAAAGGAACATTTTACACTTGTAATTCAGAAGGGGAGTTAGCACTGCTTTTTACCTGGGTTATGAAACCCTGCTCCGGAGCAGTGTAAAAAAGTATGTGGTGTTAGAATGTTAAAGCTAGATGCTTGGCAACAGACAATCAATTGCATACATATTTGCATGCTTTGTACAGTCTCGGAAACACTGCACATTTTATATAAAGAGTAAATTCAGCATTTGAGAGGAAAAATGTCAAATGCTAATAGTTAACGTGACAATTTGAGTGAAAAGACAGTTTCATTCTTACCTTTATAGTCCGAACTAACCATTCAGTTCAAACTCCATAGTACATTCGGCAATACGAGGATGCACAATAGAGCTTTTATGTAAACAGGTCGCCTGCTGCGTTCATCCAATCAATGACCAGCTCGTGACCATTGTTTTGAAAAAATGTCTGACAGTGTACTCAATATCTGGTATCAGTATACAGTATGCATAAGTTGCGAGCAATGCAACTGTAGATGTAAGCCTCAGCGATACCAAGAGACTTCCTTATATTACAACGGTGAGTAGCTGTCAGAATATAAAGACAGGACGGAAAACTGGAAATGTCTATCATGACAACTTGTCGTAGTGTTGAACTCACAAGATGCATGAGAGAACATAAGTGACAGAGGCATTTTACACGTCACTGTTTGACACAGTACATGTCATATATTGTAGATCCTTTACGAGGAAAGAATGGGCGTATATGTGTGTTTAGACACATTTCACACACTTTGATGAAAAATCTATTTGAAATCTGAATCTGACTCAAAATAACTAATTGGACTTCAAATTCAATTTGAAGTTTTAATTCAAACTAACAAAAACAGATTTGACCATTCACCAAAACACAAAAGTTGTCCAAATTTCTACAGAGAAACAGTTATGCTGAAGAAAATGTAAAATAAAGTTTGACAATGTGCCTTTACGAGTTCACACGTCCATGAAATCTAAAGTTATATTTAAGCGTATTTGGCTTGCTGTCCGGGGGAGGGCTCCAAGCTCGGAATTTTGCCCGAACCCAGAGTACTCCCCCTTATACTGGGGTAGACCCAGTGTGAGGTGATGGGGTGGTGGAGGGATGCTGAGACACTTGTCGTGAGACAGGAGGTGAGGCAAAGCTTTATTTATACCGGCTTCCTCTTGAGCTGATTGGTTGATTACCTGAACGTGCTCCTCCCGAACTTTGTTACATACAACTTCATATAGTTTAAAGGAACAGTACAGATATTTTTTTTAAGTTGTAATGTTTTCAAACCACACTCCAGCAGCAGTATGTCTCAGTCTCTTGTCATTTCTGAGAATGGAGGGTGAGAGAGAGAGAGAGAGGAAAGGAGAGAGAGAGAGGGGAGAGAGAGAGAGAGAGAGAGAGAGAGAGAGAGAGAGAGAGAGAGAGCATTATTTACATTAAAATTTCTACTTATTTAATTTGAATAAGTTGAAATTAAATTAATTAAACCTCATTAAATTCATTAAACTAGGGAATGGTAAAGAAGGAAATGAGTTATTCCTAATTTAACAGGGCATCCAACTGTCATAACAGTGTATGTGTGATCTGTTGTGCAGTCTTAAAATAACCAGACCGGATAACCCTGACAGGCATCAGAGGGAGTGAAATAAAGAAAGAGAGGGAGGGAGCTGTAAAGTCACTACCTGTGGCCATTCACATCCAACCGCACCACTCATTATCGTGTGCTCTCTTTCCCATTCTTACCCGTTCATTTTTCTCCAGCCATTTGTTTTTACCATGATGTTGGATGGTTACCATAACCATGCTCTTTCTCTCTCTCGCTTGCTCCCCCTTTTTCTTGCTATCTCTCTACATTGAGTTAAACCATTGTGACGGCCTGGGTTTTGGCAATGGTGAGTCTGATGCCTTAGGTCTAAGCTAACACACTCACAAATATGCACACAAACATACATCAGCAGGCCATTTATTGATGTAAACTGATGGAAAAGTACTATTACTTGTTTGGATTTATGCAGTGCCTTTTATATTTTAATCATATTGCAACATGGTATTTCTATTCACAATTTATGTATAGTTCTTATATTGACAGGCCTGCTGCTGCCAATCATCCCTTTCCCTCTCTGTGATAATAGAGAACACGTTATGTCACCATTCCAAAAGAGCAATATTTCTCAAACTGTCAGCTATTTAAAATTTTAAAAAAGCATCACAATTCCAATTTATGCTTTTACATCTACTATATAGGTGTCTGTGTAAAATAAAGAGAGTGTGATGAAGCTGGAAGTAATTAGGCAAGCGCATTGTCATTGTCAGTTGTCAAATGCAAATCCAGCTCAAAGAAACATCACTATCAAAGTTCTGCCAAGAATGCAAACGCAGCTGTTTTTACTTAGGCTATTGAGAGAACTGAATGATCAGCATTTTGTTAGCGTAGCATTTTAGCCTTTTTTCTTATGTCTGATTCACAAAATTTATCATTATCCTCAAAAGATGGAAGCTGATAAAAAGAAGTTTGACTGCAGAGGGAAAAAAATTATCTTCAAATGAACACCTTGCATTACCTTAGTCAGTGTGTACGGTTCAGTGCTTTTTAAAATGCTAATTTTGGGCTGTCAGCTAATCAGGCTAATTGAGGTATTTCCTCAATGTTCGGTTATCTGTGTTTGGCCATACTGGTAGAGAGTTATTCACTTTGTTTTACACGGTTAGGAAATTAATAAAACTATGCAACTAGATTGATTTTCATTGAGGAAACCACAGAATATTTCATTAAGATAAAATGGCTAAAGACACAATGAGTGACTGAAATGCTAGTAATTAAAAAAAGTCCCCAAATTACCTCATTATCATTTAAATTAATCTCAATAGACACATAACAAGATGGCAATAGACACAATGATATTTCACAATAATGTCTAACTGAAACGATGCATTTTGTACCTTTGTATAAGCATCCCTTTGGCAAAGCCTGAGGTGAAGCTGTCAGGAAGTAATTATCAGTGAGGATGGCTTTTGGTACATGTGTCAGATGAATACAAAACACTACACGACTTTAAACGTCAGCAGCTCGCTGTGCTGTTAAGACTACATGACTTGCTGTCTGTAATCTGGAGTCTTGAAGTCGCTGTAGTGTTCACACTACATGACACTACGTAAATGATCCGCAACAGGGGGTCACACACTACACGAGCTGACAATTACTCTGTCACCCAACGACTCTATCCGGTCCCCAAACCACATTTTGTCAAGAAAACACACGTGAGAAATAGTTATTAATGTTTATTTGAATATGGACGTTGGCGTCGACAAGCCTCTTTGATGCGTCATTGAGTACTTCCTACAAAAAGATTTGAGAGCAAGCGCTGATCACCTGCTATTTGCCCACCGATCACAGCCTGATCTGTCGGCAAATTCGATGCTTAAATCGGGCTTAAAAATCCTGTAATGTGAACTTGGCATAACAGACACTCAGGAAACACAACAGACCAAGTAAGAGGAACGAGTAAGTGTGTGTCCATTTGATATTGGTACCTATACTACTACTTGTTTGGTTCTCAGAGAATGTGCGTGTGTGTGTGGGGGGGGGGGGGGGGGGGTGCGTGCATGAATGAACTCATTAAGACCTTATTTACGTATTGAACCATGACTGCATTGACTCCCAGACTGCACTGTGCAGACACAGACCCATTAATATAATTAGTGCTGACCACTGTCTAGTCTGGGATATTTAAAATGTAATAAAAATTCAGGAAGGAAAATACCCAAATAAATGGTAAATAATGTTAATAAAGGCAATCAAATGATATCTTCCATGTATTTACCATGGGAAATACCAAAACAACAGCGTGCTGTGTTTGAAAACAACTATTGAATTAAACTCCTCTGCTGCTCAAGAGCATGTTTGTCTTCAAGTCTACCACAATAGACCACAAGGCAAAGAATGGCAGGGACATTTTATCCATGATTTGCGGTACGCTTGTTACAGCCACTGTCCCCCTGGAACAACCTAAGGTTACAAGTCTTTCTCAAAAATGATCAAACGTTATGGATTATTTTTTTGCTAGGCAAAACCACTAGACTACATTGTGCAAATTGATGAAAATTGTCATCTCTCGTAAGCTCATGGATCCAAAGTACACTAACGGACTTTTTTTTCTTTTATGAAATAAAATATTTTGCGGGTTGGCAGCTGGGTCAGAAATGAACCAGGGCTCAAGGCACTAAATGTGACAAAACTATTTTTTAGATATTTCCAATATGCATGCAAAAATGCCCCTGTAGTTTTTATCTGTCATCTAACATTTGATAGATTTCAGTTTATTTTTGGCCTGTCTAGAATTGTCAATTGTCAGTTACAGTGCCCTGTAACTGTCAGCTATCAGTCTCTGAGGAGTGTTGTATCGCTAATGTGATTTTCCATGAATAAACCCACTCCTGAGAACACTAAACAAATAGAAAACACTTCCAACAACTCTAAAAACTGAAGCAACATTACATAAAAATTTACCTAATCGAACATAATGTACCAATTGTTCTTATTATTACCATGGTGTTTTGGTTTCCCTGTTTGCCTGTCTGCCTGCCTGTGTTCAGAGTTAGTTTATTCTTGCCTATTAATTGGGACAATCTTATTAAAGCCAAAATGATATTTAGTGTCCCATTCATTGACAACCACATACCACGCTATCAACAGTAAGCTTGTTGACAATTCTGGAATTTCACTCAACTATAGGCTATTTCAGTTGTGTATAATACATACAACATGCTTCAAATGATTATTCATATATGTAAATATGCACTATACTTTAACGAAAAGACTAATCAATTGTGGAAAAATGTAATAAAGAACACCGGTCAAAGAAACAATCGTTCTCCCCTCTGCCATGTTTAATGTTTTTGGCCTGCCCATCTCAGGAACTTGGGTATCAAAATTATCCCCAAACTTCCCAGTGGTAAATACAACATGAGAGGGCATTCATGACCAATTTTTAACTAGAAATCTCATATTTCATGAAACTCGTTAAGGCAGCATAAGCCATGAGTTTCCTAAGTTAATTTGTCTGGTAATGTCAATGTTAATGTGGTTATGCTACCTTCTTCTCCTGTGATTTTCTTAGTGTTCGGTTTTTGGATTTATTAAAGATTGTTTTCATTTGATTCCTTGTCTTGTTGTGCTTTACTTTAGCCATAAGTAACACATAAGAGATGGACAGTTATTTCAAACATATCCTAGAAGATTGTTTATTATCTTAGTGTATTATTTACAGATAGGCCTACTTTTGTATTTGATGATGGTAACAACATTGGTAAGACTGAGCATATATTTCGATGAAATGATTCAACTAAAGTATTCAACATACTGTAAAAGGACTGGTTAGAAAGCAGAAAACAAATAAAACAAACAAATTACTGTCCCTTAATATAACATTTAATTTCGGACACTGGATATAAATTTAACATTTAATCCATCGATTCAGATTTGGTGACCACATTGATCAAGTGCTTCAATTATTGCTTCTAAACCAACATCCTTAGAGTCCCAGAACATATTCACACACCCCTGAACTACACCTGTCGCTGTCACTTTAACTACACAATAATCATAAAGCATTTACAGACAAGGAAATACAAATATAATAAAACGTATTTATTTGTTATATCTGTTACATAACTGCTCTGAAACACACAGGTTGAGGATCCAAACACAGCTTTTATTGGGGCAATCCAGAATCATAATCCATAAAACAGGCAATAAATCAAAACCACAGAGCAAACCCTCCAGATAATAATAAAAGGCACAGGCAAATCTAGGGAGACAGGAATATGTAGGACATATTCAAGACCATGAAAACAAAACCAGAAGTATAACATTCAGAATGTCTTCACAATGAGTAAATAAACACACTGGGTTTAAATAGGCAAACATAAACAAGATAATGATAAACAGGTGGTAGTAATCAGAACATGGTCAGTCCCGGCAATGGATTATGGGAAATGTAGTTCATGAAGGACTAAGAAGGATCAAGGGCACTGCAGCTGGGAGAAATTTTATGAAAGCATTTATTAGAGAGAAAAAAAACAGAAATGGATAAATATTACATTAAAAATGTGAATAAGATAAATGTTTAGGAAGACAATCTCTCCATTTCCCAAGTTCCCTCAACTATCAAGTGGTGTGCGTAATCGCACCAATGTTAATTGAAATGCAGGCCATGCCTTTGATTAAAACGTTTTTAATTGTAATATTTTTCATGCTTGGTAACTAAGTCCTCATTATGAGCTTTGCATTAACATTCCCTCTTCACGATTATAACATTTCCTATTTTAAGAAAAAGAAAGTAAAAAAAGATATGTGCATGTACAGAATCAAACAAATACTTACAGTATATGTCCCCCACAAAATAAGAAATGTTTTGCTTGATTTCCATTATGAATTCCTTTATGTTGATTACATACTGCTCAACCTTGAAGTGGCTGAAACATAAACACACACAGAGTTACTTTTCAAAGGCCTCAGTGTTAATATTAAGGATAAGCTTATCCATGAACTCCTTAACTCTCCTTCTGTCTCCATAGCAACGTGACTACAGTGGATATACTTGTTTTTTTCAATTTAGGATATGCAATAAATATCTCACATAAGTGTGTCCGCATAACACTAATCCTCTTCATATTTACTGCTTTTCTCAAAGTAACAAAAAAAAGGATGAGGATTATTTATTTAAATAGATTGAATAAATTCACCACATGAAATACCCCCATATATGAATTCTTAAATGTGTCCTTGTTTTTGTGTAAATTATTTTTGTTTATGTATATTGTAAATATTTTGTGAAGGGAAGGAGTCAATCATTCAAGACATTTCTTCTTATATATAACCCAATTGAAATGATATCTACCAGTACACTAGCAACACGATCTTGAAGGGGGAAAAAATCAGTCATTCAATAATGCTGTTCAGACTTTACATAATCTCTAATTACATTACAGTAAGTTTTTTCAGTATTCACCTTTCTTTTTGGAAGGTTCTTAAAAGTGTAAATTGAACAAGTTAAGCGTCAGTAATTTCTTTAAACAAAAGTGAAAGTAAAGATATTTATAATTGTTAAAAAGATTTCAAATAAATGAACTTTCTATTCATCAAATAATACTTAAAAATGTAACATGGTTCACTCAAAAATATTAAACAGTTTTCAACATTGGTAATAATAAAGGATTTTTTCTTGAACATAAGATTTCTGAAGGATAGTGTGACAGAGTGGCGTAATGGCTGGTGAAAATTTAAGTTTGCCATTAAAGGGAAAAAATCTTTTTAAAATATTAAAATAGAAAATAGTTATTTTAATTTGTTAAACAATATTTAACCGAATTGCTGATTTCAATGCATTTTGAAGCCGAAGAATAAATGAATGACAGATGAATGTGATTTCTGATGGCAAGCTCTCTTCAGGTATAATGAAGCTCTTTGGTTGTGTGTGTGTTGTGTGTGTGTGTGTGTGTGTGTGTGTGTGTGTGTGTGTGTGTGTGGTGTGTGTGTGTGTGTGTGTGTGTGTGTGTGTGTGTGTGTGTGTGTGTGTGTGTGTGTGTGTGTGTGTGTGTGTGTGTGTGTGTGTGTGTGTGTGTGTGTGTGTGTGTGTGTGTGTGTGTGTGTGTGTGTGTGTGTGTGTGTGTGTGTGCCAGTCAACAATTCATCATGATGAAGAAGATCATATTCGAAATCTCACACTACAGATAAAAAAACGTAAAGGTTTTAGTCCAGTTGAATGGTCAACTTCACTATCACTATGCTAAAACTGGACATGATTTATATACTGTATGTGCATCTGTCTGTTAGTGTTGGTTATGTCGAGTTTGGTATATATAATTTAGTGTTGCTGTCAGAAGAGATGTATTTTAGCATGCACATCAGTCATGATTAGTTGGTTGACAGTGTGGATTTTAATAAGAAAGTACAGAGATGTGTGTGTTTGAAAGTGTGTAAGAACCATTAGCCTAATGTAAGTGTAAGAGCCATTAGCTCCACTGAAAATTCCTTTGAGAATACTTTTGAGCAAACACAGTTGTGAAGTTGTAAAGTCGAAAGTTCATGATAAATTAAGTTATTGTCTCCCAAAAGAAAGAATCGACTCTTAACCGCTTAAACAAGTCTTCTGTAATTCGATTACCACTGTATCATGTTTCCACATCACTAGATAAGTAATTCGCATAATCCCCGCCTATGTTGTACTTTGTCCGCCCATGAACAACTTGAAATATACACATCAATTTAATGATGGACATACACTTGTAAACGCTGATGGTGAGGAATTACAGTTGCAACATCCCATAATGTACATCAAACTGAGTAACCCATCACTGAGAAACGTCCTGCTCAAGTCGTCCTTGCGATGGAGGTTCGGGTTGAATAACTTCGTATTGATAACTTTACGTATTGATATGGTAAAATTGAGTTAATCATTACTGTCTTTACAGTGTGTACAGTCTCTGAGCTTTAGGAAGCCTCTGGAGCTGAAGTTCAGTTAGGGCTATGGGCATTTCATCAGACAGGCGCTGTAAGCGGTAGACCAATGACAACAAACTGGGCTGTCTGGCCAATCAGAGCAGAGTAGGCTTTCGGAAAGGAGGGATTTAGAGAGACTGATTCATCCGACAAGTCATTTAAGAATCATTGAAAAATTTGTTGATGTGCAATGTATATTATGAGAAAATTAAAGGGTTTTTTTTTTTACCTTTGGTGCATTTAAACCTGTTGTAAGAGACCTCTAAAACAAAAGTATGAACCTTTAAAATAGCATAAAAGGGGCACTTTAAGTCATGACATATCGAATACTGTTTCCGGGTTCACTACTGTCTTACTACTGTGGCATTTTTTTTTTTCGATATAGTTGGTCATGAAGATGGTTGTTGCTAAAGTTTCTTTCCCTATTTTTTTCCTGCCTTGCCCCGGGGAGCCTGCTATGCCATTCAGCACATGGCTGTGGATATTTGAAAATTATTTACGAGTTATTGATGCCACAGGGGATGCCAGGGGGACAATGGATTTTCTACTCATTGCCTAAAACCGCTACAACGTATAAGGATGCAGAGAATACATTGAAAGCTAACATAACATAACATTTGGGGTAGACACTGGGTCCTCCATTTCTATCATGCCCTACAGCACTTTTGCATGCCATTTCAGTGACAATGTGCTGCCAGAACCTATAGCCAGGCTTGTAATGTTTTCAAAAGCCCAAATTCCGGTGGTTGGATGCTTGTCAGCCAACGTTTCCCTACATAACCACTAAGTACCTGCTACGTTCTTCATTATGGACAAAGGGGCACCACTCATGGGGAGGGACCTAATGTCTGTGTAGCACCTCTAACCTGAATTAAAATGATAGCTATATACAGTATCTATTACCTAGGCTCTGAGCAGTAATTGACAAGACTCACAAGGAGACTTAACTTTTTTTTTTAAACAGAACAGCTTTGGCACATTTGTTCACAATTCATCATAATTTCTCAGACTGTAAATTTATGTTGTTTTTTTAATTTTGGGGTTGTTTTGCAATTTATCTTAATGCAAATTGGATGTTATTCAATCTAAGAACATTAAGGTGCCCAATTCAGCCCTAATCAGTGGCCTGTCTGGTACTGTGGTCGACTTTTTGGAGAAATATGGGTCCATTGAAAGAGAAGTTCCGATAGAAAGTTCTGATGCTGATTTCAAGAACACAGCTGTTGTTGAGTTTCAATTTGGCGCAGCTATTCAAACACTCCGGAGTGACTTGCCATGTCACAGACCCTCTTCTGATCCTAACAACAGGCAAGGCAAGGCAAGTTTATTTGTATAGCACATTTCATACACAATGGTAATTCAAAGTGCTTTACATAAAATAAATTAAAATAATCAAAATAAATCAGAATAATTAAAACAGTTTAGAATAAAAATAAAATAAAATACAGTACAAACAGTCGGACGAACAGTGGCACATTGCTCATTCAGTAAATACACAGCTAAACAGACCTAATTTCCTAACATTACTCATCACATCCAGTTTTTGTCTAGCATTTATACTGCGGTGGGATCAAACTTAACCCAGTCCTACCTTTCTGAGTTAAAAGATGTAGCAAAAAGGAGTGGTACAATTTTTGAGAAAGTACAGCTAGAGGAGTTGGCTAGAATACAACACTCTGCAAAGCAGGACCACCCAGTTGAGCATGAAGACCCCTTGGTCAACATATCCCCAACTGTATACCACAAATACAGTGGCAGCCCCGGTAACTGACCAGACCCCAACTGAGCCAACTACTCAGTCCAAAGTGACAGTGAATATGGATAGCATTCCGTTTCCACTCAAACAGGCTTATGATGTTCCAGGTAGTGGTAGTAGAGCAACCTACCAGTTAACACCTGAACAACTTACTACACCTGAAGTCCAAAGAGTGGTGGTAAAACACATCGTATAGAGCAATGATATGTCATCAACACCTTATGGCTTTTCGAAGTGGAGGCCTTTCTCTTGAAAAACTCCACAAGCCGAGAAGTTGATTATGACTCCTGGTGTAGCAATGCAGAGTTTTACCTCACAGATACCACAGTCACTGACAAACAAGTGGTCAGAATGATTTCAGAAAGCCTGCTTCCTCCAGCTGCCAATGTTGTGAAACATCTAGGGCCTCAGTCCAGTTTCGGTGAATATCTGAGTGTTCTTGACTCAGCTTATGGTACTGTGGATGATGGTGATGAACTCTTTGCTGCATTCCTAATCACCAACCAGGTGAAACGCAGGTGAAAAACCTTTTGCTTACTTACATTGACTACAGGCTACATTGAACAATGTAGTGAAAAGAAATGGTATTGCTGCTGGAGACTCAGACCGTCAACTGCTAAAAAACAGTTCTGCAGGGGATGCTGGAACAACAGTTTCATCACAAATCTCCAGCTGGAACAAAGAAAGTATAACCCACCCTCATTTCCTGAGTTGTTGAGCTTATTGCAAACCGAAGAGGACAAGTAAACTGCCAAGTCCTGCCACATGAAGCAGCATCATGGATGTCCCAAAACTAAAGTCCAGTCTAACTCTCTGAATGTGTACAACTTTGACACTGATGAGAAAGACATAGCAGCTGCTGCTGCAGAAGACACACCTGATGTGGGTAAAAAGAAAATGAAAAAACAAATAGCACAACTTCAAGCCCAGTTGGCAACCTTGAAAGCATTGATGGATGAGTCCTCAGCAAAGGCTACCACCAAGACATTCAAGTCAAGGAAATCTAAGTCAAAGAGCCTGCAGAGAAACCTCGCCCATGGTACTGCTTTTACTGTGGTGAAGATGGACATATAGCCCCATCCTTCAGCAATGAGCCCAACCCAGTTGTTGTTGTGGCCAGACGAAAAGAAAACAGAGAGAATCAGCAGTTGTGGGAAGCCCTATCTCAGCCAGAGTTAAACTGTACTGCTCCTGTTGAGGGGCAAATGGTTCTGTTCCTGTTGAGGGGCAAACAGGAACAAAGACTAACCAACCTTGTCCCAAACCAAATGCTAAACAGAATGCTTCAAGCTACTATACCAAAAGGGTCAATAAGGGAGAAATGCACCAGCAATGTTACTGTGTCAGGAGTAAACAATTACTGTGTCCTTGACACCGGATCTCAGGTGACCACAGTATAAACTGCATTCTATAAAGTACACTTATCAGAGCAGCTAATCCAGCCTTTTAATCTGCTTGATGTAGAGGGTGCTGATCAGGGGCGGATCTACAGGGGGGCAAGGGGGGGCAGGTGCCCCCCCACTCTAGAGCCTTGCCCCCCCAGCTGCCCCCCTAACTTTGGTGATCCAAAAACTGTACCTGCAAAAACAACCCGCAAGCTTCTCAAAACAGTGAACTAAAAGATACATTTACCAAAAGTGAACAATTATATTATTAAAGCCCGCCCCCCCTGCCCCTCAAATACTTAGTACGTCCCTGATTCAAACATGCAGAGCGGCGTTCGCTCAGTCACGCACACACACACACACACACACACACACACACACAGCGAGTCTGCTGCGGTGCGGTGGCTCAGCCCTGCAACCCAAATGGAGATACTGAGCTGCCCCAGAGCCTCTGAAGGTGAAGTGAGTTTCCCCATGTGTAGTTAAACAAACGTTTAACTTAAAGTTACATTTGTAATGAATGTATTGTATGCTAAAGACGATTCAGCATCAGCAAAAACAGCGAGTCTATTACGTTAGCCAAAATCAGCGGTCAAATCGCTTCCTCGTGATTTGTAAGAGCACTCTTCCCTTTGATTGGCCTAATTTTGATTTTAAAGACAAGAACAGCTTAATAAAAAATATAAATTGTTTGTATCCATAATAACATTTACTGATGGTCGCTGTTACGCCGACGTTACGTTACAACACACAATACAGTGCTAGTTAGGAGATCGATCATTTGATTAGCTAAGCAAATCCAATTCCTCTCAGATATCACAGCAATGAAACCAGGTTAAAACTGGGGAAATAACTAATAAAATCAGAATTATTATATTAAGTAGTCTAAACATAACTGCGTGTGTGCATGTGTGTGATATATATATTTTTGATTTTATATTTGTTATAGGCTACTAATAACAAATTATTAGCTGGGTCATTCCTGGTATGGTGACTTTTCCTGTCCCAATTGTTTATTTACACATTTTCTCTAAAATGAGTCAAATATTTATAGTAAATGGCTTAAATTGTAGATTTAAGTATTCTTTAACATTTAAACAAAGATAGTTGACATTAAAATAATATTTTGTATTTTACACCATTTTAATTGATGTATGCATTCAATTATATCATGTCCTCAGTGCACAGTAATCAACTTCTGCGAGAAATATAAACCATGAAATGACAAAAACCTCAAAATATTTTTTTATTATGTTATAGACTAGGCTAAATTGCCTCTAATCATACATATACAGTGGTGTGAATAAGTGTTGGCACCCATGCTAAAGTTGCCTAAAAAGAGGAATAAAAAATCATCTTTTGGATATTGATCTTAATGCCTTAATTAGAAAAATGAGGAAAACTCCAACCTTTAAGGACACAAATTTTCTTTGTGAATGAATAATGTATCATAAATAAATAAATGTTTTTCCGTAAAATACAGGGTGCATAAGTCAGTGCCCCCCTATGTTAAATTCCCATAGAGTCAGGCAGATTTTTATTTTTAAAAGCCAGTTATTTCATGGATCCAGGATAATAGGCATCCTGATAAAGTTCCCTTGGCCTTTGGAATTAAAATATCCCCACATCATCACACACCATTCACCATGCCTAGAGATTGGCATGGGGTACTTTCCATAAGATCATCTTTCAATGCAAATCAAACCAGCTATTAGGCTACCTGAAGAAAAACCATGCCAATCTCTAGGCATGGTGAATGGGAATTTAACATAGGGGGGCACTGACTTATGCACCCTGTATTTTACGGAAAAACATTTATTTATTTATGATACATTATTCATTCACAAAGAAAATTTGTGTCCTTAAAGGTTGGAGTTTTCCTCATTTTTCTAATTAAGGCATTAAGATCAATATCCAAAAGATGATTTTTTATTCCTCTTTTTAGGCAACTTTAGCATGGGTGCCAACACTTATTCACACCACTGTAAATCATGTGAAAATATAGGTCTTTTCTTAATTTTCTTCAATTACTGCGTCCCTGAAATTATCTTCCACCCTGTTAGTATGTACTTTTTTGCCTTCCAAATCCGACTGCAATTTTATTGAGACCATTTTCAAGAAGTGACTTAATTTCTTTACCTGCTGGAATTCAACTGTACAAACTGAAGTAAGCTTCAACTCTCACTCCTAACTTTTTTTTTAGTTTTTGAAATGTTATCCTGCTTGTCCCACCCTTAAAGTTCCACCCTGTTAGGCTATGTTATGGAGAATGTTTGTCCTATCAAAAAAAAATTAAAACAAATCTGACATAGTTATAAAAGTTATGTTCATAGAAGGTTAGCTAGCTAAATGTTGATCACTAAAAAAGCTATGGCTGACTTAGCTCAGAATTTTCCACCCTGTTAGATTCCACCCTGTTAGGTCTATAAACCTAACAGGGTGGAATGTGAAACATATTCTATTCATCAAAAATTGTTTTGCTTGTTTCAAGAAGAAAATAAAAATCTAAGATGGCATAAGGGACATATACTATGCAAGAAACGCTCATTTTGAAGAATTTTGAAGCCAAAATGTCACCGCATACCAGGAATGTCCCAGTTACTTGGCCCTACAGTGTAGCCTAATGTAATACAAGGATAACCGGTTTTCACATATTGACTTTTGCTGGCAAGAGTAGTTGAAAAAAGTAGCTGGAGCATAACCATTAAGGCTAAAAGTCCCTGGACACAATTATTGTACTTTTTTTAATATTTTCATTTTGCTTTTTATACTTTTACTTTTATACTTTTACTGAAGATGCAGAGTTTTGTTTTGTTTGAACACTGCACTGGGCTTATTCCTGTTGTGAATTAAAAACATTTGTAGTGTGTAAGGGCACGATTAAACTACTGTGTTTTTGTGTTTGTTTTATTAAAGCAATTCACATATAGGGATTCCCACCGTCTACCCCTGCCACCCTGCTAAGACCTCTTGCCACCCCTTTGCCCCCCCATGTAAAATTTTCTAGATCCGCCACTGGTGCTGATGGTCAGTTTGTTCCATACTTAGGGTATGTAGAAGTCAACATTGGTTTCTCAAAATACTTAATTGACACTGCACCTGAAGTATCCACATTAGCATTAGTTGTCCCTGATCTATGCTCCAACAGTGATCTACTGATCTACGCTCTTACCTGTTCTGATAGGGACTAACTTGATGTGCTATATGTTAAACACTGCCAGAACAATACTCGGAAAAACACTTCAACTGTCTATGGTTATAGACAAATCCTCAGGGCACTTGAGCTCTGAACATCCTTGATCGATAGGTTCTCCTGACAAAGACACAATATCGGATCGAACAGGTCTATGATGATTTGGATTTAACTCGGCTGCTGGATCTGTAAAGGGCAAAGTCTTCTGTTACATACTCTTCCGAGACTTGGGTTGAAGATCCAAATGCAGCTTTATTGACTGAAATCTATAATTGTAATCCATAAAACAGGTATAACAAAAACCATAAACGTACAAAATTAACAGGAACATAAACAAAAATGAAAACAAAATAAAGTTTAAAAGTTCTGAACAGAAACGATTATTTTTAATTACCATTAACTGGTTAATAAAGTTATTTTATAGTTATGTTTAAGATTTTAATTTGGCAATCATGCAGTGTAATAGTACAGCCTGCAAATGTGACGTTGTGAAACATGAGTGAAATGAGTTGTCAAGTCATTCTAAGTCGCAATGCAATGTGGTGGCATTAGCTGTTGGATTGCAGGAGTTTATCCAAGGATGATATCATGGCAGGTTATATCCAGCGTGGTGTTTTAAAATCAGCGAAGATTACAGGTTAGTGTAGAATCACTACTATTCAAGAACTAAAAACAAAATTATTTTAAAAATTATTAAACACCTTGTTGTTAAAGTTAGTATTGTTGCTATTTGTTTGGTCGGACACTTTTGCGTGTGTCATTATATTATTAACATTTTCCCAAAATGAAGCTCAAATGGAGCTGGAAAGGTTTTTCACCAACAAATATTGAAGATTTGTGTTTTTTCCGCAAGTGTAACGCAAATGGCAAATACCAGACACTCTTCTCCGCTCCTCAAATACATAAAAGTGATAATGTTACATAAGGAACGCATAAACAGAAATGTTAAAATGCTGACTCTGCTCTACTCAAAATAAAAATTCTGACATCATATACATGAGTTCTTTCAAATCTGTATGAATTTATTTCTTCTGCTGAACACAAAAGACGATATTTTGAAGAGTGTTGGTAACCAAACAGTTAATGGGCCCCATTGACTTCCATAGTATTTTTTTCCATGAAAGTCAATGGGGGTCTGTTTGAACTGTTTGGTTACCCATATGCTTCACAATATCTTATTTTGTGTTCAGCAGAAGAAAGAAATTCATACAGGGTTTGAACAACTCAAGGATGAGTAAGTGATAACAGCATACATTTTTGGGTGAACAGTCCCTTTAATCCCAAATGAACGAATGAGGGGATATTATAAGGATAAATGTCTAAATTAACAATGAAACTAAAATTTGTAATAATCTCAGTGTAAACTTTATAGTGATTTAAAATTGGAGTCAGAATAAGTACAGAGCTAAAATTGAAACTACATTATCATTAATCAAGTGAACTCTACAGAAGCGCAAGTAAAATATCTACATGAATTATACCTTCGCCCACACCATTGGATTCCGTCGTTGGGTCAATGGGTGGTCCTTACACAATAACATCAATATTTTTCTTCAGCCTGTTTGCACTTTTGCACTGATCATCTTCTGTTAACAAGGAAACTGATTAAAATAGCAAGCTTCGTTAAACAGCAGTCTGCAGTGGGTTGTTTATGAGTGTATGTCTGCGCGTGAGTTTGTGTAATAATGCCCTTGCCAGTCAATAGCACTTAATAAATATCAGTAATTATAAGAAACACTGGGTTTAATCCCAGTTGGCTTGTTGTAGCCTTGCTGCTCATTGCGCCCATGTAGTGTGTGAGTGTGTGTTAATGCTCAAAATTAAAATGAGAGGATCGCATGACAAAAAAGCCAACAGAATGATGTTTTCCCCTGTTGTGTTGCATGACCTTGTATACAGTCTTTTCTCTCTACCTCTCTCATTAATAAATGTCATTTCTCATAATGTCTCGGAGGGTTTTCTGCTCAGTTGTTTCTTGAAGGTTGATGGGCATCAGAACTTCCCACGGGGAAGAGTGTGCAGGGAACTGCTTGTCTGGAGTATGAGTGCCTACATAGCCCTATTATACAGTATATGCTATATGTGCTCACGTGTTTCATGTGTGTGTGTGCATGTATAAACCACCATGCTCTGCATGGGACCACACATGTACAGCTGTGAAAATAACGTCTATTTTTGGTGCCAGTGGCCCCTCAGGATATTGAGTGCTTCAGAATGGCGCTCCTTTGAAGAGGTTTATCCTTAGCCAAAGGACATTTCTCTCCAGGCAAAATATGGTTGAAAATACATCTAGTGATAGCCAGATCAATAAAGAGTGCTGTAAAACAAATGGCTCTATGTACTTCTTGTCTGTCTTATGACACTATAGCATCCTGCTTCATTTGATATCTCTAATAAAAAATAAAGAAATATGGAAATACAAACCAGTGGTTTCTCAATACTGATCACATTCACACAATTGGACTCATTGGACTGTGAGAGCTTGGTGGGGATAAGTTTGCTGTGTTTGTTTGTACATAAATATAATTATTGTTAATCAATTAAACAATTAAACAGAATTACATTAGATGCTTACTGATTTAGCAAATTATTTGATTAAGTAATATTTGCTAGAAAAAAAAAGCCCTCCAAATGATGATAATTTGAGGCATTATATTTCTGAGCCAGAAAAATGAATATGTTATTCATATGATTGAACATAAGCTTATCAAAGTTGTTGTGTCCCATGTGTTATTTTGTTCCGATGGTATAGGGGAATCCTTTATTTAATTTTAAGTATACATGTCAGGGGCATTATTAATAAATAAATAAATTAATTAATTAAACAAAATTACTTTATATTTTTATTTGGTTGGTAAATTGGTTGTCTTAAGAAAAAAATCGTTATACGGCTTAACTATTGAACCAGGGGAAAACATTTGATAGATATTTAGGAGATACATTGATATTAGTTAAAACAATATATTTCCAAATAACACTACAGGCTACATGCCCTTATCCTTTATAAACTATCACTACATTTACCTTCATCCATTAATCCATTCTCTCACTGCTTTGCATTGGCTGGTGACCTGCATGTGGCATCAGATGGCCTGTTATTGATTGGCTATATTTGGCTCACTATGATCACTTTAGGTTTTGAGAACTATGTGCCCTTTTTAAATGACACAAGATAACTTTGATGTTTGCAAATATTCTTATAATGGCAGAGATAGAAAGTCCGATGTCTGGTCAGTTCTTGAGAGGGCAGATTGGCTAGGTGTTTGAAAAGCTTAGATTACCACAATAAAAACATGTTTGACCTTCTCAAGTTCTGAAACTGCTAGCATAGGTAAGTTAATTCTGAACCCGTTGAGAAAGAAAACATACTTTCAAATAATATTAAAATAATGAAATAAAAGACCACTTTGTTTCTTAACACACTTAAGAACAGTTTTAGTACATTTTAAAGCATAATGCTTTAGTTTGTCATGTTTTAACCCTTAAATGCATGAATGTTTTGGCAATCATTATTAAATATTTGGGTCTTTAGCGACCCGAATCTAAATCAACACAAATGGATCTCTACCTATCACGAGTTAATATAAAACTCTCCTGATATTAGAGTAACAATTACAGAGGAATAACATAAAGCATACTTTATTACCTTTTATAACTTGGAAGGGTCAGTTTGAGCAGATGTTTACCATCATCATCACTGTCCTCGTCAGAGCTCATTTCAGTACATTCAGCATCTGGCTCAAATGATCTAAAACATATCATTTTCAATGTCTTTAAAATCAATATTTGATCGCTGACCGCTTCTTCACCAGATCCACCATCAAGTGACAGTGACACTACTATTTGATTGCATAAATTGCAGAGCCATTTCAAGTTTTGCTGACTAAGTTTTGGTGTAAAAAAAATACTCACACAGTTAGACACCTCGGGTTATTAGCGACCCTATAAAATTGTTTTTACAAAAAATGAATGGGAAAACAGGCATTCTTTTATAATGTATTGTTTGTTTATAATGAATTGATAGAGGAATACTAAGAAGGTTGATGCCTAACTTTAAAAAATGGTAGTGAATGACGTCCCAGGTCACTAAAGACATGAGGTATGCGTTTAAGTGTTAAACAAGTCCAATATACCATACACTTTTGGTACCAATATGTACCTTTGAGGTACTAATATGCACTCTTTAGGTACAAAGGTTTACCTCTTGAAAGGGTACTGCCCCAGTGACAGCTTTTACCTTGGAGGCTTTAGCCAAGTAAAGAATTCATGTAGAAACCTGTTAGCACTCAGATGTTGTATTGTTATTAATCAGCAGACTCGGGCTGTTCTAATCAGCCAAACCTTGATCCCTGGGCTTTACCTGTCACAATGCCTAAAATAGACCACATTTATGGAGTCATCATTAAACTGTTTGTATTTTATAATTACTGAATTTAGCGGATTAAAAACAGAGCAAGCACAACAAAGCCGAGGTAAAAAATTCCATCAAAAAAATAAAAAAATAAACAAATCAGAGCTACACTTGACACTCTCGATGGGAACTAAAATGATCTGAATTACGGTTGTCTTGTGTACTAAAGGACAGAGAGGTCAGGCCTAACATCTATTTCCTGAAACCCAAATTAAACCCAACACAACACACAACAGCTCACACTCACACAAGCTCAAAAATAAACCTTTTCCACTTCCTACTGTGTGTTCAAATGACTGAAATTCTCCCTGCCTAGCCTCCCCCACTCTATCTTTATTTTTCACTTTTCTGGTGCTTTTCCTCTCACAAACACACAGACAATCGTTGCCTCTCAGCAAATTACCTCTGATTACTGAAAGAGCCAGTGCGCAATCAATACACTCAGCCAAGGGGAAAATCTCTCTCTCTTTCTTTTCTTTCATTTGTCTCTATGGTCACCCTTTTGCCCTCCTATTTCTCATGTACATTTCAATAGGTCGTAAGCAGGACCAGATGAACTCTGCAGACACATTTCCACATTGCTTTCCACATTTTCAATATTGGTTGTGTTAAAAAAAAGTTAAATTCTGTAAAAATTAATTTCAACATATTTATAGCAGAGCCATAACCAATATAGACATTGATGGGGACCTGCCCCCCAATGTCCAGATTAGTGGTTGATCTTCCTTCCTTCCTTCCTTCCTTCCTTCCTTCCTTCCTTCCTTTCTTCCTTCCTTCCTTCCTTCCTTCCTTCCTTCCTTCCTTCCTTCCTTCCTTCCTTCCTTCCTTCCTTCCTTCCTTCCTTCCTTCCTTCCTTCCTTCCTTCCTTCCTTCCTTCCTTCCTTCCTTCCTTCCTTCCTTCCTTCCTTCCTTCCTTCCTTCCTTCCTTCTTCCTTCCTTCCTTCCTTCCTTCTTCCTTCCTTCCTTCCTTCCTTCCTTCCTTCCTTCCTTCCTTCCTTCCTTCCTTCCTTCCTTCCTCCTCCTTCCTTCCTTCCTTCCTTCCTTCCTTCCTTCCTTCCTTCCTTCCTTCCTTCCTTCCTTCCTTCCTTCCTTCCTTCCTTCCTTCCTTCCTCCTTCCTTCCTTCCTTCCTTCCTTCCTTTCCTTCCTTCCTTCCTTCCTCTTCCTTCCTTCCTTCCTTCCTTCCTTCCTTCTTCCTTCCTTCCTTCCTTCCTTCCTTCCTTCCTTCCTTCCTTCCTTCCTTCCTTCCTTCCTTCTTCCTTCCTTCCTTCCTTCCTTCCTTCCTTCCTTCCTTCCTTCCTTCCTTCCTTCCTTCCTCCTTCCTTCCTTCCTTCCTTCCTTCCTTCCTTCCTTCCTTCCTTCCTTCCTTCCTTCCTTCCTTCCTTCCTTCCTTCCTTCCTTCCTTCCTTCAAACTCTTGCACTTGCAAATTCCTTGTGAATAAAATACAATTTTAATTAGAAACAATGGAAAAATTATTACAGCTGTAATTACATGGATGCATTTTTAAAAAATCCATGCACACAATTGTATCAAATGATTTTTTTAATAAAATACATATAGATACAATATATGTACTGTCGCAATCAGAGGAGGACAGACAAGATTTAGTTAGTATAACACGTTTAGTTGTGCAGAGGGAAGAGCAATGTGAATAAAGTAGGCATATGAAGATGGGAAGAACCAGGGTGATGAAGATCGGCGATGACTTCAGGTAAGTAGTTAAGAATGAAGGAATCTCAGGTGAGTAGTCTGTAGTCATAGACGAGACCAGACACTGAGGAGAAGGGATCGGTGGAAAATAAAGGGTGTGTGATGATGATGATGATGCAGGTGATAAAAATTCAGGTGATAGTGATCAAGTGGGCGGAGTGCAGTGATCTGGTGCTGATGGCTGGATCGATTGTTCCATTGACTCCGTGACATGTACATAGTAGTTTAAAGGTCCCCTGACATGGGGTTATTTTATTATTTTATGATGTTTCCTGGGTTGCACTTATAATGTTAGTATGTTTTTTAGATCAAAAATAGTCATAATTTAGAACTAAAAGACATTTTTCCTAGCCTGATTTTAGCCTCTGATTTGAACACTCTGTTTGAAGGGGCGTGTCTGCTGTGGGATTCAGTGTAACCGACCACTGCTGTGAGACTTCAGTGTAAATGGCCACTGCTGTGATTGGCTGACATGCTTGCATATTGTTACGAACCGTTGTGGGTCTAGGGCTGGTACCGCAACATTTATATACTGAGCATACTGCTGGAAGTGGAGTGTGGTGGAAAAACACACGTCAGACTCGTTTTGAAGAGAAAATAACTGGAATTTATTTCCATAAGCATAAGCCACTGAATCCAGTTAAATAATAATAATAATAATAAGGTGTGCTACATACAATAAATGATAGGGTGAATAAACAATAAAATAGGAAAAGAACAAAAGTGGCGCCAAAAGAAAGAACACAAGATAACAAAACACCCCTTAAATCTAAACCTAATCTAACCAAAGTAATAGGTAGAAAATAAACCGAAATCTTCGGTGCATTCGGCACCCTAACTCAACTATCTAATAAAACAAAAATACAGGGAGTGGCGCTCACTTCTTACCTGGTGTGTCTAACAATTGTCTGCTACGGGTGCAATGTATATCGCGATATACTTGCCTCTGTTCTTTTCCCAGAAAAGCAAACAAAAGATAGACAACACAAATGGATCTCACCCATTCAAAAAGGAAAACATGTCACGTACAAAGCACAATCCTCATTCAGCTAGAAGCATACACAAACTCATTCCACTATTAATGTACTCAGATCGCTACTAAGAGCACAAATCACTCACAAAGAGCACATATTACTACAGAGAGCACAGGGTTTGCTACCAAAAGCTACAGAGAGAGAGTGACAATGAACGCAACATCCTTTTAACCAGCTGGGACGGTCTCCAGTTAATCACCAAGCCTCGCCTTAAGGATGAATGACGTCTAACTCGGCCAATCACAGCAACCTATAAGCAGAGATCGGATGATAGAAACAGAGAGAGAATAATGAGCCTAACGAGCCTAACGATCAACAGGTGATAAACACAGCATCGTGCACAGAATAATAAAAACATCACACACACGCGTGGAACGTAACACTTCCCCCCTTAAGAATCAACTATATGGGAAAGAAAAAACATATAGTTGTTCAACTAGTTATTACAGGCCGCAATTAGCAACTCTAGATAGTGCATCAGCTATCACATTTTCAATGCCTTTCTTGTGTTTAATCACCAGATCATAACCCTGTACAATCAGAGACCAACGCATCAAGCGTTGATTCTGATTATGCATACGTGACAAAAATACCAGAGGGTTATGGTCGGTAAACACAGTGACTGGGATATTACTCCATCCTACATACACGTCGAAATATTGGAGAGCCATTAAACGTGCTAGTGCTTCTTTCTCGATTGTCGAGTAATTCAACTGATGTCTGTTGAATTTCCGTGAAAAGTAACAGATAGGATGCTCAATACCATCTTTACCTTCTTGAATTAGGACAGCTCCAGCACCAACGGCACTGGCATCCACATCGAGCTTAAAAGCAGAATCACAGTCTGGTGCAGCTAAAACAGGTGCATTACACAATAAACTTTTGATGGATTCAAAAGCATACTGACAATCATCAGACCACACAAACTTCCTCGATGGACAGTGAAAGCAGTGAAGTCAGCGGGTGCGCGATCGTCGAAAAGTTTTTACAAAAGCCACGATAGTAGCCAGCCATCCCTAAAAATCGCCGAAGTTCACGTGGGGTGGTTGGAGTAGGAAACTCAGTGATCGCAAGAACTTTTGCTTCTACAGGGCGCACTTGACCTTGACCGACTTCCTTCCCCAGATACGTGATAGTAGCTTGTCCGAATTCACATTTGGCCAGATTCAACGTCAACGACGCTTTCTCAAGACGCTCAAAAACAGTTCGCAATGACGACACATGTTCTGACCAATTAGTAGAATACACTACTAAGTCGTCTAAATATGCATTGCAGTTGGGTACTCCAGCCAACACAATATTGACTAAACGCTGAAAAGTGGCGGGTGCGTTTCGCATCTTGAACGCCATCACGGAGTACTGCATAAAACTGTCAGGTGTTAGGTCAGGTGAATGCTGAAACATCAGAAGCACGAGAAGTAAGAGGAACTTGCCAGTAACCTTTTAACAAATCTAATTTACTGACATATCGAGCTGGACCGAGATTGTCAACGCAGTCTTCCATGCGCAGCAATGGAAAACAGTCCGGTACAGTTACCGCGTTTACCTTTCGGTAGTCAGTGCAAAATCGCATCGTGCCGTCGCTCTTTGGCACCAGTAAGCACGGAGAACTCCATGGACTACAACTGGAGTGAGCAAGCCCATGCTCCAGCAAATACTCAACCTCTTTCCGCATTAGATCTCTCTTCACAGTATTCACGCGATACGCATGCTGTTTGATCGGAACAGCCTCACCCACGTTAATATCGTGCTCTAAAACTGTAGTACAGGAAGGTACATCATTAAAAAGAGCAGGAAAATCATCAATCAACTGCATAATATCACATCCTTGTTGTTCAGGTAAATGACATACTCGAGATGCAAAATTAGATAATACCTCTGAATTCTTCAGTCGAGCACACTGTTGATGAGAATGACGCAGGATTATCCCATCATCCTCCGGATCAGCCATCTCGACAGCAGCGCAGGCAACTAACACAGCAGATGACACAGTAGTGGGGATTTCATCTGTAGATGGCACATTCTGAGCAGCTTCTCGGTTATGAAAAGTCTTCAATATATTTATGTGACACACACGAATCTTTCTCCTTCTATCAGGAGTTCCAATGACGTAATCTGTATCACTAATTTTTCGTACCACCTCATATGGTCCAGAAAACCGTGCTGATAAAGCAGACCCTAGCATAGGCAGCAACACCAACACCTGATCGCCTTTATTAAAGGTACGGGATACAGATTTACGATCATGATGACACTTCATTTTTTTCTGAGCAACTTCAAGTGACTCTCTTGCCACTGAACATGCATTATGCAAGCATTCACGGAACTTACTCACATAATCAATCACACTCACTTTAGGGTTAGACTCAAAAGACAACAGATTTTCCTTGAGCATTTTCAAAGGTCCTCTGACAGTGTGTCCGAATACCAATTCAGCAGGGCTGAAACCAAGACTTTCCTGAACTGCTTCTCTGATTGCAAACAAAAGTAACGGTACACCCTCATCCCACTCTTTACCTGTATCCATGCAATACTTTCTGAGCATTGCCTTCAGCGTTTGGTGGAAACGCTCGAGCGCCCCCTGGCTTTCAGCGTGGTAAGCACTAGCGACTCTGTGGGAGATATTCAAACTAGACAACACTTGGGAGAAAATTCTTGACAGAAAATTAGTGCCTTGATCTGTCTGCACAATTTTCGGTAGACCAAAGGTAGAGAAAAACTTCACAAGTGCTCTAATTATCACAGGTGCAGTGATCTTCCTCAACGGAATTGCTTCCGGAAATCTAGTCGCAGTACACATGATTGTCAATAAAAACTGACTGCCAGTCTTAGACTTAGGCAACGGGCCGACACAATCAACAATAACATGCTCAAACGGTTCTCCCATCACTGGAATAGGTACAAGAGGAGCACGTGGGATTACCTGGTTCGGTTTACCAGTAATCTGACATGTACGACAAGTGCGACAAAATTGTGTGACGTCAGCTTTCAATCTCGGCCAAAAGAAGTGCCTTAAAATGCGGTGATAAGTTTTCTTTACTCCTAAGTGCCCTGACAAATCGTGATCATGTGCTAACGATAAAACATGTTGTCGGTAACAAGAAGGAACCAAAATCTGATACACACTACTCCATTCAGCATCATCTGTAGTAGAGCACCACTTACGCATCAATAAATCGTTCTCAACATAATATGCAGTTTTTCTTTCTTGAACTTTCTCTGGGAGAACAGTAGCTGCAAAACACATCTGAAGACTTTCATCCTCCTTCTGGGCAGTAATAACCATCTCACGTGTCACACGCAGTGTTATTTCCGAAGGCTTCGGAACAGAAAGTTTCTCGGTCTTACTCTCATCAGATAAAACATCACTGATAAAACAAGGTGCAATAAAAGATGTAGCTAAATCACCAACTGCATCTAAGTCTTTCGCCTGAGATCGTGTAACCACACAAGCAGAAAAAGTCTCAGGATAAAACTTTGCCAGCTCATCAGGTTGATCTGACACACCTGGGTTATCATAAACTTCCAGCAAACGCATAACTTTCCCACCGGCCAGATCATTGCCAAGGATAAATTGTACTCCAGTCACAGGCAAACACGCACGAACGGCTACCTTAACAAAGCCCGTGCACAGTTCTGATTCCAAATGAACTTGATGCAACGGAACTTGAACAAGACCCATCTCTATGCCCTGGATTAAGACATTACTCCCACATGAAGTCTGATCAGAAAATGGGAGTACATCTGCACTGATGAAAGACTGCATTGCTCCAGTGTCACGCAGCATTTTTACTCTAATCTGATCATCTGACTTTCCCGTAACAGAAATCAATCCCTCTAGCAGAAACGGTGCATAACTAGAATCTGGTTTGTCACTATCTTCGACCTTAACAGAATCAACCAGTTTAACAAAACCAGCGCTCTTAGGTACAGAATTTGGTTGCTTGCGTTTCAACACAGCACAATCGGCGATTACATGACCAACTTTGTGGCAATAAAAACATTCGCGATCCTCTTTTGATTTCACAGTAACTTTCGGTCGTGAAAAACTACTCTGATTCACATAAGAAGACATAGCTCTCTCAGGACGTGCAGGAGTGAACACATTTTTATGCGTCAGTACAAATTCATCCGCAAGAGCTGAAGCTTGCGACAAAGACGACACTTTTTGTTCATTTAGATAAACAACTACACGCTCAGATACGCAGTTCTTAAAGTCTTCTAAAAGAATCAACTCTTGCATGTCTTCAACATCATTCACTTTACTCGACGTGCACCACTTATCAAACTAAATCACGCTCGCGCGTTCGTACTTCCTAGCTCATTTTCTCATGGGTGAGCCAAATTCTCTGTGTGGACAAAGCAGAGAAAGGGGAGGTAACCTTTCCTCCTTATAACGTCATAATGAGGAGATTCAAGATCAGCGCGTCTGAGCTGCAGAGAAGAGAAAGATAGCCAAAGCTCGGTTTGATTGAAAATTCTAGACACGAGGGGACCAAATACAGGCTAGGGCGCTAGGGGAACTAATATTAATGTTAAAAAACCTCAGAAAGTGAAAATTTCATGTCAGGGAACCTATAACATTTAATATAAAGTGGAGCCAAAACATCTCCCTATAGGTACACTTTTTATTTAATTAATATCATATGTTCTGCATGTAGCCTACAGTTTAAAAAATACAAGGGGTACCTCACAAGGTCAAGTTGGCCATTCCTATTCTGCAGAGAGTCCAGTAAGTACAGAATTCTTGTGGGGTGACTAACAGTCAAGAAAAACCAAATATGACCTAAATATGATCCAATTAATGCATTTCTTTTTATCTCAATATCTTTTGCAGTTAAATCCTTTTCAGTCGTTTAGGCCTGTACTCCAAATGATACTTCAAGTACCCTAGAAATTCTGATCATGTGTGGCTCTTTCACAGCCATATAATCTCTAGCATATGGTGGAAATCCAAATATTTACTGTAGAATTCCCTGTGCAGTCAAACCATCGCCTGACAGTTGAACAGATAAGCTGAGTGAGTCAAGTAGCTCTGATGAGAAAAGGTATTTCCCATGATTCATCGTGAAGCAACTAATTAGATTATGCAGTCTAGGCCTCCAGTATTTTATGTACATATGTAAGTGTGACAGGCCCAATAAGATGAGCACAGGACTGTGATAGAGGGTTTTACTCACACACACACACACACACACACACACACACACACACACACACACACACACACACACACACACACACACACACACACACACACACACACACACACACACACACACACACACACACACACACACACACACACACACACCACAACATACACAACTGTGGAGTTAAATCATGCATAACTTATTTCTTGGGTTTCTATGTTTTATGGGGACATTCCATAGATGTAATGATTTTTCTTCTGTACAAACTGTATATTATATCCTCCTACACTAACCCTACCCCTAAACCTAACCATCACAGAAACATTTCTGCAATTTTAGATTTTCAAGAAAATATCATTCTTTTTGATTTACAAGCTTGTTTCCTCATGGGGACAAAAAAAAAAGTCCCAACAAGGTCAAAATTTACATTTTGGTTTTGCTGATGCTATTTACAATGTATTTTTCTCCAAAGTGACTTGACATGTGGGAAAAGCAGTGATAATCATCTACCACCTCCCAAAATAACATAATTTTACAGCAAGGGTGTTATGGATGTAACTTTGCTCTTTGAGTATGTCTAGGTTAATTATATCTGACTTGATAAGTTATACATTTACAGAAGAAGGGTAATAGTTGCTAATATGTCAAGATTTCTAAATTAACAAAACGAAATAAATATTTTACAGTTATCCTTGATCACCTACCGCAATACAAAATTCCCAAATTGCTCAGAAATGTAAAAGCTACAGAGATGTACAAGTGAGACATGGTGACATCACAAAGAGATTTGGAGTACTATGACATGTATTACGTAAAAGTAATACAGTTACAGTATACATAATTGATTATACTGGCTGTTAAAAAAAAAAAAAACATTCACCCTTCATGTTGTTTCCAAAGTCAAACCTGTATGACTTTTTTCTTCAGTATAACACAAAAGAAGATATTTTGAATAATGTTGCTAACCAAAAAGTTTTAGCAGGACAAAGATGCCGTCTCAGTGTGTGGACGGAGCCCAAGACAGAGAAAAAATGTGTTTTCAAATATATCTGGAGCAAAGAAAAGTGAACATACTGTTGCAAGGGTTATCTTTCTGCCATAATTTATTGCACCATTTAGGTTCCTCAAACCTCCATTTTCAATTTTCCCTATGGCATTTCTGACTTCTGTGCTTGCCTTGGTGTGTTGCCATAAAAAAGGTTTCAGGGTGTTTCTTTAGGGCAGTGGTTAGTCCTCTGCGATAGTGCGCAAATGAAGATGGATGCTCTGAGAAAACAACATGCACACACTGCTTGGCTGTTTGTACTTGGCTGTTTATTCACAGTGAGATATTTTGAGAGCTAAGTCTTTATTATGTAATGTTTTATTTCAGGAAATTACTTCTAAAAGTCATTTTTGAAATATTTGCAGATAATTAGTCTACTCTTATCGCTGCACTCCAGGTGTCCTTCCATATTGATTGAAGGCTTTCATATGGTTGCCATGATAACAGTTTCAAATGAGGTCCAGCTCTTAAGATTCTCTCTTCTTGTTAGAGTCAACAACCATACACAAACAATGAAGACACACAATCACTTCATTGCTGTAAACACTGGGCGTTTTGTCATCATTCTTTCTTAATGTATTCTTAATCTCTGTCAGCTCTCCTGCTTGTGGACTGCATGCTTAAACAGCATTGTCTGCTTGCATAAAATTAATCAAAACTTTTAATAAAATAACTACTGGAGCATTCAATTTCGATAGCAGTTTATTTTGCATTTGCTGAGCTCTCCGCTCTCTCTGACTATCAGCAATTCAAAACCATGTTCCCATCTCAAATCCCCAAATCAAAATAAATGGGTGGAGACTTCCCTTTGTGCATTCCCCATCATTTCACAACTTCTATGGGGAACTTTTGAGAAGATGCACTGTAACTTGAAAAATGATAAATAAGTTCAGTTGAGTGAAAAGTAAAATATGTATGTATATAATACCTGGGCATCTAAAATCCTGAATTTTCATTAAAATTAGTTGTTTGTGAGAGCACTATATGGTTGAATATGCTCAAACACTCCGGTCTGGATATCCATGAACACACTCCTGGAAAGCTGTTCAAACTAACAGTTCAATGATTGACCATTTCCAGAAACCATCTTTGCAAACAACATCTCAAATTAGTGTGGTTGGAACTACATCTCTCGACCTGCTCAATAGCAAGCTAACAGTCATCTTTCATTACAATTAAATATGTAATTTTTTTCATGTTAACGATCATCACCGTTTTTGAAGAGTGTTGCATGTGTGTAAATGCGTAAATAAACCACATACTGTATAGTCTACAGGAGTGCAGCAGTTACATACTGCATGTTAACTTGATTAAAAAACAGTATTCTGTTGTTTTGCATAAATTAAATATAATAATATAAAATCAATTGCGTTGTTGATCCATCACCTGCATGCAATGTCATTAACAACAGTACTAATGATGGCGGTGCAGGGAAACAGTCACAGCTAGGTTATTTCTCCCACAATGCATTGTACTATGAATAATCAGATAGTTTTGACTTTGTACAGGAAACGTACCCCAGATACATCTAACTGTTTTAGAAATATTTTATTTTTAGCAATATGTGGTATTTAATGTTTTATAACAATACAACCAATCATGAAGCTAATTTTAATGGATAGTTCATCCAAAATCTAAATTCCGTCTTCATTCAATCAACCTTCCAAACTTTTTTTTTTCTGTGGAACACAAACGAAGAATTTTGGGGTTAGTAAACATAATTTACATTTTTGGGTGATTTTCGTAATTTTAAGTGCCTCTTGAGGAGTGAGAACAACTTGGGATTTATCTGGAATAAAAGACTTGGCATCTTGATTGATGTCAAATGTTTGTGTGTGTGTGTGGTGTGTGTGTGTGTGTGTGTGTGTGGTTGTGTGTGTGTGTGTGTGTGTGTGTGTGTGTGTGTGTGTGTGTGTGTGTGTGTGTTGTGTGTGTGTGTGTGTGTGTGTGTGTGTGTGTGTGTGTGTGTGTGTGTGTGTGTGTGTGTGTGTGTGTGTGTGTGTTGTGTGTGTGTCTGTATTGTCAAACTACCAGCTTTGTCCAGTGGAAACTCATTAGCAAAGCGCGTCTGTTGTTCCACTGATTAGCTGTGTGTGCATGCATGTGTTTTCATGCTTGTATGTCTCATTATGTCGCTCAGATATTGTCCCCTTTTGTGATTGACTGAATTAAGAAGGGAAACCTGAGAATCTGCAAGGTCAGCCAAAAATAGCCTCTATTTTCAGAGACAGAGAGGAAAGAGCAAACATATGAATTCAATACATACATATGCCATAATATATGTGTTGTATTACACATAATAATATGTAATACATATGCATAATACAACAACTGCCACATTTTTAACATGAAAACAACAGCATAAACATAGGAAATAATAGCTTGGATTATTTTTCTTATTAAATCCAGTGATGTTTTGTGGTGTACGTTGCTTTGTTTTTTAAAACCGTAAATAAAAAGACAGATAACTATATGATACAAAATCTCAAAATTAACTTCAATTTTACAACCTCATGTAAGCTAACTGTCAAACTCCTCAATGGCTATCTCTAGCATTTTATTTTCATCCTCTCAGGTTCCATTCTCTGAATTCTAAATATTCTAATAAATATTCAAATTCCTGAGCTAATCTGTTATAGAAATACTTCCTTAAAAAACAATCACGTTCATTTTTTATAATTCCAAATGGCCTTGTAAAACGTACTCGGTTACTAACGTAACCTCGGTTCTCTCTAGAGAGGGAACGAGTACTGCGTAATAGCTTACGCTACGGGGAAAAACTCTTTTCATCGAGACATTGAAGCCAAAAAATTATCCTTAATTTTTAATCAATGTAAAGCGCTTTGCAGCAGCAAGCAGACCTTAGGCGAGACAGCTCGCGCGCCTATTAGCTGTCTTGTGGCAAAAGCAGCAGCCTATCGAGAGCAGCTCTGCGTGACGTCATGACGAATGGGATTCAGCATTCAGCCTGAACTGGGTGGCCCTACTTGTGCCAGTACTCATGGAGCTGCTGCATCAGTCTGAACGATGCGCAGGCCAAACACTCAGCGTCCGAGCCGCACAGCGGGCAGATAGCACTGAAGTTTAAATAGCCAAGAGCTTAGCTTGTAAGGCAGGCACCTCCAGGTTATAGTATTTTATAAATGTAGACGGCGAGGCCCAGCCCGCGGCTGTACAGATATCTTGCAGGGTGACCCCGCTAGACCATGCCCATGACGAGGCCACGCCTCTTTTGGAGTGCGCCCTGACACCCAAGGGGCACTGCAGGCCCCTGGAAGTGTAAGCCAGCGCAATGGCATCGACTATCCATCTGGATAGGCTCTGTTTCGAAGGGGCAAGTCCCTTGGAACGCCCACTGAACGAAACGAAAAGCTGCTCGGTCTGTCTGAACCCAGACGAGCGGGACACATAAGCTCTTAATGCCCTAACTGGGCAAAGAAGATTCGCGTCCTCCTCCTCATTGATAACCGGAAGGGCAGACAGGGAAATCACCTGGGCCCTGAACGGTGTGTTGAGGGATTTCGGCACGTAGCCGTGCTTAGGTTTGAGTATGACCTTTGAGTCATTAGGCCAAACTCCATACATGACGCGCTTACAGAAAGCGCCTGTAAGTCCCCTATACGCTTCACTGAAGCGAGAGCCATGAGAAACACCGCTTTGAAAGACAGGTGCTTCATGTCCGATAACTGGATCGGCTCGAATGGGGCACCCTTCATGGCCTCCAAGACCGTGGAAAGGTCCCATGATGGGACTGAAGGGGGCCTGGGAGGGTTTAGCCTCCTGGCTCCTCTTAGGAAACGCACGACAAAGTCGTTCTTCCCTAGCGACTGGCCAGACACCGGTTTTGCAAACGTTGCTATGGCCGCCATATAGACCTTGAGTGTGGATGGGGTCCTGCCCTTATCCAGCAGCTCTTGAAGGAAGGACAGTACCTCCGTAACCCCGCAGTCTACTGGCGAAAAGCCTTGGGCTTGACACCAGGCAGAGAACACTGACCATTTAGAGGAGTAGAGCCGTCTAGTAGACGGAGCTCTAGCCTGCGCGATCGTGTTCAGCACTCCCTCTGGGAGGCTAGCGGGTACCCGTTGATGGCCCATGCATGCAGGGACCACAGATCCGGGCGAGGATGCCAAATCGAGCCCTCCGCCTGAGAGAGGAGGTCTCTCCTCAACGGCACAGGCCATGGAGCAGCGCTGGTCAGCTGCATCAGGACAGGGAACCAAGCCTGGTTCGTCCAGAGCGGAGCTACGAGCAGCACTGGGCATCCGTTTTCCCTGATTCGTTCCAACACCTGGGGCAGGAGCGAGACCGGGGGAAAAGCATACAGAGGACAACGGGGCCAGACATGGGCCAGCGCGTCCTTGTTTTTCGAGAAAAACTTCGGGCAGTGAGCATTTTCGTGGGACGCAAATAAGTCCACCTGCACTCTGCCGAATGTTTCCCACAGCAGCTGGACCGTCTGCGGGTGCAGCGACCATTCCCCTGCTGGTACATTGTTCCTGGACAGTCTGTCCGGTCCCACATTTAGGTGACCGGGCACATGCGCTGCTCTCAGCGAGAGCAGGCTGTGCTGAGCCCAGACCAGGAGACGTTCCGTCAGCCTGTAAAGGTTTCGAGACCTGACGCCACCCTGGCGATTTATATACGCCACCACTGACATGTTGTCCGACCGGACCAAGACGTGGTGGCCTCTTATCTGGGGACAGAAGCGCCGCAGCGCTCTGTCGACTGCTATCATCTCCAAGCAGTTTATGTGAAGGAGCTTCTCCCGCTCTGACCATAGGCCAGCTAGCGGTCTGCCCTCGAGCAGCGCTCCCCACCCCGAGGTGGAGGCGTCCGTAGACACCACCTTTACACTCGAGGCGGTCCCCAGACTCACACCTGACTGGTACCAGGTGGATACCTTCCAAGGTCTCAGAGCTGAAACGCACTGCTGGCCGACCCTGAGGCGAAACAGACCCGTGGTCCATGCCCGGGGCGGAACCCGCGCTTTCAGCCACATCTGCTGTGGGCGCATGCGGATTTCGCGACGCGCTGAATATTTAGTCCGCGCTCCGGTGACAGGCGTGCCGTCATGGATAGCGAGTCCAACACTGTTCCCAGAAAAGAAATTTTCTGGCTGGGAGACAGTGCGCTCTTTGCCCAATTGACCGTAAGGCCCAGCTTCTCGAGGTGCTCGAGTAATGTGGCCCTGTGTTCTATGAGCTCCGATCGTGATCGAGCTAGAACCAGCCAATCGTCCAAGTAATTCATAACTCGCATGCCCCGAAGTCTCAGGGGAGCGAGAGCCGCGTCCATGCACTTCGTGAATGTACGTGGTGCCAGGGACAGGCCGAACGGCAGGACTGTGTATTGATATGCCTGGCCCTCGAATGCGAATCTCAAGAATCGCCTGTGATGGGACGCTATTTGTATTTGGAAATAGGCGTCTTTCAGATCTATTGACATAAACCAGTCCCCGTGGTGCACTTGCGCAAGGATTTTCCTGGTCGTAAGCATCCTGAACTGGCGCTTCACAAGCGCTCTGTTCAGCTGTCGCAGATCTAGAATGGGTCTGAAACCCCCATCTTTTTTCGGTACCAGAAAATATCTGCTGTATAAGCCCCCCTCGCTCTGAGCCTGAGATAAGGGTTCTATAGCCCCTTTGCTCAGTAGTTTCGCTATCCTGGCTCGAAGTAGATGAGATACTTCGTTTCCCACCGTAGTCTCGACACGCGCCGTATAGCGGCGGGGACGTCGAGCAAACTGTAGCGAATAGCCTCTCTTTATAGTGTTCAGCACCCATTCTGATACCCGGGAAGCTTTGACCACGCGTCCGCATGAGTAGCTAGAGGTAGAATGAAAACCGGGCTCTGGCCGCGACAAAGCGGCAGCTCGAGAGCCCCGGTGTCCTGAGAACACGACGCTGTGTTTACAGCGTCCGAGGCGGGGGGCGCGCTGATCACAGCGGGCAGCCTGGCCGCACTCAGCCTCTCTATGGCGGGACTCGCAGCGAGAGTGAGCGGGGCGAATCTCGTGGGATTCGGCGTGTCTGTGGAGAAATGTGGGCGCGAGACTACGGGCACATTTACTGCACTGCACATGCTTTCGGCTGGAGCCGATTGGATGTGTGTTGGTTTCGTAGTGTAAGCGGGCAATGTATGGGCGCATTCACTACATTGTTTGCACAATCGAACTGAGTCGATTTTATGTGTGCAAGCCCTGCACCGTGGCGGGCTGTGTCTGGGTGTGGGAATGGGCACTGGGGCGTGGGCATTCTTACAACACACATAACACCATCGGCCGTGACCGGGACACCAGAAAATACACTCTTTATTGGATTTATCTGGGTAGCCATAAAAACGGCTTTTGTGTGCAGGCAAGCGGGCTGAGACACCGGCTGCTTCGCTGCTAAATACACTGGGACAGTCACATCGCATGGAACTGAACGAGCGAGGAGTTTTGGTGGAAATCCGGCCGCAGCGGGATCTGAACACCGTCGTTTTCCTAGAGTGGCTAGGAAAGCTTCGAGGCCTCTGGCTTGAGCTCAATCTTCGGCCGGGGCCCGCGCTGAGGGGGGCGGCGTCCAGCAGAGCGAGAGCGCGGTCTCTGGTCTCGGGCCTGGCGGCGCTGTGAAGCGGCGGCGGCGAGCGGTGCATGCTGCGGCTGAGAGCTGCGAACAGGCATCTGTTTAGGGCGACCTGAAGCGGAGCTCGAGCACTTCGGGAGGAAGTGCTTCATGGCCTGGGAAGTCTTCTGCACCTCAGTGTATCTGTCCGCGAAATCCTTGACGGCAGATACAAAGAGGACCGCTGGAGAAATGGGCGCGTCGAGGAATACAGAGCGCTCGGCTTCCGTCATCTCTGACAGCGTCAACCATAGATGTCTCTCGGCGATGGCGAGAGAGGCCATATTCCGCCCCATGGCCTGTGCAGCGGCTTTAGCGGCGCGTAGAGCGAGGTCTGTAGCGCTCCGCAAATCCGCCACGCAGATAGCCCCGGGTCCTTCCTCGTCCAGTTTAAGGAGAAGGTCAGCCTGGTAGATCTGCAAGACAGCCATCGTGTGCAGCGCTGAGACTGCTTGTCCGGCGGCGGTGTAAGCGCGCCCGTGCAGCGATGACGTCACCCGGCAGGCCTTAGATGGGAGCGTCGTCTGCACGCGCCGTCCAGCAGAGGGCGGGCAGAGATGTGACGCTACCGCTGCCTCCACAGGAGGAATGGAGGTGTACCCTCTATCTCCCGCACCGTCGACAGTAGAGAATGCCGCGGAGGTAGAGGTACGCAGCCTGGCGGAGAATGGGGCGTTCCAATACTTGGAGACTTCGTCGTGAAGTTCGGGGAGGAAAGGGGCGGGTGGCCCTGGACTTAGACGGAGCCTCGTCCTTCCTGAGGAAGCGTCCGTCTAGCCTGTTGCGCGGTGGTAGCGCGGGCGCTTCCCACTCGAGGGCGATGCTTTCCACGGCCTGGGTGAGCAGACGCATCAGCTCAGCCTCAATGCCGGCTCTCTTCCCTGGGGGGTTGGCAGGAAACGTCAGCGGGGGGGAGGTCCGCGGAGCTCGCCCAATCCTCGCTCTCAGAAGCCACGAGAGAGCATACCTCAGGTTCGTCGAACTCGGGGGCGGACGCGGCGGCAGACGGCGGCCGTTGTTCATCCGGGAGCGACTCGGGTGAAGCCGGCGAAGCAGGCGGGCGAACCCGCGAGCTTTGGCGGGCTGGAGAAGGCTCGGGAGCGCGCTGGGCGCGGCGCTTCTTGCGGCGCAGCGCCACGGAAGGCTGGGAGGCGGGCTCAGAGAACGATGCCAGGCGAGTCCTCAGAGTCACCATGGGCAAAAGCTCGCAGTGGGGGCATCCGCCGTCAGCGAGCGCGATAGCCGCGTGATCCTCACCCAGGCAGAACACGCAGATGACATGACTGTCCTCGTCGCTGAGTTGGGCGCGGCACGAGCCACAAGAAGGCATCTTTAAAAAGACGCAGCTCTTTTAGGGAGAAGTGTGTGTTGCGTCACGTAAGCAAACACGCACTCTCAACAGAGAAATAGCAATTGCAATAGAAAGGATATAGTACGCCAGAAAGCGCAGCAGGTACGGCAGCTGAAGGCGGCGAGGCCAGCGACTCCAGGCTCAAGGCACGTCCCGCTGAAGGCTACAGGTCGACGGCGCGGCTTCTCAATCCAGATCCAGCGATGCGTGAGCTTCGCTGAAGAGTTGAAAAATCAGTGTATAGCAGGATATCGAGCTTATTTATAGGGCGAGACCACGCCCTTTCTGGCGGGACGTGACGAAATGGGCGCGAAGTGCCCCCATTCGTCATGACGTCACACAGAGCTGCTCTCGATAGGCTGCTGCTTTTGCCGCAAGACAGCCAATAGGCGCGCGAGCTGGCTCGCCCAAGGTCTGCTTGCTGCTGCAAAGCGCTTTACATTGATTAAAAATTAAGGATAATTTTTTGGCTTCAATGTCTCGATGAAAAGAGTTTTTCCCCGTAGCGTAAGCTATTACGCAGTACGAGAAATACTCTCGTAAGAGAACAACAATGAGCCGCATCGTTCATATAGCGAATTCCCCTCTTTGTCTCTGTTGAGAATCTGAGAATATCAATTGAAAATTAATTTCAGTGACAAAAAAAAAGCTACAATCGTCATAGCACAACATATTAACAAGTTATACCTAGCCCACAAGCACAACTGATGATTTACTGGAAAAACAGCAGGAGGCACATGAGAAGTGTGAAAGGAAAGCTGACAGAAAGGGAGGTGGCAAAGCCGAAGAGTCAGAGCAGATATTTACACAGGATTTAGAGAAAGTCTGGCATTAACCTGAACAACTGCAAGGCCTTTTCTGGGCAGTGATATGAAACAGAGGTCCAGCTCCACCAATGCCTAGATAAGTGTTGACTGAGCCAAAGGTGAAGACTAAAAAAAAACTTTTAAGAAAGTGTTTACCAGTGCAAATTCATTTACAAGTGCAGGTGCATTGTATTTTGTCATTCTCATGTAATTTACAAAACAAAAGTATCACACTTTACTTTAGCTCTGTCTCTCAGACTCCTCGCCTTTCTCATTTGTTCAACACCAGACAATACATGATGTTCTGTTAAGTGACTATTAGTAATTAAATGCAAGAGCAGGGCTGCAATAACAGCGAGCCTGAGGCATAACAGCATTACAACTATTAAAATAACATCTGAAGGGTAATTCTGATGGTAATATAAGCTTTCATTTCCCTACCTCTGACTAAAGCTCCATAGCTCAGAAATGAAGCGTGCCAGTGTTTGTATAACAGGAAGTGGTCATTTTTGTTGATTTTCACATAGCCTATAATGCACACTTTAAGGGTTTATAAACTTTGCTGTCTAGGTTGGAATAGTTTTACATGGAGAGGTGGGGTAAAATAATTATTACCATACTGTAGCTTCTCAGTGATTTTAGTCCCGTCCAAATGTGCCATCTCAGAAATTACGGCGACTTTTACCTTCTGGAAAAAAGGTCTGGAAAAATGTATTCATGTAATGCTAATCCCGTCAGAATGCAAATGTCTGTTGTATTATCCTAACGCTTCTCCTCGTGTGTTTTTTGACCTACACGAGCTACTTTTCCGACAAAAAAAATAACATTTAACAATGAATAAATAGAGCCAAATCACAAAAAGACTGGCAATTTTAAGTGTCAGGTAAGATGCTTGTCTAGCTTTCGCTGTTCACTTATGTGGGTTTATTATCAACAGCCCCTTCTATAAATTCGTGAACTTTATACTTAAATAGGTTTATTAAATGAAAAGGATAATGCTCGCAATCACAGCACATGACCTTCTGTAACGCCCACGTCTAGAAAACACACACTCCCACCTTTGTAATAAACATGGTTAGTCCTGTGTGAATCAGTATATAAAATCACCATAGACTGTAAAAGAAATGGACACATCGACCCCATTGATTTCAACGGAGAAGACTGAAGCCCGATTATTGCACTTCCTGTCTGATGGCTGAGCAACTGCGCAGACTCAAACTGAGCGTGACGACAGTCTGACAGTTGTAAATCTTCTAGTAGCAGTGGCAAGACAAATCTGAATCACCTAATTCCTCAAAAACGTTGTTGAAATATTTTGTCCCATTGCTTTTATGGACCCTCTATCTATGGGCTTCTCCCTTGACTTTACGCCTCTATGTCCCCCCGATTGCCTCATAGACAATAAAAGATTGTATGCGAGCTTCTCCTCCTGTCTATACGGTAATGTCTCTATTGTGCGACAGAAAGTCGCGTGCTTATGATGCAATAGTTAGCCTATTTTTACAAAAACGGCTTCTACGGGGTCATAACGTAAGATACATAGTAATGGAGCCTTTTATACATTGTCATGTTTCTTTAGAAAGAAATAATGGGCAAATGAAGTCTTTGGAAACTTCAGATGTAAAGTTATTCGCTGTCAAAGTGATGCCAAAATGAATGGGAGTCAATGGAATGCTAACAGCAAGTGAAGTTCTGCTACAATGGCGGCTCCCGCGAGGCTTCAACTTCCAGCTGATGGATTACCCCCTTGGAAATCACAGACGTTGAGTGATCAACATTGTAACTCAAAAATTACATGACATCACCGTTTCACCAATTTTTGTAGTTTACGCTAGGACGATAATCGGTTTCAAACCTTGCACTTTGAAACATGTTTTCAAAAGCCTTTTCAGGCCCCCAAAGCGCTGTTGTCGTGTGAATAAACAGCCAAAGCGCATAAAAAGTTTGTTTGTTGTTGAAAACAGTGTTATGCCTCCTTAGCTTACAAATACTGTATGTCTTAAGATGCGTATGAAGTATATAATGATATTGACGATATGTTAATGTATTAAATGTAAATTATTTATAAATTAAACTGCTCATTCATTAAAAAATAATTAAGTTTAAGTTATTAAAGTTATTAAAAGTTATTAAATTGCATATATGCAATTTAATATAAATAATAATTGTGAAATTGTGCCAGTGAAATATTGTTTGTAATTAGACATATTTCCATCCACTTTTTGTGCTGTTCTGTTATCAACAAAGCGACAAAACAGTGTGTGTAATAATGTCATCCTTAAGTTTTAATGTAGCACAAAATAAATAGCCTTGAGTCATTTCCAATATTGTGTATATCGCAAATTCTGTGTCTTCTGCAATTGTTTCTTTTGGAAATGAAGCTGCCAGTCTGTTTCTGCACTAAGGACACTTCTTTGTCAGACAGCAGATGGATCTTTCTGAATCATCAGTCACACACACACACACACACACACACACACACACACACACACACACACACACACACACACACACACACACACACACACACACACACACACACACACACACACACAACACAACACACACACACACACACACACACACACACACACACACACACACACACACACACAACACAACACACACACACACACACACACACACACACACACACACACACACACACACACACACACACACGCACACACACTAATGTAAGATTAGTCGTCTTCATTATTTTGTCAGTCATTCGTAAAACCATATGCTCCGTAAGATAAATCTTAAGTGAGTCAAATAAGTCATATTGTTATGAGGCATATTGATATTGTCATATTGCGTGTGGTTATGAGGCATATGGTTAACCTTTCCTCAAAGGCAAGCGTGGCAGCTATCAGCATAGTGATAAACACCAGTTTCAGTGCAGTGAACACATCTACCTGCATCAAGTACCATGACACCTTTTCAGGACCAGTGCCAGGTGCTTCACATCTCTTCTGAAGCTCTCTCATCAGCTGGGATTGATCCGCAATCAAGCACCTGAAGATGACTTCTGTCTCACTCTCTGCTCTGACCTCCAGCTGGGAAAAAAGACCTCAACACTTCCCTAAAATGACATTACTAGTCCTTATCTGGCCAGTTTGTCACTACAAAGGGGCCGTTTTATACAGCGTTTTAAACGAGAACTTAAAAAACGTTTTATGCATTTTGGCTGTTCGTTTACCTGCACGACAACAACGTTTTGGGGGCCTGAAAACCCAAGCTTTTGAAATCGAGTTTCAAAGTGCAAGTTTTTGAAAACGATACCGTTATCGTCTCCATGTGAACAACAAAAAAGTGAATTTTTGAAAACGTTGACGTTGTGTGTATGCGTAATACATGTTCAGTCTATAGGTGCGTAATGTTCCTTTTACAAAGTGTCGTTATCACAGATCCTTGTGAACGGGGATCGTTCTGTCAATGTTTTCATCTGTACGCGAAAAACGCAAAGGAAAAACGTTTCAGTTTTTAGTAGATAGTGCAAACATACCCTAAATTCTGTAGAGAATTTAAGGATGAACCAAACACAAATTAATCTTTCTAATCTCTCATGGGATTCATTCAAATGTGATTCAGCAATCCAGATCTGAACACATTCCAACGTCACAAAGACTGGCTCCAAATTGTCTAGAAACCCCCTCAGAAAGGACTTTTAGGGCCCCGCAGGCCATAAAGAGAAAAGCCAAAGCAGGAAGAACTTGTCACTGTTCATTCTTAACCAAGACAAATCTCCTCACAAATGGTTAAACAGGCCTGACCACCAAAGGGGCCTGACCACCTTTGACCTCCCTCTGCCAAACAGGACAGAGTTATTTAACAGACCACGCTTTCATTCAGAGACCAGAAAGACTTTTACAGACTTTACATATCAAACATATTAAAACTCACACAGAACAATGCTCAGTGGACTTATAATCAAACATCATAATTCTTGTTGTTCCAACAATTCATGTTTGTACTATGCTTAGATTACATATAAATCTTAGATTCCATATAAATCATGTAATTGTGATTATAACTGTGTGTATGAATGAAAGAGTATCGTGCTTCCAATCAAAATAATCGTATGCCCTTAATTCATAAGATGGCTTGTTTGAAATCTGTGTAAAATGTTTTGTATGATTATAATAATCTATAATGTTTAAACTGTGATCTCTTGTTCTCTCTGCTTAGTGCTGGAAAACAAGGAGATCCCAGATAACGCATGATTTATGATAAGTAGGAACTAGTCCACCTCCTAAAATGATGCCATTGTCTCATTGGTCAGAATTCTCCAAAAGAGGTTGGACTAACTTTAAGTTAAAGACCCGAACAAAGCAGTTCAGTTCAGTTCAGAAAGCAGTTTTTTTTTCGGTTCGGTTCAGTTCGGTTTTGAGTCGGTTCTGTGTTAAATTAAGCTGGTGCCTCTCTCTATGAACAAACAGCAAGAGAGTGTTCATGTTCGTACGCTTCTACATCGACCAGACCCAAATTAGACCAGCAGACGAACCCATCAAGATCGGAGTTAAACAGCTTCATTCAAGCCATCTCATCTTACTTTCATTTCTTCCTTTATTTTCTTTTTCGTAAAAGTCTCGGTTCAAAGTTAAGTTTGCTTTAAAGTTCGTTTACACGTCTCTCCTGCAACGCACTTCGAACTGTAAAGACTCTTGTTCATCCATCCGCCAACACATCACGTGACCGGCGGTTCAGAAACTTCCAGCCAGGCACTTTCAAAGACAACCACACGGACCCGGCCGGGAAACCCCTCAGACCCGAGGAAGGGGAACCCCAAAAGCAACGCAAAGGACAAGCAAGTAGCCTCCAGACTTAGCTGAACTGGTGTTTTAATTTAAATTGAATAACCTGTCTAAGAAACGAAGGTTTAATTTAATGCTTGGTGGTTCGTTCAGGTTTATGTCTTGCAAAGTGCATCTCACTCTGAAAACTCACTCTTTCTCTCTCTTTCTCTCTCTTCCTCTGCGCCTCGTATGAATGTGTGTGTGTGATCGTGTTTAGACCTTAGTTTTATGTGTTTAGAATAATCAATAAAGTCTTGTTTATATTTGAAAAGATATTTGCCTTGTGTTGTGCCTACACATTTAATATCTTGTACTGTCGATCTAAAGTTACCTTGCTAATACATAGTGTTTCACTATAGATTGGATATCTGTTATATCTGTTGCCAAGGTTAAACTTACGGCCCGTTCAAATGAACTCTAAACGAGTCATTTGCTCGGTTCCATAGTGATTCGGTCAATGATTCATTGCAAACCGATGAATCATTCCCTTTGAGCTAAATTGGCCTTCCGGCCCCCTTAAATACATTTTATGTATATTGTTATTATGTAGGTTCGTTACAATTCTCATTTGGACACAAAATCCCAATGCAAATGTTTTAAATCCATTTCACCAGTTATTCTTATTCTTCTCAGAAATAATAATAATAATAATATAATAAAAATTATATAAAAGTATTCTGCAAACCACATATTCCATTTTGTCCATTGCAGACGAAGACCCTGAGAAGGTGTTGTAACCAATGACACCTTGATGTTATCTTTGTGAACATAGCGTATGAAATGAATTCAATTCATTTAACTTTGAATTTAACAATACTATTACAACATTATTTTCCTGTTATCTCTGTAAAGCTGCTTTGAAACAATTTGGGTTGTAAAAAGCGCTATATAAATAAAGGTGACTTGACTTTACTATATGGAAAGGACAATGTGAAAGTGTTTTCCCTCTTTTACTTGAGTTGGAGGTTTATAGATGAAAGAAAGATCAAAGTCTTTGCGTAAAATAATATGAAAGAGGAAACATGAATGCAAAGATGTAACAGAGCAGAAAGATAATTAGAAGTACAGTATAGGCTTACAGAATACATTTTTATTCTAAAGTCAGCTATAATGTTGTGAGACAACCTTTATCTTCTGCCTGCACTGTTTATTTGAGTTCTTCTCTGGTCTACCTAATTTCTTGGGCTTAGTTTGGACTTGAATGTCTAATCTGATGTCTGATTCAGTTTTAGTTAGACACTTTTCTCTCTAATGCTTATTCTGACAACAACAAAAAAAGAACAAAGGGAGAAAACACTAAAGAGCTAAGCACTCACTAAAGTGCAAGTTTGGTTGTTTTGTGAAACAAATTCACAGAGGAATCATATTCCAGTCTTAAATCAGTGAAGAATGTAATAAAGGTTTTATTGATTTGTGGACAATTTATACTCAATGTTTTGTCCAACTATAGCAGCAAAGGCTCATATTAACAATTCCCAAAAAAGTCTAAGAGGTCAAAAAGTAATATGCAGGTCATCTTCAGCCTGTCAGTTACAGGTTTCATCAAGGGAACACATGGTCTATGCTATTTTCACTTAGATTAGCCTGCAACCCACAGGTGCCCCATTGCCATGGGAACAGCTTCGTCGATCAAGAGGAGGTTACCCACGATTGGCTCACCCGCCCTAAACCAGCCAACGGTGTTTCTGTAGAACAATACCTGATTAAAAGTGAAGTGATCTCAAAGATGGAATGATGTTGTTGTTTTTTGCCCCAGATGTGTAAAAGTTATCCACATTCACACTCAGTGAGCTGATGGGAACATCGACATCAAAAGGCATCGTATTTGACATGATTAATTGAAGTAGGTGCACTCATTCACAAAGCGCTTCAGCTCCAATCATTGTGATTGTCATCAGATCAAGAGGTGGGATGGAGAAAGGAGAACAATCTTATCAGCCTGTTCGCCTTCATTTGGTCATCTTGTGCGATTTATGACAGGAAAGGTCAAAAGAGCCTTGTCAAGCACACATGTACTGTTCTATTTTTGGACTAAATCTTTTAAAAGAAACTCATGTCAGTCACAAACTTAGTTGTTACAGGAATTGTATACAAATAATATGTAAAACCAATGTTTAAAGAAAACGTACAGTAAAGAAAATTATTGTTTAAGTATGTAAACAAAGTGAAGAAAAAAGGAAAGACTAATCTTAAAGGATTAGTTCACTTTTAGAAAAACTTTTGCTGATAATTTACTCACCCCCATGTCATCCAAAATGTCCATGTCTTTCTTTCTTCAGTCGAAAAGAAATGAATGTTTTTGATGAAAACATTCCAGAATTTTTCTCCTTATAATGGACTCCAATAGCGACCAAACGGTTCAAGGTCCAAATGACAGTTTCAGTGCAGCTTCAAAGGGCTTTAAACGATACCAGACGATGGATAAGGGTCTTATCTAGCGAAACGATCGGTTATTTCAAAAAGAAATAAAAAAGTTTAAGTTTTATAAGCACAAATGCTCGCCTTGCTCTGTTCTGTGATGCACGTTCGTGACTCTCCTGTTCGAACTCGTTCATCAAAATAAACGAATCTTTTTTCGAGTCATTAAGTTCATTTCGTTCCTTGAATGAACGAAATGACTCGAAAAAGACTCGTTCAAAATGAACAAATCTTTTTTCGAGTCATTTCGTTCGTTGAATGAATGAAATGACTCAAAAAAAGATTTGTTCATTTTGAAAACTCAAACTCAAGCAATTGGTTAAACTGACTATGTTTTGATAAAAAAACAACAGAAATATTTTCATAGTGCCTACACTTTACAACTTTAAGGGAAATGAATCGACAAATGATTTACTTGTCTTTGATTTTTAACCTGGAATAATTGAAAGGAATAGTTGACACGTATGTGTTCTGTTTTTTGTTTTTTTTTCTAGTTCCTCTAGTCTTCTAGTCTCCTTTGTTCTCATTTTCCCCGCCACTGGTTTGTTTCTATGGTTGTTAATTAGCTTTCCATATTTGATCTGTTTCTACCTTAATTATCCAGTTTGTATATAAGCCCTGTGTTCTCCTTAGTTTTTTTACCTGCATCGTCATACTGTACGTGGTTGTTTTCTCCAATGTTCTCCTGTTTGCGTTGTGGATTACAATAAAGACTGCTTTGTTTCCAACTCTGTTTCCAACTCATCATGTACTTTGTACAGCCAACAGGTGACAATAAATCATAGAAAAATTAAAATTCTGTCATCAATTATTTACTCTCATGTTGTTCCAAACCTATAAAAATGTTACATCTTTGAAACACAATTAAAATATTTTTAATGAAACAGAGGTTTTTTCCCTCCACTGAAAGTCAGAAGTTTGACTCATCAAATATGGTCAGCGGCAGCTCAGCCATGCTTGTTTGACGTGCTAAAACAAACCTCATTAGTTCTTGTCCATCAAGCAAGCATGTTTGAGCTTCTGTTTACCATATTTGATGTGCTATTTATGTGTGTTGATCAATGTTTATAAAAGCCTAAATTAAATCTGTTGATCAAAAAAAAAAAAAAAAAATTGTGTCTCTTCTGAGGACTGGGATTAAACCGCTCAATTTATATGGATTACCCTTAGTTTGGTAGAATGAACTTTCAATGGAGGGACAGAAATCTACATGTGTCTTTTAAGAACACATCTTGAATGATGTGGGTGAGTAAAGTATGACATTTTTGGGTTAACTAACACTTTAACGCTGAAAAATTACACACTTATGAATGAATGAGGCATTTTTATAACGCTTTACTATGTACTGTACACCCAAAGTGTTTTAAGTGTCTCTCCTCAACCACTGCGACGGAAGCCACGGTACAACGGCTCACCAATACACCAGCTAAAGAAAGATTGATAGAGCAATTGAGTGGACAGGGATTATTTGGAAGTCATAATTGATAAGGGCCAATGAGAGAATTTGGCCAGGACACCAGGATTACACCCCTACTCTCTAACGAGAAGTACCATGGGATTTTTAATGATCACATACAGTAAAGGACCGTATCATCCGAAAGAAGGTATGGATAATTCAGACGCAAATACTGTCTTTACAGGATTTATAACAGGTTTACTTTCAACTACAAGTGATGAAAGAGATAAAGAAACAGAGAGAGGAAGATAGATCCTCCCATGAGTCCATGTTTCAACCTGATCTGATTAAAAGGATGACAAAAATAGCACATCGCTCAGGCCTGCTGCTATAAGCTCAATCACTTATGTCATTAGCTTCTCTCTGCAATTTATTTTCATGCCAACAGATAATTGTCAAGAATTTCACTTAATTATTCAACCTAAAATCAAAAAAAAAAGTGGAAGCAAATGAATGTGAGCTTACGGGGGCGGCGTTGATGTAGACTAAAATGATTGGAGAAGTCCATACGTCACCAGAGACAAGTCTGCCACTTTCCCCCGAAGGTCCAGTAATGACATTCTGATTAAACATTACAACATCAAAACATTGTTTAAAAAAAATAAAACATATGCAACATGTATTTAAAAAAATAGTTTTTTTAATGAAGAATTTAATTATTTAATTAATGTAAAAGAAAGAAATGTGTGAGTTATTTTTTTTTATCGAATGACAGCACTAACGTTTATACATGTTTTTATTTTATATATAACTTAATAGTTTAAAAAGATAGTTCACTCAAAATTTTTAATTCTCTCATCATTTACTCACCCTCATTTTTGTTCCAAACCTGTATGATATTTTTTGTGTTAAACAAAATTTATTCAAAAAAAAAAATTTTTTCATACATTGGAAGTCAATGGCAACCAAACCTGTTTGGATAAAAATATCATCTTTTGTGTTCTGTAGAAGAAAGAAAGCTATACAGGTTTAACATGACAGAATTTTCATTTTTGGATAACATATTCCTTTATCATAGACATAAATTCAGGCTCAAGCTTAAAGTCTTAAAACAAGAACTAAACCGTGATAACCCCTAAATCGAATGCAGAATAAAATGTAGAGTGCAATGGCTCACAAACTAGCTAAGTTATTTTCTTTGGCCAGGTTATCTGCCTCTAAACCTGGACGAAACTTAGTTTGAACTGTGAAATCTCACTGTTTTCTCAAGTTCACTCTTTACAGCCTGTGGTAGTGAGTCAGTAATGACTTCCATAGACTGAGCTGAGGGCGTCCAATTTAAATGTCACAATGGTAAGCCAAAACAACCCACTTCTTCTGCCCCATAGTCATATTTTACTCACTTGCCAATTGAGTATAATGCGTATGTGTGTGAGAGAAAGAGAAAGACCGAGGGAGAAGAGTGAGAAAGAGAAACAGATAACAGGAACAGAGAAAAAACGGTAAATAGCTGAACTCCAGAAAATAAATATTACATTTGCATTATGTCCAAAAGATATCCCATTCCAAAACTCAAATCTAAGGCCTTTGTCAGCCACACACGTTTATTTTGATAAACATAAATCGCTAACAAGCTGCTTTTATAAGTCCACATAAATGTTTCACACACACACACACACACACACACACACACACACACACACACACACACACACACACACACACACACACCACACACACACACACACACACACACACACACACACACACACACACACACACACACACACACACACATCTGTGGTTCTCTCTTGGGAAAATAATTTTCTGTAGCTCATTAAGCAATGCATATAAAAAAGAAAATTAATTTGCATATGTGGTTTTCTGAAACAAGACAGGTTAACTCACAATCATTATTCCACGAGAGAGATTCAATAAAACACTGCTTATAATGCTGTAATAAAAAAATATCATAAAAACATAAAGATCATTTGTTTGACTTTTTTATCATCTGTTGATTTTTTTGAGCATGCACTTTAGTGACACGATTGAGGAGACTAAACAACCATCTTGCTTTAATTAGTTAGATATTAGATATTATTGAAATAGATATTTCAAAAGGATCCCACTTGCTTAAAATCAAAGTGAGCAATAATGTAACAGAAAGAGGGTTTAATGTCTGTAAGAGGTGCAGTGGAAATTGTTTGATATCAAGGTTGCAGAAAAATGTTTTGTAGTGAAATTATTTTTATATTTGAACGGATACAAACTGCTGTTGTTCCAGCATCATAATCTGAAAGTTACATATACTTATTTTAATGGGTAGAGAGTATTCACCATGGATGATTTTGCCAGTAGCATTTCATTCTAAGAAAGTCTGGTTACACTTTCAATAATATTTCAACTATATATCGATGGTCCACTTTAGACATTCTACTAACTATGAAAGTTTGCAACAACATCTCAAGTTACTCTCATTAGAGTATTAGTAGACTAGACTATAGTAGACTGTTAGGTTAGAGTTATGGTAGATATTTAGGGTTAAGGTTTGTAGAATACGTTGACATGACAAAATGTTAGCAGATATTAGCACTAGCAGACAGTCTACTAAATATCGCTCAACTGTATATTGTGAATGTACTGTTGGTAAGTCTAAGTCTACTAAATGTTCGAATGAGAGTTAAGTCTCACATTCTTAATGAGAGAGTAAGTTAAGTATGTGTACACATAAGATTTACAATAGTCCTTTATGACTGTTGCTTGTCAGAATGTAGAACACGATCCCCGTGGTTAGACATGTCATACTTTATGATCTCAGTTTTCTTTTATGTGAAACTGCACGGTAGTCAAGATGAACGCAAGAAGACTCGTCCAGTTTTACATCATGAATCCGGGACACTTTCGGTGAATGAGCTGAATTTGGGTGCATACTTTGGGTGTGCACAATTGGTGGTTTGTTGTTGTCTCACTAATTGCGTCATCAGGTTCTGCACTCCTATTGGTTTTTAATTTGAAGGTTGTCGAAGAATAAGGACTGTTCATCAAACCTTCTGAATTTCGTCTGATGTAACATTTGGTTGCAACGTTCATTAATCGGCTGTCAAGATGTCAAACTAGCGATCAAAGACTTCAGATTTAGGCCTTGGATCAGAGGAATCTTTTAGGATTCTCAACATTTGTCTCAGATGCATGGCAACCATAGCCAAAATCATGCAGTGTGAACCTTTAGTTGAAATGTAGTTGCAAAGTTACTTAAAGGTGGGGTACGTGATTTGCAAAACAGCCGGCAGATTTTGAAAATACACAACACAAAATGTCCTACCTTCTTTCCCTGACTCCACCCACTCCACGAAGAGGGGCATGGGGGAGTGGGGTATGGTACGACTGTTTGATTGACGCACTGACTGTCCAATGATTCTAGACGGTCTTGAAAATGATTGGCTGGAGTTTTTCGAGTCCTGCCCGTTCCACAGATTTTTTTATTTTTTTAATCATTTCAGTGCTTCTAACTCAATGGCTGTAAGTGGGTTAGGAATTGGATTTCAAGTGATTTTGAAAAAATGGTCAAAAAAGAAAATCACATACCCCACCTTTAAAGTTAGTAGAATGTCTAAAGTGGACTGTCGAAATTAAGTGTTGCCTAATATTTATATCTATGTTTATTTAGGACGACCTGTCAAGTTAAACCTCAAAGGCCTGTGAGTTCTGGGTATAAGAACATCCACGATTACTACAATATAAAAGGTTGCTGAATGCACACACACACATTCTTCTTCTCTCACTCCACACTCGATTGTCTGGAGCTGAAATCTTTCTTGCTGCACTATATGCCTCGCCATTACAATTATTGTCATGACAACCCATCAGGGTGAGTCTTCTCTGCTATCAGAATGTCTATTTACTTATCAGATGGCTTTTCTCAGGAGGGAAAATAAGTGTAAAGCATGTAAACAACATCTGTCCAGTCAACTTGTTGGAATGCCTCAATTTTATCATTATAACTCAATTGCTGCAGAAGATGATGCTAGCGCCTTGATTGATTGACGTCTCTTAATCCCATCCGAGGACTCTTACACACTCTTTGTCCCGTCATTGCTAATAGCTAGATTAGGTCGGCACTTCCCCCTGGCGTGTAAAGGGGATCTCATTCATCATTCAGGCTTTTATCGGCATGTGAGGCACATAAAAAACGCTCAACAAAAACATTCACTATTGCAGAGTCATTGACAGGATTAGCAGGCATGCTTAGCAGGAGTGCTGGGAAATTCTGGCTCGCAAAACCATTTCATTGTATGGATGGGCTATCCGGCTCTCACAGGTTGGCAATGTGCTCGATGTTTCAGTACGTTTGAGATTTGTAATCCATGTTTAGTGCGACCAGAACCAATTGTTTCTCTATTTCAAAGTAGAATGGATGAGCATGTTTGCAGTCAATGAATTAACAAAATTGGCTGAATAGTGTTTCTAGGGAGGTTTGATTCTAACGTCACAAGCCTGTGTTTTTTGGCTAGGCATGACCATTGTCTTGTTTTACAGAGGCAGAAAATTATCCTTTTCCATCAAAATGGCATTGGTTCTCCTGCCAGAGCCAGTGCTTGGCTAGGGAATCAACAAACCTCTCTCAGAACCGGGCAGCGTTTCCACTGACTTTGTTCCAGAGCCAAACGATGAGTATGTTAGCCTACTGCATAACCTGCCTACAAATAAACGCGATGCATATCCGTATTACGAGTTTTGGAACATATTTTAACATCCAAAGACATTTGATTGAGCATTTTTTGCCATTACGAGCTGCTTTTTTTAAATTCTGGATGTTTCAATAACAAATGCACAGATAACAAACACATACAACACAAATTGAAATTCTACAATATTATAAGCACAACTAACAAAACCCCAACCAATTAACAATAAAGCAATAAAAAAAGAGAAAAATAATACTAAATTATTACAAAGAGGTGTTCAGCTTATAAAGTCAATAGATTGTCCAAAAACAGACGCAATACTAATTTTCAAGCTTTTTTACACCACTTTAATACATGTCAAAGGTAGTGGGTACAAGTTGCTTTTGATGAAATGGTCAACGATTAATAACCATAATGAAACTCATATTCCTCAATTCATACATTCAGTAAGGAATTGAAAATGTTTCAGTAACTCCATTACATGGCACTATAGCGACACCAAAGTCATGAGTTTAAATAACTTTTTCAGCCAAATTAATAAATAAATGAACAATATTTTGTTATCATATCATTATCAGTTGATATTAAAGAGTTCTTAATTTATCTGTATATTATTGGTTAATTAATTGTGTATGCATGCTCATTTTCCCCTATATGTTTACATAATTTAACGATCACTTTAAGTTAACCCTTAAAGGGATACTCCAATTTTTTGGGAAATAGGCTCATTTTACAACTCCCCCAGAGTTAAACAGTTGAGTTTTACTGTTTTCTAATCCATTCAGCCGATTTTATGATATTTAGAAGAATATCAGTAACCAGACAGTTTCTGGTCTCATTGACTTCCATAGTAGGAAAAAAATATACTATGGGAGTCAATGAGACCAGAAACTGTCTGCTTACTGATATTCTTCTAAATATCAGAAAATCGGCTGAATGGATTCGAAAACGGTAAAACTCAACTGTTTAACCATGGGGGAGTTGTAAAATGAGCCTATTTCCAAAAAAAGTTGAGTATCCCTTTAAGTTAAATGTATTTTTTAGCAAATTTCAACATGAGTATCCATTGTTCATAGTGTACATTATAATGTTGTAATGGATAGGCTAAACTCATTTGTAGCATTTAAAAAATATATATATATTAGTTTCTAGTTTTTTAATTTTAATCTAATTAGACAAAATACAGAATATAAAGCAGCTATAACATGAAAAAAGATCAGAATTTACCAGAAATGTACAAATATAAGTAAATGAAACAAACGTACTCGGTTACTAACGTAACCTCGGTTCTCTCTAGAGAGGGAACGAGTACTGCGTAATATCTTACGCTATGGGGAAAACTCTTTTCCACGAGATATTGAAGCCAAAAATTATCCTTAATTTTTTATTAATGTAAAACGCTTTGCGGCAGCAAGCAGACATAGGCGAGACAGCTCGCGCGCCTATTGGCTGCCCTGCGGCAACAGCAGCAGCCTATCGAGAGTGGCTCTGCGTGACGTCACGACGAATGGGGGCCTTTCGCGCCCATATAGTCACGTCCCGCCAGAAAGGGCGTGGTCTCGCCCTATAACCAGGCTCGATAGCTGCTCTTACGTTGGTTTTCATCGCCGAAGCGAACCAGAGCGTATTCCAAGCACGGCAAGATACGCAGTACTCGTTCCCTCTCTAGAGAGAACCGAGGTTACGTTAGTAACCGAGTACGTTCTCTTACGAGAGTATCTCTCGTACTGCGTAATATCTTACGCTATGGGGAACACAATGCAACACGCCGTGCTGGTAGGGATCCAACACCAAAGTCCCAGGGGCCGAAGCCCGGGGCGCATATAGTGCATAATCACCATACACTCACAGAGAGTGAGGGAAGAGAGGCTAGAAGCATCATTCCCTGTAAATAGCATCCGAAAGGAGCTAATCATGTGACAAATAGACCATACCGTCAGGGTGAACATTCAGCCTGAACTGGGTGGCCACAAGTGTGTCAACATTTTAATGAGCTGCTGTACCGGTCAGTGAGCAATACGCAGGTCAAACTCAGTATCCGAGCCGCACAGCGGGCAGATAGCACTGAATTTTATACCGCCAAAAGCTTAGCTTGTAAGGCGGGAACCTCCAAGTTATAGTATTTTATAAATGTAGACGGCGAGGCCCAGCCCGCGGCCATACAAATATCTTGCAGGGTAACCCCGCTAGACCATGCCCACGAGGAGGCCATGCCTCTTGTGGAGTGCGCTCTAACACCCAAAGGGCACTGTAGGCCCTTAGAAGTGTAAGCCAGCGCTATGGCACCGACTATCCATCTGGATAGGCTCTGTTTCGAAGCGGCAAGTCCCTTAGCACGGCCGCCAAACGAAACGAAAAGCTGCTCAGTCTGTCTGAAACCAGACGAGCGGGACACATAAGCCCTTAGTGCCCTGACAGGGCAAAGGAGACTCGCGTCCTTCTCCTCATTGAGAACCGGAAGGGCAGACAGGGAAATCACCTGGGCCCTGAACGGTGTGTTGAGGGATTTCGGCACATAGCCGTGCTTCGGTTTGAGTATGACCTTTGAGTCATTAGGTCCAAACTCCATGCATGACGCGCTTACTGAGAGCGCTTGCAAGTCCCCTACGCGCTTCACTGAAGCGAGAGCCATAAGAAACGCTGTCTTGAAAGACAAGTGTTTCATGTCTGACGACTGGATTGGCTCGAATGGGGCACCTTTCATGGCCTCCAAGACCGTGGAAAGGTCCCATGTCGGGACTGAAGGGGGCCTGGGAGGGTTTAGCCTCCGAGCTCCTCTAAGGAAACGCACGACTAAGTCGCTCTTTCCTAGTGACTGGCCAGACACCGGTTTTGCAAACGTTGCTATGGCCGCCACGTATACTTTGAGCGTGGAAGGGGACCTGCCCTTATCCAGTAGCTCCTGAAGGAAGGAAAGCACTTCCGTAACCCCGCAGTCTACAGGTGAAAAGCCCTGCGCTTGACACCAAGCAGAGAACACAGACCACTTCGAGGAGTAGAGCCGTCTGGTAGACGGGGCTCTAGCCTGCGCGATCGTGTTTAACACTCCCTCTGGGAGGTCAGCGGGTACCCGTTGATGGCCCATGCGTGCAGGGACCACAAATCCGGGCGAGGATGCCAAATCGAGCCTTCCGCCTGAGAGAGGAGGTCTCTCCTCAACGGTAAAGGCCATGGGGCAGCGCTGGTCAGCTGCATCAGGACAGGGAACCACGACTGGTTTGTCCAGAGCGGAGCTATGAGTAGCACTGGGCATCCCTCCCTCCTGATTCGCTCCAACACCTGAGGCAGGAGTGAGACAGGGGGAAAAGCATATAGGGGGCGGCGGGGCCAAACATGGGCCAGCGCGTCCCGGCTTTTCGAGAAGAATCTCGGGCAGTGAGCGTTTTCTTGGGACGCGAACAGGTCCACCTGCGCTTTGCCAAACGTTTCCCACAGCAGCTGGATCGTCTGCGTGTGCAGAGACCATTCTCCTGCTGGGACGTTATTTCTGGACAGCCTGTCTGGCCCCACATTTAGGTGACCAGGCACATGCGCCGCTCTCAGCGAGAGCAGGTTGTGCTGAGCCCAGACCAGGAGGCGTTCCGTCAGCCTGTAAAGGTTTCGGGACCTGACGCCGCCCTGGCGATTTATGTACGCCACCACTGACATGTTGTCCGACCGGACCAATACGTGGTGGCCTATTATCTGGGGACAGAAGCGCCTTAGCGCTTTGTCGACTGCTATTAATTCCAAGCAGTTTATGTGAAGGAGCTTCTCCCGCGCTGACCATAGGCCAGCTAGCGGTCTGCCCTCGAGCAGCGCTCCCCACCCCGAAGTGGAGGTGTCCGTAGACACCACCTTCACACTCGAGGGGATCCCCAGACTCACACCTGACTGATACCAGTCGGTTGCTTTCCATGGTTTCAGAGCCGAAATGCACTGAAGGTCGACCCTGAGGCGAAATAGAGCAGGTCCACGCCCTGGGGGGAACTCGTGCTTTTAGCCATAGCTGCAGTGGGCGCATGCGGAGCAGGCCCAACTGGAGTACGGAGGCTGCTGTGGCCATCAGACCCAGCATTTTCTGAAACCTTCTGAGCGGGACTATAGAGCCGTGGCGGAAGGATCTCGCGACGTGCTGAATATTCAATCCGCGCTCCGGTGACAGGCATGCTGTCATGGATAGCGAGTCTAACACTGTTCCCAGAAAGGAAATTCTCCGACTGGGGAGCAGTGAGCTTTTCGCCCAATTGACTGTAAGGCCCAGCTCCTCGAGGTGCTCGAGTAATGCGGCCCTGTGTTCTATGAGCTCCGTTCGTGAACGAGCTAGAATCAGCCAATCGTCCAAGTAGTTCAAAACTCGCATGCCCCGAAGTCTCAGGGGGCGAGGGCCGCGTCCATGCACTACGTGAACGTACGGGGTGCTATGGACAGGCCGAACGGCAGGACTGTGTATTGATATGCCTGGCCCTCGAAGGCGAATCTCAAGAATCGCCTGTGATGGGACGCTATTTGTATTTGAAAATAGGCGTCTTTCAGATCTATTGACATGAACCAGTCTCCTTGGCGCACTTGCGCGAGGATTTCCTGGTCGTAAGCATTCTGAACTGGCGCTTCACGAGCGTTCTGTTCAGCAGTCGCAGATCTAGAATGGGTCTGAGCCCACCATCTTTTTTCGGTACCAGAAAATATCTGCTGTATAAGCCCCCTTCGCCCTGAGATAGAGGTTCTATAGCCCCTTTTCTCAGTAGTTTCGCTATCTCGGCTCGAAGTAGATGAAACACTTCGCTTTACACCGTAGTTTCGACTCGCGCCGTATAACGGCGGGGGCGTCGAGCGAACTGTAGCGAACAGCCTCTCGTTATAGTGTTCAACACCCATTCTGATACCCCGGGAAGCCTTGACCACGCATCTGCGTGAATAGCTAGGGGTAGAATGAAATCTGGGCTCTGGCCGCGGCAGGACGGCGGCTCGAGAGCCCCTGTGTACTGGGAACACAACACCGTGTTTACAGCGTTCGAGGCGGGGGGCGCGCTGATCACAGCGGGCAGCCTGGCCGCGCTCAGCTTCTCTATGGCGGGACGCGCAGAGAAAGCGAGCGGGGCGAATCCTGTGGGATTCGGCGCGTGTGAGGGAATGTGGGCACATTTACTAAATGCGGGCACATTTACTACACTGAGAATACTGTCAGCTCGCGCCGACTAAATCACTGCTGTGTTTACAGCGTGCGAGGCGCGCGCTGATCACAGCTGGCAGCCTGGCCGCGCTCAGCTTCTCTGTGACGGGTTGTGCAGAGAAAACGAGCGGGGGCGAATCCCGTGAGATTCGGAGTGTCTGTGAGAAATGCGGGCGCGAGACAGCGGGCACATTTTCTGCACGGAGAACACTCGGCTCGCGCCGACTGAATCAACGCTGTGTTCACAGCGTGCGAGGTGCGCGCTAATCACAGCGGGCAGCCTGGCCGCGCTCAGCTTCTCTGTGACGGGTTGTGCATAGAAAGCGAGCGGGGGTGAATCCCGTGGGATTCGGCGTGTCAGTGAGGAAATGCGGGACAGCGGGCACATTTACTGCACTGAGAACACTGTCGGCTCGCGCCGACTAAATGTGTGTTAGTTTCGTTTTTACAGAAACCAAGGGACACGCATAGTGTAGTGTAAGCGGGCATGTATGGGCGCGTTCACTACATTTTCTGCACAACCAACATGAGTTGGTTTTATTTGTGCTAGCCCTGCACCGTGGCGGGCTGTGTCTGGGTGTGGGAATGGGCACTGGGACGTGGGCATTCTTACAACACTCATAACACCATCGGCCGTGGCCGGAACACCAGAAAATGCACTCTTTATTGGATTTATCTGGGTAGCCATAGAAACGGCTTTTGTGCGCAGGCAAGCGGGCTGAGACACCGGCTGCTTCACTGCGAAATACACTGGGACAGTCACAACGCATGGAACTGAACGAGCGAGAAGTTTTGGTGGAAATCCGGCCGCAGCGGGATCTGAACACCGTCACTTTCCTAGAGAGACTAGGAAGGCCTTGAGACCTCGGGCTTTACCTCAATCCTCGGCCGGGGCCCGCGCTGAGGGGGGCGGCGTCCAGCAGAGCGAGAGCGCGGTGTTTGATCTCGGGCCTGGCGGCGCTGCTAGTTAGCCGAAACGACGGCCTTTGTGCGCAGGCAAGCGGGCTGTGGAACCAGCTTGCTCACTGCGAAATACACTGGAACAGTCACATTGCTTGGAACTGAACGAGCGAGAAGTTTTGGTGTAAATCCGGCCGCAGCGGGAACTGAACACCGTCGCTTTCCTAGAGAGACTAGGAAGGCCTTGAGACCTCGGGCTTTATCTCAATCCTCGGCCGGGGCCCGCGCTGAGGGGGGCGGCGTCCAGCAGAGCGAGAACGTCGAGGAACACGGAGCGCTCGGCTTCCGTCATCTCGGATAGCGTTAACCACAAATGTCTCTCACCATTCAGGGGGGAAAGGCGCGGGTCTCGACTGTGACGGAGCTTCGTCTTTCCCGAGAAAGCGTCCGTCCAGCCTATTGCGCGTTAGTTGCGCGAGCGCCTTTCAGTCGAGGCCGATGTAATCCACGGCTTGAGAGAGCGGACGCATCGGCTCAGTTTCAATGCCGTCTCCGGTAAGTTCGTCGAGCTCAAGTGCGGACGCGGCGGCAGACGGCGGCCGCTGTCCGTCTGGGAGCGACTCGAGCGAAGCCGGCGAAGCTGGCGGGCGAACCGGCGAGCTTTGGCGGGCTGGAAATAGCTCGGGCGCGCGCTGGGCGCGGCGCTTCTTGCGGCGCGGCATCACGGCGGGCTGGGATGCGGGCTCGGAGAACGAAGCTAGGCGAGTCCGCAGAGTCACCATAGGCAAGCGTTCACAATGATGGCATCCGCCGTCAGCGAGCGCGATGTCCGCGTGATCCTCACCCAGGCAGGACACGCAGATGACATGTCGGTCCTCGTCGCTGAGTGGGGCTCGGCAAGAACCGCAGGAAGGCATCTTTAAAAAGACGCCGCTCTTTTAGAGGGGGTGGGAAAAAAGCAGATATGCAAGCACACACACACACTCTATGCAGAGGAAAGGATATAACGCCGGAAAGCACAGCAGGTACGGCGGCTGAAGGCGGCGAGGCCAGCGACTCCAGGCTCAATGGCACGTCCCGCTGAAGGCTACAGGTCGACGGCGCGGCTTCTCACTCTGGATCCAGCGATGCGTGAGGCTTCGCTGAAGAGATGAAAATCAACGTAAGAGCAGCTATCGAGCCTGGTTATAGGGCGAGACCACGCCCTTTCTGGCGGGACGTGACTATATGGGCGCGAAAGGCCCCCATTCGTCGTGACGTCACGCAGAGCCACTCTCGATAGGCTGCTGCTGTTGCCGCAGGGCAGCCAATAGGCGCGCGAGCTGTCTCGCCTATGTCTGCTTGCTGCCGCAAAGCGTTTTACATTAATAAAAAATTAAGGATAATTTTTGGCTTCAATATCTCGTGGAAAAGAGTTTTCCCCATAGCGTAAGATATTACGCAGTACGAGAGATACTCTCGTAAGAGAACTGATGTGGAGAAACAAGATGTATGTCCATTGAGCATGCGTCACAAATTTTCATTTGTAGACAGCTTTGTGATTAAAGTTGTTTTTGTTTTGCATTAGACTTGCCAGGCTGAGTTGTTATAAAAACTTATTCTGGTTTCTCCCAGAAGGTTATAAGCTTCTGCTCTAGTTTCTAGGCCTCGATATATTCACGTACTATAATTGCGTAGTGCTTCTGGCCAATAGTGAGCCAATAGTGGGGCGCTGTCCGTGGTTCTGAATTATCCACTGACTCCCCATACTGCTGAATAGGAGAGATTGAAGACAACACTATTGATTCTGCATATGTGTTAAAAATAGGTACACTTGAAGCTCTCCATGTTGTGTGTCTTTCAAAATTTTTCTGTGTTTTTGCATTTTTTCCCGAAGTCCACAACAAACAAAATTACACTAATGCCTTTATACAACAAGAGACAAAGTGGCTCAACTTCAGCATAACAAGAAAACTGCATTATGAAACACCCCCAATACTTCACAAACATGACCAGAAATTACATCAGTCTGACTCTGAATACTTTTGTCCACACATTAGCTTTCTCAACTTGGCCGGCAAATGTATTTCATGCCAAAATCTATTCCACTCTGTTAAACTCTCTCCTAAATTGCTAAAGTGTCAATGGGTCATCCATCAATGAAAGTCTTTTCAGCACAAATCCTCGGACACTTTCTCTTTGATCCCATAATTTTCACCTTGACTCTTACAATCTCAGACTGGGGCAAAATGTTCTCACACTCAATGGATTCAGAGAGGGAGACAAAGCCTCTTTCTGGCCTGCTATGGAAGCTATGCATGCATTTGTCTGGGGATTGAGGGTATCGATCTGTAGAGGGGTTATCTTGAGGCGAGGATGTGCTGGTGGTATAGCAGCTGTATAGGGTGCTTTTGAGCAGACAAAGGATGGGCATGGAGAAAAGAAAGGAAGTTGGGCTTTGATTTATGGCTCTCATTGGCTAGTGGGTGTCTCTGGTGACAATGTCGGTATACGAGGATGAATGCACAAACATGCATGTGTGCGCACACACATATAGACATAGACATAACCCTACTTATGCTATCTCTTGCTTGTCTCTCGCTCTGTAAAGCTTGTTTTACATGTTTTATGTACAAATTATATCTCCATTCGCAATACATTTGCATCTCTGCAAACAAACGAACATATTACTCACACTCTTAAAAGCCGTAATGCATTGGTGTGGCATTCTCAAAAAAGCATTGAGTCTGATTAGATAACCATAATTCAAAAGGACCGCATTGTCCCTATAGAGCTGTTCTCTTTGCATGGCTGCTTCTGTAATGATGCATAATGATACATCCACATTATTGCAGATGTAGATTATATGGTCAGGATGAAGGCTGTTTGTGCGAGCTTTTGCTCAACTTCGTTACTACAAAACCTCAAAGCAGTGTTTTCAGCATGTTTTGCAATCATTCAGTGGAATCCATATAAAAATGTTGTGTGTGTCAACACTTCGCTTCCCCTAATTGCCCATGGCATGCTGGGACTGTTTAAACAAAACCCCACCACATTAGCTTCACACTGCTCGGTATTTGAGAGGTTAGGATTTTTCGCACTGCGCTGTGATCAGCACTAACCACCCAAACATGGCCAACACCACTACGAGAGGGGCTGCAAAACTGAACTGGAATCAGAAGAGGGCAGTTCCTTCCGCCTTGGAGGGATTACAGCTTTACCGGAAGAGGGAAGGAAAGAAAGGTTAAGCCACTGCTGGTTGCCAGATTCAGCACCTTTCTTTTTGCAGTGTTCATGTGCGCCTCACGCAGAGGGTCTGGCCCTTTATATTAGAGCACAGTCAACAGGACTCAGAGGGGAAACAGCACAGCAATCGTTGAGAACAGTAAGTTTCTTATTTTAACTAACGATATATATTAACTAAACTAATGTTTGATTTAATAAACCATGTGTTTGATGAAACACGCTTGTTCTATTTTATAGGTTTGAAGCCATATTAAATGCCTTTTTACAGATTTTGCATAGATAGATAGATAGATAGATAGATAGATAGATAGATAGATAGATAGATAGATAGATAGATAGATAGATAGATAGATAGAATAGATAGAAGATAGATAGATAGATAGATAGATAGATAGTGTCCTATGGGCACAAATTACTTTCTGTAGCTTTGAATACTTTGAATGTCATGACTAACCAAGGCATTCATGCAATTTAAGCTTTTTCTCTCGAAGTTGATAACATCTGCTTGCAGTCAGCAGCGGACTTGCAGGTTAACCTCAAGATAAATCTCTGTTCTGCGTGATATTTGAAATGTACCTAAGAAAAGAGCGCATTATAAATACTGCCTGAACTGCTTGTCTTGTCTGGTTTAAGCTGGTCTTCCAGTCTGACCAGCTGAAAAGTGGTCAGAAACCCTCTTAAAACCAGCCAGCAGACCTGACATGGATGGGAGACGAGAAATATAGCTGTAGTCTTTTTTATGCTATTTTCTCAGTCTGTAATATACGAGAACATGTTTTATAAAAAAAAATCGTTTAGCATTTGGTATTTCTGCGCAATAGCCGAAACAATAGCATTGTTTGGTCCATCTTTGCGAAGAAAATAGGCGAGGTTTGAGCATTTCCCCGAGCGCGAGCAGCAATGCAGTCCAATCAATTACGTTTAATTCAATTCACTTAAACTTCCAGCGCGCTGTGAAAGAGAAGCATTTATTGATAATGAATTCAGAGCGCTCCTCCTCCTCCTCTCGTACTCCTGCTCGCCGCTGCGCATTAAGAGACAGCTGGCGATGAGAGGAATATCCCTCTACTCTCATCTCTGTCACCTCACTTGGGTTTTCCTAAAGCACTGCGGACAGAAAACGCTGTGCGCGGAGCTTTAAAAGACACGGCACGAGGAGGATGCGGACCGCCGGGGTTTGGCCAGCGACCGTCACTCTCCTGGTCCCCTGGGACTGATTTTCGGTCAAAAATATTGAATGGGCGTTTGTATCGCCTTCTCCGCTGATTTCCGTGGATACCTGCTCGGATATTGTGTGATACGGCTTCAGGATGAAGAGGATGAACGTAAGCACTTCAAGTGTGTCAGTGTGCAAGCATGCTGCCTGCATTCGGTGTGTGTTGAAGCGCGGCTGAGTTTATTTTGTTTGGAATTGGCTTTACTGTACGATCAACGCGCAACTTTATCGTCTTCTGATGCGTTTCGGGTGTAATGTTAGGGCATGAAACGCGACTAAGACAAATCGATCTTCAACTCTTAGCAACAAGGATTAAGATTCGTTGTTTGCTGAGACAGACATTTATCGATTGTTTGTTTGTGCGGAGATGCAGTTCGTGACCGAGTGCGTTTACGCGTTTTTTCTCTGGCTACATCATTAACACTGAAAATCATTATAAAGTGAGAAAGTATAGGCTACATGCTAAAGTGTGCAAAGGCAAATGCAGGCATTGCTCAAGCATAAGTAATTTACAATTAATTAGAAATGGGAATCGATTCTGGATGCGATTCTGATTCCTTTTAACGATTCAGTTTTTTCGACGGTTTCAGTAGCAACTCTTTGTAGGCTAATAAAGAAAAATCCGATTTTTAATGTCATTCATTAGCATGTTTCATTTCCATAATAAATATAGGTAATATATGAATTCCAAAGAACGTTTACACAGACTATTAATTTGCCTACAAATTTGCCCTAACTACAGTTACTAAGTAAAATAAGTAACTAAGAAAAATACAAATACCATTCCATTCATACATTCATTAATTCAAACGCATACAGCTAACACAACTCATAATGTGTATCTTTAAATGAGCTAACCTTCAACATACGGGGGAATTTCTTTAAACTTGACAGCGTTCTAAAAACGAGCTGGAGAAGACAAGAGCACTGGAACGCAATCAAGCGTTTTGACGCTTTGACCGTACTACCTTCACTACAACGCCTACTACTACTGCTACGGTCACAGAATGTCGATGGGTCACAGCTAGAATTCGGTGTAACACCGGCTTAGGCTATTTTTCGGGAATCGCATTACACTGACCACTGTGTTTTGTCTACGTTCACACACAGATAAGGTTGTAAATCGTCAAGAGAACGCTAAATATGCTTACACATCCCTTCAGTGATTAACCACAGCGACAACCTCATTTTAATACCAAACTGACTCCCTTTAATTTTAACGACATTCAAGTAGGCTAAACTTGTGTATACCGTACTGGACAAACTCTTGTGTCACTTCATTCACTACTAGGCTACAATTTACGACTAGCCTACTAATTTATAAGGTTGTTTAATAGTGTTAAACTATTTACGTGTTATGGACGCCACCATCTTTTCTTTAGTCAAATAGCATTCTAACAAACGACTCTTACTATTCCTGAGATATATAGCCTTGAGTATGCTTGAAAATCTTGCACAACATGGATTATTTAAAATATTAAAACACCTAGAAAATCGTACGAGCCATAGAAAATCTTACTCAACATTTAATAAACGAATTCAATCCAGATGCCAGTTCATCTGTCAAATCTAGTATGCTGTTCCAAATTCAGCCACTGTCACTATGGCTACGAAAATAGAATTGAAAAGACACTTGACATCAGTAATTTGTTTATACAGTCACATCAGTTTATACATATGTTTGTTAATCCCAAACACTTGACTGTGTGAATGTAATGTTTTATTAATTAAAACAAAGTAGCTCATAAGACTCATTGTTTTGGGAGTCTGGCCATGCTTTATATTTTTGATAAACTTAAAAGAACTGTATCGAGAGTAATTTTTGCAGGAATCGGACTACACTGGTCGCTGTAAGATTTGCGCTGTAAATTCAAATGGAACTGCTTCTGAATAGAAAGTGCTTGATTGTCAAGGTGTGGTCATGTTCACCACTGTTCAGCATATTTGTTCAGTCGTTTTTATAGGAATCCACATGATCAGGAATTTAATGTAAGGCTCAATTTCTCCACACTGATTTTGTTACTAGTTCAAGTTGGTTACTCGGATTCATCACAATGACAACATAAATTTGCTCAGGTTGAAAGTAGCAACTGTGCTTTATAATTCATTACACTATTGACAATAGTGGACATTTTTGGCTTGTGAAATTTTGTTAATGTAACCACACCCTTAGTCTTAAAGAGATTCCACTAAATTGTGTGTCCATACGCAACCATCCATTCATTCCAGTCCTGGATTCCTAAAGTTGTTAAATTCTGTCTGCAGCCTCGCTGGAAGTCGCCACCCATGTGGCCGTCCGTAGTGGGCAGCAGACAGCCCTGTCCCCGTGAATCTGCTCTGCGTAAGGCAGCCATTAGTGGGAACGTCCTTGCACTCCCACCGTTCCATGTCCCCACGGGCAGGAGTGTCCGGGTCTTCATCTGTGCCAACCCTGATGGTAAGTAGCTTTTTCCCTCACTGTAAATGTGAAAAAAAAAATACTTAGGGTTCTTCATTTGAAGGTGTATCCTTTCCTAATAATGAGCTTAGTTCTTAGAGTTCTCAATTTAAAAAAAATTCCCCAGAAAACTTACCTTTAAAATGGTGCCTAGAGGTTCTCCAGAAGGTTCAGCCAATGTGATGATGAGGCACCAATTTGGAGTTCCTAAGATCAAATATCTTTCATTTTTAAATAGTTAGGACTATTCATGATAGGTGCATGAATATGTGTGTGTGAGAACTTGAGAATCACCTGGACCCAAGGACCATACTGACAGCAGTGCACAAACACACTGTTCTGTCAACCAGACTGACACCTGTTAATGCGCAAGCGATGTGCAAGACGTGCTTTATCATCCAATGTGTTAATGAAAAAGATTTTACAGTAATGAATTCAGATGGCAATGACAGTTCCACATCATGCCGTTTCATAACACATGCTGCCATCCTCAGAGATATGACCATTGCTAATGTCTGCAGGACCGCTGTCCCGTGTGCTTTGACAAGAGCAGCAGTGACAGCAGTTAGTGGAGCCGTCTGTCTCAGCACTGAACATGGGTTTCAACAATCCACAAAACACTGGCCAAGCAACCGTGACACAAAATACTGTGCTGCTTTACAGTCATACAGTCTCTAATATTAATATAGGGGAGCTCTCAGTCTTCAGTTTGCTCATGGCTGTGTAAAAGTGGTTAACGGAGTGGGAATTTCTTGCTCCTATTCTGAGAAATCGGTCATCATTTCCACCATCGATTGCTCATTTTTACATCTTAAGGCTTAAACCCAGGGCTGCTTAGAATTGACCTCAGATTTAATGAGTGCCAGGGGAACTAGGCGGCACATACAGTATGCAGTCATAGATTTAAATATGGGCTGCAGGGAGACCTTAAAATAGTGCTTCTAATCTAGGAGTAAACAAGCCAAGGGAAAGTATAAAATGGGTTAGGAGGGAGATAGAGAAAGAGGAATGGAGAAATTAGCGCAGAGAGGTGAGGAAGAAGTGAAAGCAGGGAAGATACCGGTGAATAAATTAGATCGGCGCAAGGACGTCTTAAATAAAATGATGATCTTTCTAGCTGAAGGATTCACGATAAAGACTACTCTAAATCGCAGCTATAACATATGCGACCTCGTCATATTCCACCTGTAGATGCACTCGTTCCTGATGCACATGGCTCTGTAGTGCTGTCAAAACACTGTTCAGTTTGTTTGAGTATCCTGACCAGTCGATAAAGCAACCAAAGTGTGAGCTTGGTGCAGGACTATTTGTTTGTTTGACCAGTAGCAGACATATGGAGTTTTTCAGAAAACCTGCTTGACATGGTTGTTATTTTTTGCAGTTTTATTTTTCATTTAATTAAGCTAATTTCTAAGTTAAATAGCTTTAATTTAAAAAAATTGTTTCCACATTCAAATACCATTTTGTATAATCACATTCAACCTTCAATGAATTTATGCAGTGCAACTTGGTCTTATCCTGGAATATTGTAAATAGAGTGAGTCTGAAGCCAATTTTCTACTGAAATAGGAGATTAGAGAGATTTTGTTCTGGTCAAAAGCCCTGGAAAGTCAACTGCTTGAAGATGGTTAGAGAGAGGCAGAGGTGACGGTGTGTGTGCTGACTGAGAGAGTGTGAGGTGGAGTGTGGAATCTAATGTACTGAACCTGTAGATGCACAACTTAGAGGTGATGTCAAGGTAGAGAGTTAATGACACTTTCAGTGGCTGAACAAGCCAGCTGGGCTTTGGTGCAATGCTCTTCCCCCTTAAGCACTAGAGGGAGCAATTTATACATCACAGATTTACAAAAAGGGAGTTGGCCTTGCACACAGAGACTCATAACAACTGTTATGCCTTACTATTCTCACTCTTATACATCCCCCGACATGAGGGGAATGATTTCAATTTGGTTAGAGCTATTGGAGAAGTCAGCTCTGTGATTTAGGGGGTCTACTAGGGGCAGTTAGGACAGCAGTTGCTGGAGTCTTGCTGAGGTTGAGATTGAGGCTTTGAGGAAATGAATGTGATAACATTTATATGCTCGTTTTTATTGTTCTTGTTGTTTGTCTCTTTGTAGGGTAACCAAGGGCAACTAGAGTTTTATGTGCAGGAGTTTTATTCTGCTTTAAGGACCTTGAATTTAACAGCATGCGTGGTGTTAGCCATCGTGATTTATTATGGTGCACTCAGATTGTTTTCAATGCTGGGTTAAATTAGTTAAATCAACACATCAAATGTTTCCATCCAATCCCTTGCCAATCATGGCCTCCTAATAATCCCGTTCCATTGAATTGGCTCAATCACTCTCTCTCCTCTCCACCTATAGCTGGTGTGTGGTGAGCGCACTGGCGCCGTTTACTGTGGCTGCCGTTGCATCATCCAAGTGGATGCTGCACACTGGTGGTTGAGGAGAGATCCCCTGACTGGATTGTAAAACGCTTTGGGTGTACTGTAGTACATATGAAAGCGCTATATAAATGCCTCATTCATTCATTCAACACAGGCTCATTGGAAAAACTTACCTGAGGCAACATTTCTGCAAAGTGCTGCGCAAAACGAAAAATACGTACCTGTACCAATACATACCACTGCAGTTTCCAATAGAAATTAACACTGGAGGCAGTAAAACAGCAAGCTTATTTTATCCTTTTCATTCAAAATTATGATTATAGGCAAAATATGTATTTGTAAAGAATTATTTTCACGCATCTCCTTGCAAAATATTATATTATGACCTCAAAACACTTTTTACCATAGTGCGCGATTTGTCAACGAATACTCTGGAGTTTGCATCACTTGACCAGCTCCAAATGTTTGGCTTTTCTGACATATTAAGCTTGCTTAGTAGCTCAGCTGGTACAAGTTGTTCTTGTGATATGAAGAAATTAAAGCTTTAGCGTGAGTTCTGTCGGGAAGATTTGCTTGCTGGGCTGTTAATACATGTTGTTACGGTATATTGCCTCCTGAGTCTTTCTGGTAGAACTCAGGTACGAATCCCGTGAAACATGAGTTACGACAAAAGAGCTCAAAAACGACTAGAATCAAGCTAAAAGGGCATGGTTGCTTCAGCAATTGCATTTTTATGTCACATTTGCTTTTGTTAACTCTTATCAGGTAGGTATGGGGTTTAATGTAGTTGTAAAAATTTTTTAAATGCGATGGACCAATAACCTTGGCACATTTTCCCAATGAGCCTAGGCTGAAAAAGTCACTATTTAAAATTCTCTGAATGTATAACTATTTCAATTTTAGTTCAATTGAGACTGTTGGTGGATGACACAATGACACGCTCTGTAGCTGAAAACCATCTCTCTTTATTTATGACAGTTTAAAAAAAGTTACATTGTAGATTTTTTGAGTGCTTTTAAAGATGCATTCAGTAGTGCAGTGCAGATTTAAAAAGTTTTACGGATAAAGGAATAATCCTGAATTGTGTACACTCACATTAGTTGAAGACTGTTCTAGTTTTCTATAAAATGCTTGTCAAACGTTAACTTGTTCACGCAATGCTTCACGCTCATTTACTGCGGCCTCTGTAAAAACGCTAGTAGCGTAGAGTTGTTTGGTGATGCAAAGAGCTAAAATTAGACAATGGAACACACTTATTATGATCCTTTACCATTCAAGACAATGAGGAAATAAGTACTTGTACAGCCTAAGAAGCAGAAAAAGTCTGAAGACAAAACACAAGCATAAACATTGGTACGGCATACACAAGAAAGATTTGAGTAGTGTTGCTCAAGTTGACATTTTTGATGGTTCGGTAAGGTAATTATTGTGTTAACCACTCTCTAAAATGTACTAGTATCAGTTTAATTTACATAAAACTCAGAGACAATCGTACTTATCCACGTAAGTAGATGGCCGTACAGTATCTTACACTATTGTGTTATCGCTACTTGAAGTACACAAAGAACAGCAATGTTAGCTCTAGCAAAATAACTACTGAATGCACTTTTAAAACTGTAAGAAAGGTTATTGGAGACATCAGTCAGTTAGCATTGTCATGACTTCATGTTCAAAGGCTCCAAAGTGATTAGTCACATGACATTAAATTACAGCTCAAGTGATTGGCTCAAAATCAACTCCCATGGACAGAGATAGCAGACCTACGCCAGCTGAGCAATTAGCGTCCTTAAGCTATAATAGACATGCTTGGTTGAATCAGTATTGCTATTTTGGGCTAGTCGCACAGTTTGAACAAATCCAGTTTTAATAGCACTTTTCGGGAGTATCAAACTGCTTATTTATAGTCGTATCGACATATTAAACTTTGATAGTATTTTAACATAGAAAAGATTAACAGTATTCACCTTTAATGCAGCATTATTTCATGAGCATTGCATTCAAAAACACTCAAATGGCTTATAATGATGGACAATTATGTGCTTTGAATATTCAGATAATTTTTTTGCCTTTGAGCTTTTGGTAATTAGTTTACTAATGCCATGTAGCTAATGGATTGCCAACAGGAAATCAACGATTGCCAACGTGTTTTAGTCACAGATGGGATTTCACTCAGTCGTTAAGCGCACTCGGTCAGGCGCCTTTGATGGGGAGCAATTCTCGTTCCATCGTCCTCCATCTTGCGACCTCACCTAATCCCTCAGAGACTTGTGCTTCAGCATCAGACAGCTGTATCAATTCTGAGCTCATCTATATGCGACCATCCGTTCAGAGCCCGTGCTGCTGGAGACACATGTGAGAGCCCCATGGGAGGGACTGAACAAAGGCTTTAACCCAGATTATAGACAGGAACAGACACAGCATTGAGAGATGCACACTTGCTGCTTGAGATTCTAAATGACACCAATATTCATGATGAACTATTTAGGCGTTTAAAACGTTAAGTGACTATAAAAAAAATGTCACTGATGGTAATGTGGTGTGACATCTATTTTTGCTAGACCATACCATCCAGTTCGTATATATAACTTGTCGGAACAAATTCTTAATTTGTAGCCACAATATCTTGGCTGTATTAGGGCTCTGTACATTCGAGAATATTCAACAAGAAATTATGTTGCAGGACCTGATTTTATTAACTGAGAAATGATTGGCACATGAAACATTAGCACACATGCCAGAATGAAGCCAGGTGGTTGGAGGGTAGGGATTTGTGACATTAGTTTTTCCTTTTTGACAAAAGATTGCTAACCCAAATTGTTTTTTCTTTTTAATCACACAGAATGCGTTATTGCATTTCAAAAAATCTAGACATTTTTTGACCTGTTACCTGAAACGCACAGAAAAGACAAAAAACCCAGCATGATATTTCTGTTCTCTGTTGCAATATTAACTATCAGGGGAGAGCCTAAAGAATAGCAAACTGATACAGACAAGTAGAAGATAAAACTGCTTCAGAAGGGTTGAAATAGGCATATAAAATGGCAAAGAAGCTCAGATTTCCCATGATAATTAAAGCTTAGCAGACCAAGAAAGACATAGAGCGAGTGAAAAGGGAAAAAAGATCTAAAAAGAAAACCATGTGATACTAAAAAATCTAACATCTAGCATATGTTTAGACAGAAAAACAATTGAAAAACAACAGATGAATGCAAAAAGGATTCTGTGTGTAAACAGACTTTAAATCCTGCAATGTGCACTTAAAGTAAATTTAAAGTTCACTTTAATGGGAGCTAAAAAAAATCGAATTCTTCATCTGAGATGTTTAAAGTCAGCCTTTCAGGCTTTGATTGGGGCTACAAGGCTTTATTATAGAAATTATAAGTCTTTTATTTCGTTCAGCCTTTCATGATGCCCTCCTTCATCTTGCCTTGCTTTCCTTTCTTTATCCATTCAATGCAATCTGGTTCAATAAAAGCTTTACTGGCACCACCCACACCCATAGTGAATGAGCTCACTAGTTTTCTCTCCTTTTTTAAAAATCTTTCTTTATCATTCTCAATCATATTAGACACTTCAAACAGGCAACATGTAAATGTGAAGGCCAGTACAGCGGCTCATATAGCTGATGGTTCTTTCATTTATCTCTGTATCTCTAGTTTTCTTCCTTTCTTTTTCTTTCTCTCTATGCACATTTCAAAACTATATCTTTGACACAATTTCCTGATGGATACACTTTGAAAGCTTCAATCTGTTATGGAAATGCACTGTATAAAGTGCTCCCCAGTGCGTGGCACGTTAATTCATTTATGACTATATGAAAGTATCTACTTACGAGGTGCTTTTCCCTGGTGTTTTGCCAGTCTATACGTGTCTTGTCTACTAACTGGACACTAATGTGGTCTAAAGATTTCTTTTGTTCTGAGGATGGTTTGTTGCATGTGGGGAGATTATTTCAACGTTTCATTATAAGACCATAACCTTCTAAAAAGAAGCTTCCTGATATTACAGGTTTAAGCTCCTCTGTTGTTTTGTTTGTGTTTATATAAAAAGGTCTAATGGTGCAGTCATTCAATCATGAATTTCATGTGAGGATGAAAGATTTCCCCTTGCTTATTTTGCACCGGGTTCAAGTTGGGCATGTAAATTTACTGTGTTGAACAGAAAGCTGCTTGGTTTGAAAGTGAAGAAGAGATAATTCACATTTTATCTACCTTTTATGTGACCACATGTTTTTAAAGGGATACTCTACTGGTTTTTCATATTAAACTATGTTATTCCCTTAACTAAGACGAGTTGATACATACCTCTCTCGTCTCAGTGCGTGCACTAAATCGCTGTCTTGCGGCGAAACTTTGTTAGATCTTATTTCAGTCCTGTTCATTCAATACGTGCCAAGAAGAGAAGCATTAAACACCTCCACATTTTCCCTATTTAAATACAGTTACTAGAGTAGTGTATCTCGACCAAGAATGGTAACACACAATAAAACGTTGCGCTTTTCTGAGCGTGTAAAATGGATAACTATAGTGTATGGCAGAATACCATAGCAAGTGCTTGGGAGCACTTCTACTCGGCGCAGTAATATCTCTCGTGAAAAGTCCGCTCCCCCCGCTCCCTCTCCTCCTCCCTCTCATTTCAATGGGAGCGGACTTTTCACGAGAGATGATATTACTGCGCCGAGTCGAAATGATCCCAAGCACTTGCTATGGTATTCTGCCATACACTATAGTTATCCATTTTACACGCTCAGAAAAGCGCAACGTTTTATTTTGTGTCACCGTTCTTGGTCGAGATACACTACTATAGTAACTGTATTTAAATAGGGAAAACGTGGAGGTGTTTGGTCACTTCTCTGCTTGGCCCGTATGGAATGAACAGGGCTGAGATAAGATCTAACAAAGTTTTGCCGCAAGACAGCGATTTAGTGCACGCACTGAGACGAGAGAGGTATGTATCAACTCGTCTTAGTTAAGGGAATAACATAATTTAATATGAAAAACCTTAATATGAGTATCTCTTTAAGTTCTTTGCTTACTTGGATAGTCAGGTTATCGTTTTTGTCAGAGTGAAAAGAAGATGAAAGATATATAATAAAAAAAGAATGGAAAGTTTTTTTCCACAGCATTTATCACTGAGAAAGTCTGGAAAAGGACAAAAAATGGCACAGGAAAACATAGTGCAAGAGAAAAGTAATAGGCTGAGATTAGATACTTTATAGGACAGCCCAAAAAAGAACTGAATGGAAAGTTATAAAAGATTTAAAACATGAAAGCCACATGAGCTATTGAACCCGCCAAAAATCTTGACTAGGCTGACACAGATAGAGCTGCTGCTAGTGCGCTGTGACACGCTGTGTTGGCTGCCGGTACCCAGAGGGTTCAGAGCACATGATTGGCCTCATCTTCCACAGAGAGCTCTCCAGTCTGATTTTCCCGTTCTCTGTCGAAATATCAACTATCAGCAGAGAGCCTAAACAATAGCAAACTGATACTGACAAGTAGAAGAGAAAAGCATGCTTCAGAATCAAGTTCAGTTACCTTCCATTCTCATTCCAAGGTAAATCAAAGCTTAGCAGACCAAGAAAGGCATAGAGGATGTGGAAAGGGAACGAAAGATGCAAAAAGAGAGGTTTGACTAGTAAGCATCTATTATGCGACCTTGAAATCAGACTGTCATCTTAGCAAAGCAAATTTCATATTCGTATTAGAGACTATTTTAGGTGTCAAAGGTTTGTAATTGGTTTGTGAGTAGGTACTGGGGGTGTTTGAGAGCCTTGGTACTAGCAGCTGTGTACAGTAGTAAATACAGTAAGGCTGAGTATCCTCAATGTGTCAACTCTCATTGTCTCATATTGCCCTGACTTTCTGTGACAAAGGGCATCATGTAATATTCAACGACATACACTGCTGCTGTGTGCAAGATTCTGAAGGCATTGGAAATGCTGCTATTTTGCATTTGTATTATGTAACACTTTTTTCACTACAAATTAATTCATAATTGAATAATTGAATGACTGTTGCTTTAATGACAGTCAGGCTGCATGAACTGCACAAGTTTGTTTGTCATACCTGATCATCAGGTTCTCCAGCATGATTTGAGATGATCTTCAACAGAAGAAGAACATTGACCATCTGAACCAAGACAAGATTCACACGATCAATGTCTCTAATTTACTTATTTGATTTTGAATACTTCTTAGTATTGCGTCATCTTGTGAACAGAAAGATTTCATAAACAACCATTTTCGAAATCCTGCAACTTTCTGTTTATTTCCACGTTTTGAATCCCAGATTGTCTTTGTGATCACAGACGTCGTGTTTGTTTTTGCTCTGATACTAGCAGCAGAGAACAGTAGTGACTACAGTGTAAGCCGGGGAATCTCTGTTTTCAAGCCTTGCTGGCAGCCATCCCCTGAGAAAAGAACAGAGTGTTGAAGTGACAGCAAAAGACAGGGACTAAAAGAGAGATGTTTGGAAGTGTTTGTATGTCATTTGCTCATAAGCATTCATGCATATGATGGAAAGTATCTGAGAGGGAAAGAACTACAGTGGTATTTTGGACAGAAACACCATAGAATTGTTTGAAGTATGTAAATACCACGGTACATGACTACAGTAATCATTCATTAACAGTGTTGTTATTCTTAACTAAAAATAATTAAAAAAAAGGCTGAAATAAAATATAAATATTAGATAAAATTTAATGTTGCTTTGGCAACTAATGAAAATAATAGATTAAGTTGAAGTACTAAAATAACTAAAACTAAAATTAAAACTATTTTTTTAAAGTAATAAAAAAAACAGAAGCTAAAAATTACAAAAGTACATAACAAAATTACTAAAAGAATGAAACCAAATATAAAATATATATCAATTTAAAATATATATTCAAATATAAAAATAAAAGATAATTCAAAATATTAAAACATACTATTATAGTATGAAAAAATATATGAAATATGAAAATATGAAATGAAACTATGATATATCAAAGACCATCACCGTACCTCATTACCGCATTCTCACCCCAAGGCGTCATATAGGTGACGCTCTTTTGACATTCGTCAAAAACTGATGCACATGGCACACTTTAGCGTCAATATGAGACGCAGAACCCAAGGCGTCATATAGGTGACGCTCTTTTGACATTCGTCAAAAACTCACGCACATGGCACCCTTTAGCGTCAATATGAGACGGGTAGGATTAGATCTGGAGTAGCGTAATGCCTAGTTCACACTACATGATTTTAAGCCCGATTTGAGCCCGATTTGCAAATCGTTGAGCTCGCCGACAGGTCGGGTGTTATCGTGTGCAAATCGCGGGTGATTAGCGCGCGATGAACGCTCGCCAATCTGTTAGTATGAAAGAGCCAACAATGCATCAAAGACGCTCACAGACGCCTCGCAGACGCGTCGCTGAGCCCAGAAAAATATCTAGCATGCTAGATATCCAGAGCTGTCGCGCGACTCAGCCTCAAGTGATATCATGAGCTACAGCCAATCAGAGCAACTAGAGATTAAACATACACGTATGTGTAGACATAAAAATATAATTACGGATGCTTTTCGGAAGTATATCCCTGTTTGTAATCATAGGTTTCACTAAAATACTTTTAGGAAAAAGGAAAGTCAACTGTATATATTGCAGATGTCCACAATGTTGATGTTCTGGGTGTTCTTTTTTAAAATGAAGTTGTTGAGTGAGTGTATATTTTCTCAGAGCAAATCATCGCGCAAACAGTTTGCAACTCTGACGTCCTGTCTGACGTCCATATTCGCGTGTTGTGTTCTTCTTCCCTGGGTATTGGTGCGCGTTTCGGTTCATTTTATCACGTGATTTTTCGTGAGAAAACGTGGTTTGTGGACAAGATAGAATCGTTGGGTGACAGAGTTGTTGTCAACTCGTGTAGTGCGTTACCTCCTGTTGCGGATCAATCACGTTGTGTTGTGTGGTGTGAACAGCTCAACAACTTGAACAGTCCTGATTTCACAGAGTGCAAGTCATGTAGTGTGAACCGCACAGTTCAGCCCAACGTTTTAAATCATGTAGTGTGAACTAGGCTTTAGGTTATGACGCTTTGGGATCTGCGTCTCATATTGACGCTAAAGGGTGGCCATGTGCGTCGGATTTAGACGAAATGTCAAAAGCGTCACCTATATGACGCCTTGGGGTGAGAACGGGCTGTCATTACTGACCCACTTTTTGTAATTGCATCTTTTTTTAGAAGTCTGAATAAATCCATATACTGGGGCAGATTTACTAAACAGGGAAAATTAGTGTGAGAGTGCAATTCCAAAACAGCACAGATGGGAGTGGAAAGTTCTGCATGTGATCTACTAACGACACGCAAATTAAATAACACAGACGCAGTCAGATCTGTGATGTTTTCGGACCGGTCTCGAACACATTTCTAACCGGCATGCATCTCGCGGTGATCACCGGTGATCGGTTCTGCGCAGATTTTGCTCATCTCAAACAAGCCTAATGTCATGTTTCTGTCTTGTCATGTGATTCCCTGTTTGTCATGTGATCCTGCCATGTGTCTTGTCATTGGTTAATTGTAGTGTTGTAGTTCTCGAGACCGTCTCGAGACCACTTTTTGATGGTCTCGGTCTCGACTGCATTTGGTCTCGGTCTTGTCTCGGTCTCGGGCATTGAGCACTCGGTCTTTTTTTCAAGACCAGTCAAGACCATAACTGTGAAAATATCACTAAATTGCCAGTATTGTCTAATTTTTTTGTTAACATCCTTGCTTTTATTGGATGTAAAACGATCGATGACTAATGTAGACGAACTGCTGCGCGTGTGACAGAGAGAGAGAGAGCGAGAGCGAGAGAATGCCCCGGTCGCGCGCGCACTCTTTCTCTTCTGAGCCAGGCGAAAGTATAAACAAGAGTTCACCGTCTCCTAAGTGCTATCTTGCATGGCACATATTAATAAAAATAAATCGACACGATGGTAAAAGATCGGAAGACCATAGTTTCATGTGGAGCATTCGGATATTTTTTCCTGAATTACCGCTGGTTGTGAATTGTGCTAAAATACGTTTAAAAAAGGATTGTTGTAGGTTTAAAAACAACATAACTTTAAAAGGCGGAGAAAAGTGAAGACTTTAGTGATGAACAATGAATAATTGTTTTTTTTGCATACTGTACTAAATGATGTAAGTCACCCAGGAGTATTGAATAAAGATGGTTACGTTTATTTAAACTTTAATATCTAGGCTATGTATTTTTATGGGAATGTGGATCTTTCAGATCAATTTGAGAAGCTCTTTTGATCATGTTTCACAATTTTTTGTAGGGTGGGGCGCTGGTCTTGGTCTCGGTCTCGCCCTCCCTAGGTCTTGGTCTCGACTTGGTCTCGGCCCCGAAAAGTCTTGGTCTTGTCTCGGTCTCGATACACTCTGGTCTTGGTCTTGTCTTGGTCTCGGGTTAGGTGGTCTTGACTACAACACTAGTTAATTGTCTGATCATTGTTCTCCGGTGTCCCTTGTCTTGTAATTAGTCTGCGTATTTAAGCCCTCATGTTTGCTCTGTGTCTTTGTCGAGTATTGAATGTTTCCTGTCTTCTTCCTGTTCTTGGTTTGAGTTTCCAGTTTCATGCCTTTGTTTTGTGTTTGCTCACGTTTTGTTAATAAATTGCATTTGGGTTCTCACTTCAACTTGACTCCAATGGATATAATCGTTACAAGATCATTTCTATAATTACCAACACAATCTACCAGGCAGCGTCTGGTTTAAGACATTCTTTTTTTGGGTGGTAAATAATAGCAAAAACCTTAGTAAATCACCTTGCATGAATAATTTAAATACTCTCCTCCCATAAATTTTGCGCCTGAAAGGGAAGCTCCTACAAATGCATATGCAATAAGTCAGCTGCAAAAATATCCCTGTCCATGCCTTTTCAGTGCTGATTTTTTACTGCGTGTCTTTACTAAATCCTGACAGTAGTTTTTTAACGCCAAAAGAGGGTTTGCGCTTGCGCAAGCTTTTAGTAAATCTTGCCTTTAGTTTTACAAACAAAGATGTATGAATATTTACAGCTGATTGTTTTCCCTTTCTGAATATTCATGTTTGTCTGTGTTTTGTTTGTTGTCACAGATACAGAAGCAGAGAGAAATGCTCTGAAAGAACATGTCTATCCCAAACTACGAGACTTCTGCAGGGAGAACTATGGCATTGAATTTCAGGTAATACAGCCGTAAATACTCTACAGCAACCATAAAGCTCAAGACAAACAGATTTCTTTCTCTTTGTTTCTTTCCTAACCTGCTACCTTTTTTTTTATTGCTCTGTGGGCTGGAAAGATAAAGTTTCTCAGGGACTATTATGTGATCTCAGCACTGATATGCTCATGTAAGGCGAAAGCATGTCTCTCTTATATTCGCCCTCAGGAGCAGGGCCCGAAATCCATCTCTCTCTTCCCCTCCTCTCCTCTGGAGTGATATTTACAATGCAAATGTTTGTTGTCATAGAGAATGGAGCAGTGGGGAGATTTTCATCATGCAATTTGATAAACAAATGCTTGTCCTAGAAGAGACCCTGTGGCCATTGGCGCAGACAGCGTGCTGAGATTTAACTGAGGCTACATTGGTGTGGGGCTTGACCTGATTTCAAGACCACCCCCTCAAGTAACAGATCTTTATGTATAAGACTATGCCTTGTCAAATTCAAACCTATTCTGTGAATTTTTTTTTTTTTTTTTAGGTGTAGCTGATATTGATGGTTAGTGACATTTAGATGTAGTGACATTGAAAATTGTGATAATCCTTAATTTTAAGGACGAGACATTGAGGTCAGTCATCTACCCAAATTATTCATTGATCCATTGTGTTATACATGTTTGGGGTGTTGAATGAATCCATCAGATATCTACAGTATAGCCGTAAAAGGAGGTATACAGTATAGCAGTAAAATTTCTTTAACTGTAAATAAAAAATTGCCATTGAAACGTTCATGTTCTATTGCTGAGACTCAGATCTCAGTGTTTATAAGTTTAATTAAATGATTATATTTCCAGTGAGCTTATAACAGCACATTATAGTTTTTGGCCTAATGTTTTGATAATCTGATATGATACATTTAATGTTGTTGATCACTGCAGAGCTTTCGTTTTGTGGCTTGATGTTCACAAGGTCTAATTTATATTTCAAAATTAATTCAAGATTTTTTTGTGTGTTTTTTTTATCTTGCACAATGTTGCATCACAAGGAAATGTGTCTTGTTTTAAGGAGGTTTTTATTATCTAACTGAATATGTTGTTCAAGTTTTTTACAGTCGCTAGGACCCATTTTTCAATACTTAAGTCACTTTTTCAAAACTCTTCACACAGTTCTCCTAACCAACTTTCAGCTCGGCACAGCAGTTCATTTCACATTCAAAATGCACTAAAACTACCAAATCACTTCATACATATCTCAAATCAACACATTTTTCCATAACACTAGCAAAGGTTGACAGCTAACAAACACACTTTGTCACCCACAAAACAATAACATAAAAAACACCAACAACAGTAACTTTATACAATGTTTTCCTATGTAAATGCTTTCTTTCTTTTTTTTATTCTTTTTTTTATAATATTTTTATTGAAGGAAGAACAGAATGATTTATCATATACAGAAAAAGTTAACAATGTTCCTTGTTTTTATATTTTCTCCCTTTCCCCACAACCCACCCACTGAACAAAAAAAAAAATGATGTAAATGCTTTCTTTCTTCTACCTCTCTACTGTTTACAATTCACTGCAATATATGTTACTAGAATGAATCAGACATCATGCAGTTATTATATTTTGTTTTGTTTATATATGTTTTTGGAGTAATTCCAAAATATAACAATTTGTATACACACCATCCACCGATACAGATACAATAGGAATCAGCTGTGGTTGTTCCAATTGTTTTTATACCATTTAATTTTTAGATTCTAAATATATTTCATTACAATATTACTGTAGAAATGTGGCAAAAATGTGGTCTTATTCAGTTTTGTATTATGTTATTGTTTTGAACATAAGTTTAACAGTTTTGAAAACAGTGTGTAAGCATGTGCAAATTGGCCTGTAGGTACACAGAGTTTTGGCGGTTGTTGTGTCGAAGTGAGAAAAGAATTAATGTAATTTGAAAGATGTAGGCATTGAATGCATTTTGTGCCAAAGCAATGATAAATGATCCACAGTTTAGCCCACATATACTTCTGATGTGCTCACTGTGTGAAGAGTTTTGAAAAAGTGACCTAAGTATTGAGAAATGTGTCCTAGCGACTGTAAAAAACTGTAAATGGCCAAATAATTGTTGGCTAATAAATTACTCTTTTGCATTTAATTTATCACATTTTTATTTAATATAAACTGACAGGAAAGCAAAGGAAGAGGAAAACAGTGAAATGACTGGGGTGAGAGAAGAGAGAGAGAGAGAGAGGAGAGAGAAGAGAGAGAGAGAGAGAGAGGAGAGAGAGAGAGAGAGAGAGAGAGAAAAGAAGAGAGAGAGAGAGAGAGAGAGAGAGAGGAGAGAGAAGAGAAGAGAGAGAGAAAAGGAGAGAATGAGAGAGAGAGGGAGAGAGATAATGAGAGAAGACATAAAGAAGAGAGTTCTCTCAACCAGAAAATATGATGTGGCAAATTGCAATTCTTTCTGGTCACCGTTATTTGATTCTATTTCCTGTGGCGTCCCTGAGAGGGATGGATGCTGTATTGTGTGTGTGTGTGTGTGTGTGGTGTGTGTGTGTGTGTGTGTGTGTGTGTGTGTGTGTGTGTGTGTGTGTGTGTGTGTGTGTGTGTGTGTGTGTGTGTGTGTGTGTGTGTGTGTGTGTGTGTGTGTGTGTGTGTGTGTGTGTGTGTGTGTGTGTGTGTGTGTTGATCTATGGAAGGCTCTATCCTAGTCCAGTCACAGCACACATGCACACACTCAATCCCTTTAGCAGTGGTGGGATATCAGGACTGAAAGCGCTGTAACATGACAGTGTGGGACCTTCTCAGTGTGGGGAGCCAATTACGGCATATACCATAATCTTCTTTATATGACAACTTATAATGACAAGACTTTATTTTTTTACACAAAGCATGTCATGTTTACTCTTGATTTTCCATATGTATTTTAATCTAATGGTTAATTTATGGTTTATTACAGTTGGTTATATGATATGAGATTTTACCCTCACCTTAATTGATATCATTATATCTTATCTGGTTGCAAAATATATATTTTTTATATTAATGGTTAACCGATTTAACCGACGAGTTGTTTTGGGCTATTATGAAGTAAAACTGGAACATATGGGAGATTGTTTTTAATCACAGATTGTTTTTAAAATCAATAATATCAATTAAAACATTTATACTTAATGAGAAAATTAACAATAATGACTTATTAAAATTAACAATAATGACTTATTAAAATTAAGTAAAATACATAAACATTTTGATAGTCCACTTTAGATATTCTGCTAACTAGTAAAATGTCAAATACCAGTAATTAGAGTATAAATAGACTCTCTGCTTATTATCTGCTAACACTTTATTTTGATGCCCCCCCAAACCCACCGCCCGTTTAGTTGCAAAGTAACATATACTGTAGTTAGTAGAATGTCTAAAGTGGACCGCTTCCTAACTACTGACTTCTGAAGCAAGCGATCGGATAATCAAAAGTGCGTTGGATGATCATAGTTATGTCTTTAAAAAAAACTCAGTGATTTTAATTAATCTAAACAGGGCTAAACTGATAGGACAATCAGTGCCATTAATCTGTAAAAGCGGTATATCATTTGACCTAATGTAATAATGGAACCCAAACAATTTTTAAATCTTTAATTGTTTTATTTGCCTGCAAACACAACAAAGCCCAAAGATATTAAAAACATAAGATCGCTTTCCCCCATATGACCGTCTCGCTGGCCACAGAGGTTCTCACTCTCTTACACAAACCATTTGAACAACTGTGTAATCTGTTCACTAACTCCTGATTAGCTTCCAGTCAACTTGATCACATCAACTCAGACCCAGTCTTCTTCACACATCACACACACACACACACACAAGCACAAAGTCCTGTTTTCATTCTAACAACACTTCTTAATGATGGGCTCAATAGTGAGAGCGCAAAAGAGCTGTAGGCACATGCACATTGCTGGTAATACCGTTTGGCTACCATGACGACGGGGAGGTTTGATTACAGGGTTGGAGTCAAGTCTAAATGTGTCAGGTAGCCTACTGAACCAGCTGATTTGCATACAAACACATGTATACATGTTGAACGTTTGGTAAGTCTAAGTTGGATTCACAGAATATGCTGAAAAACATTTGTATGTTCATGCAGTTTTTGAGAGTGATAATGGTAATTAGGTCCATCTTGCTGAACACAAGACTGATGCTTTAAGTTGTGGAGCATGTTGTCACACTACATTGGGTAGTATAGAGAGTCACAATGGAACCTTCAATTAAACTGCCTATTATAGACTGCCTAGGAAAGTCTAACAGTAAAACAACTGCAACACACAACACAATTTATGAAACTACAAAAATATAAAATGTTCAAAAAAATACTATTTGGCTAAAATAAACCCAGAATAGAGGAGCTTCTCAATATTCAAATTGATGCTTCTTCGTTTCCTTGCTCCTCCGTCCTCCAGTCTGTGACCCGAAAACTGATCAAAGGTAGCCATCTTGAAGTACTTCCAATTCTTTAACTGCACCGTGAGGAGGCGAGGAGCCAGGAGGCTTCCAGAGAAGCTATGAGCGAGGATACACAGGTGTATAACATGCGAAATGACTTTCTTGTAGAGAAGCCTGATGCACATATAAATTCTCCTCCCCTACACATGTCATATTAATTTTAATAATAACAATAGTTTTGCAGTTTAAATATCACACATTTTTCAACCGGGGATCTTGCTTCATTATTATTATTATTAGTATTATATATGAATTTCATAAATAATCAAACTTCAACAACATAAGGGAAGATCCTCTGAGCACAGCAGATGACGCTGTTTAGTGACGCTTGAGTGACCAAGAACATCCCAATATACAAATAAGCCTTCCTTCGATTCCTCCTTTCTTATTTTCTTTCCTTGCAGCCTTTCCTCGCATCCTATGGGGGTCGAGCTAAAAAATGCTAGGAAAGGATGCAAAAATTAACAATGAGAAGCACCCAGTTTTTTTTTACCTTGTCCATTTTGTAATTGCATGTTATAGATCTTATTGTGATCAATGTATATGTAAAAAAAAAAAAAAAAAAAAAACACTTTTCTGTGTCCTGTTTCATGTGGCCAGGTTGTAGTTTTGTATTTTTCTGCTCCAGGTGTGTCAAGTTCCCTTGTTAAGCTCTTTTACCCCTCTGTTTAAATAGCCCTTGTGTTCTCTGATTCTCTGCCAGTCGTTGTTTGATGTCATGCAGGTTTTCTGCGATTCCCTGTGCTTTCTTTGTTTTTCTCAGTGTTATTTTGTTCCTGAATTATGTTAATTATTTTTATTAAAAATCTCCCTGCATTTGGATCCCTCATCCTGCCATCTTTGATTCCTCAGTTCCGTGACACGTAATGTTTAAAGCTACTATGTAATGTTTGACCATGTAGCAGTTGATGCATAAAACTAAACTTTATGGATGACCATTGTTTTGTTAATTACGTGAGTTGTGTTTGGCTTCGCTATTCTGCACGAATGAATCTGATGGCTTGAAGCGCAACGCTGTGCCCATGGTTACAGAATATTACCTTAGTATGAATGTCACTAACAACATAAAAACTGCCCTAATAATAAAATCTTTAATGTCGTCTCAGATTACGTATGTAACCCGATTTCCTCACGCACAAGTCATGCGAGTCCCCAGGTGTCAGATACCTTCACACACTTCCATTGTACTAGCCTCTAACACGATAACATCACAGGCTGTCGCCGGCCAATGTCATTGTCGTGTTTGGATACGCGCGTCAAACACCGGTTACTCCGAAGGCATTACCCATAGTGTCCTCTAGGGGACGCAGTGCAAGTTCCCATTCGAAAGGGAAAGACCGTTTGGGAGATGGTTTTATGTTGTACTCACTCATTATTTAAATTTTGTTCATTTAAAAAAATGTACAGTGTAGCTTTCTTAAAATGTCATCACTCATAATCTCCAAGTAAAATGTAAGACTTCTCTGATGATGTATTTACGCCCCTCCACAATCAACTTCATGCTTGCATTTATTTTTAAGTGCAACAGCCATATCTCCAAATCCAATGAATAAAACAAGACCCTGCCCTATATATTTTTTTCATTTTCAACTATTCGCGTTACATTCGGATGTATGCCAAAATATGAAAAAAATATCTGTCGCTATTTCCATTTAATCACAAACAAGACACAAAAACTAGTGCTGGAGAAAATGCACATTTGGACTTTTGACACCAAACCTTGTAGTTAGAGATGATGTATAATCTTTGAATGTATAGAGATTGTGACAACTGGTCCTACTCTCTCCTACATCTTTTGTTATGTTATTGTGATCAAATGAATGTCCTTTAGAACTTTCCTGTGGAACTATTGGACTTTATGAAATCCTGAATCCGTGATTTAACCCAAGAAAGTGTACTGGGGGGGAAAAGCATACAAGCCGTTTGTACCAGGGTTAATTGCCTTGCTTGAGGTTATAAAGGTGGTAGTGGGATTTTGACCTATGCAACCATCATTTGGTGGCTCGTTCGCACTCCTCAGCACGCTATGAATCCAACCCCAACCCCTCTGGTCCCTCTGGTCCCCCTGGGAATCCATGCCCTGTTGTGTAAGTGCTCCATGCTGGTGAGAGCACATTGGATCTGTCAGCACTCATTGGCGCTTCAGCAGATGAGAAGGTGAGAAAAAGGGATGGAAAACAGCCGAAGGGTAAACAGAAAGAGACAGAGAGAGAGATGAAAAGCTAGAAGGACCGAGATACAAACGCTCATTCATCTCAGGGTTTGAAGGTTATGTCTTGCTGTTGGCTCGTTGATCTATGGGCTTCTACATTTTCAGTTGGAATGCATCGATTAGCCATTTGCAGAGAAAAAAAAATCGGCCATTTCATTCCATGCATGGACGTGATTGATGTAAAGGTTTTATGGTTTTAACATGTGTCTGTTCTCTCCTCACCTCTCTCTCTCTCTCTCTTTCTCTCTCAATCTAAATTGAAAGGCAAGCAGGCTAGGCAGCTGGTTGCCATAGCAGTAGTCTAATTGCAGAGGCACTCAAGGGCAGTGCATTGTGGGTAGTATGTGACATGAAATGAAGGCATGGAGATTGGTGACTGCTCCGAGGGGTTGAGGAACATGGTTCTCTCTCCAGGGTGGGGGAGCTAACAGCCTCTTAAATCAGGGGACTTCTGACATGCCTTTTTATTCCTTGCTTTCTGCCTTTCTCTATCTTACTCTTCTCATTTCCCGGCGTGCCTGTTTCCCTCCAACTTTTGCTCTCATAGATGGTTGTGCTTCTTCTTATCTTCTTGTTTTCGATTATCGAACGTTTTAAGCGTAAGATATAGTGTTCGACCACCATACACGTTGGAGTATCATATTTCTCTTTTAATTGGCCCTTAATGGGGGCCATCAGAGGACTCATTTGTCTTCTCCTAAAGTAATACGTTCATGTAGAGACAGAAGCCAGAAGGATGATAAATCATAACTCTTCTCAGGAGAATCTGTGGGCCTTTTCATCAGGCTGAAACTGACAACTGCACTGTAAAGATATTTGTATCCTCCTCTCAGTCGTTTTGAATCTCATCATGAAATCTGCTCATAACTTCGGGATATCAAACTATTTGACTCTTGTGGTGTTTACCAATGAGATGATCATTTTTTATTTTATTTTGCAGAAGTTGTGATCGCTGCAGGCAGCCATGCCAGTTTTTGCTTACTGATACAGTATAGCCGTTTGTAGTCTGTGTAATTATATATGAGTCAGTGTGCTAGTTCAGAATAAATGAAAAGAGCAATGTTTTCTCTCAAGTATATCATACCCCATGTTCAAAATGATTCATTTAATCAGTAATGTTTTACAATGTATTACATCCTGGAGCTTAAAAGTACACTATTGGAGATTCGTTTTTGTTTAATTTTTCATAAAAATGTGTGTTTACAACCTTACCCTATATTACTACTATGGTAAGCCTAAAATAATGATTTAGCTAGACAGTCAATTACATTTCAAAACACTAAAACGGAAAACCGTTTTTTTATTCTAATAAAATTTCACTCTGTACCTGTTTTACTGTATTATTGTTTAAATAAAAGCAGATTTGGTGAACATAAGAAACTTCTTTCAACAACAAAAAGAAAATCTTACAGACCCCAAACCGGCTGTCTATTTATAAACAATAACTATATGGCCCTGATATACAGTATTGTTTAACCCTACATTACAGTTACATTATTATTGTAACAGTAATTTCATGTCACCATGAAGTAATTGATAGCATGTCACCAGATGCCTAGCCATTTTAGTTAAACCAGATTGTACATCACAGCCGATTTTTTTTTTTTATTTCTCCAGTCACATGCAAAGACGTGCCTGTTCTTTAATTCAAGGCTGTTCTGTGGGTTGTTTTCTCTGATAGTTTTCTGCATGATTTCATTCCCTTTCGTTCCATCTCCAAGGCATCATCAGAAAGTTCGCTGTATAATCGTGAAAACCGAGGAGAAAAGAGAAGAAGCGCGAGACGTGGTTCTTTGAAGACAGATTATAGATGCAGTGAAGCCTGAAAGTATTAAAACCTGTCAACAACAGTGCTTGAGTTGTTTTGTCTGTGAATTTTCCTATGGTTCGGTTTGAGAGGCTAGTTTATGGTTACCTAGTTTGATGTCACTTCAAATGTCTTATCAGGGCAAGTTTCCAATTTAAATGTAGAACTTTGGCAGCATTGACATTGATACTCTTTTACACTTTATCACCAGCCATTTGGGATTTATGGAGCATTATGTTTGCAAATCCTCAGTTTGAGCTGTGCAATTATGTAAATAGTCACATTTGCCTCATGTTATGAAATTTTATGGCCAGAGCCCTCAGTAGCTGAGTAAACCTCATCATCATTTCTATGGATGCACTATTAGTGGAAAATGACAGCTTTTCAGTCTTTTTTACTCCACAACGGGTTGTAATATACTGTGTTTAATGATACTCATTATGCATGTTTTCTTTGAAAAACATGATTGTGTAGCCCTATGTGGTTTAGATGTGGGCTTTAATGCATCAAGGAAAGCAATAAAACAGAAGTCAGTATCTGTATTAGTTCTTTGCTCATGATACCAGTTAAAATTGAGCTGTTTTCATAGTTCATAACAACATAATTAGGTTGTCATTTACAGATATGGGCATCATTAAAGTAGATGACAGCAGCTGTCGTAATTTAAACAATCAGTGGCAGACGCTGCGTTCATAAAATATTTCTCATGTTAGCATATAGAGAATACGCTAATACGCTATGATGGACTTTGCTAACTCATCCACTCATTACAAAACTTATGCTTTATGTCCCAAAAATATCATTGTTTTGCTGAACATCACAGCTTTTTTACTGTCTGTCAGCTCCTTAATTAATTTTCTCAGGTTTGTTTTTTATGAAAAGCATCAGATGCAAGCTAATTATCTCCCTGTGTCCCTCTTTCAGTCATTCAGTGAAACCTGAGCAGGATGTGTTTGTCGTCTGTGTTGTCATGTCCAGATGTTTGGGCTTATAAGCCGTCTATATACCTTGTTATCAGTCTTTCCCGGGGGCTGTGCTGTCACACTGTAATTGCTTGGTTAGTTAATAGTTAAGATCCATCAAACTCAATGTCTGTAAGTGTTTGTGCAGGAGTGTCAGCGTGTGCGTGCCGCGTGTGTCCGTGTGTGTGGTGTGTGTGTGTGTGTGTGTGTGTGTGTGTGTGTGTGTGTGTGTGTGTGTGTGTGTGTGTGTGTGTGTGTGTGTGTGTGTGTGTGTGTGTGTGTGTGTGTGTGTGTGTGTTGTGTGTGTGTGTGTGTTGTGGTGTGAAAGCATGACTGATTGCACTCACTCTGTTTGAGTGAAAACAGTTCTCCCACCACTTACTCCACAGCCAGCAGCCAAAACACAATCCAGCCAATTAGAAAACTTCTGGCTAGTCTTTACTGTGATCTGCCAATCACAAAGCATGATCAAACCTGACCATGTCACTTGTTGAAGCCTATTAGTTCCCTTATGAAAAGTTTATTCAAGTGTGCTATTAGTTTACTTTTTTTAAACTAAAAATAAGTAGGGATACTTTCAGTCTACTTTTTATGTACTTCTCAGAAATATGTACTTTTCATAAATATACTTAAAATTGCACTTAAATATAACTTGTACTGACAGAAAAGTTTAAGTATATTTGGCATATACTTATATATATAATTACTTATATAAAAGTATAATTAAGTGTACTTGGCATGTAGAAGTATTTAATCTTTTGATTGAGTAGCCTATTAAATACTTTTTTTTTCACATAGCTTTACATACAGTCTTATAAACTTACATCGTTTGAAAATATTGATTTATAAAGAAAGCAGATTTGTTTCTAATTCTGAGTGTCTGGATTTTTGTGTAGGCGAGTCCACTGGTAGTGTACATAAGAATTTACTTCAAATCAGCTTTCCTCTTTCCATTGACTGAATTTTCCGGCTATCCATGTTTTCACTGTTATATGGTAGTGAGGGGTTTTTCGAATTTCCTAGTACAGAATCTCTGGATCAAAACACAGATGAAAAAGCAGAAACAAGCGATAGAAGATTGCTTACACAAATGTACAGTAACATAACACGCTCATCAAACATTAAACAGCATATAAGTTCAAACGTTAGCAAATGAAATATCGAACCCATGAAGAGGAAACGACTGTGAAGCTATGTTGCTATCCTGTTGATGATGCAACTACTCCATCTATTTTTTGATCATCGTTCTGAATCTGATCCGGACATAATATTTGACAAAAATGCAAAAAAAAATTCTCAGCGTTTTGTTTAAAATGTTGCTTTTTTAAAGAAACTTACCTACATTCAAGTGTTAAAAGAATGCATGAAGCTAGAATGAAATGAAAAGAATTATACAGTTGCAGTTTTATTATAAGTATAAAAAAGTAATGCCTAAATAAAAACTTAGTAGTATATTTTAAGTGCAAAAATAATATATAAGTAGTAAACTATTTATGATGCTGTTCACTTAAAGAAATCTAGTTGTGTACCCAAAGTTTACTACTGTTACACTTAAAGTATACTTAGAAGTATACTTTTACCAAAAAGTGGACCAATTTAATCTCAAATAGTATTAAAATAGTATACTTCTAGTACATTAATACGTATACTTACTACATAAAAAATACTTAAATATACTTGAACTTTACTGAAGTATAGGCTGCTTAATAAAATTAACTTGAAGTGTACTTATTTTTTGTTAGAGTTGTCATTTAGAACATGGGGTAAGGTAAATGAGTGTGTTTACATGCATAATCTTACACAGGTTATGCTTAAATTAACACTATGTAGTTTTTCAACCTTCATTATATATTTCCAAGACCCTTGTGATTGTACATCGACTTAAAAAAGTTAAATGACACGTCTGCCATAGCCTGACGGGGTCTGTATCGCTTTTACTGGCACTATGTAACTTCGGGTGTCGGGTAGGAACCCGTGCACAAAAAAAGAACTACAAAATTCGACTGCTTTACGTCAAGCGCTACAATAGTCATTATTTCGTTTTTCTTCGTTTCTGATGTCGCAATACATCATCCTTTCATGAAATCATGTAACATACTTTACCTTGTCTGTGGACATCGTTCGTTCTAAAGCCGGTGCTGGGTAAACAGCAAGCGTGTGTGCGACGGTAGGTTAAATTATTTACGACAGCGGTAATGGACAATTTCATTTCCAACCAGTAGGGCGACCGAAGAGGAAAATTTACTTGGTGTTACTTTAATAAACCAACAGCATATAAAGTCATTTAGACATGGTCTAAACAAAACCAGATTGTCACACAGAGGTTTGTCCATTACCCTGATTTCACTCATATATAAAAATATGTAATGGCATTATGGCGGCTTATTTGAGGTGCACATGTCTACTGTATTTGCATTTTGACATCAAGACCAGAGAAAACCCTATTTCAAATGTAATTTCCTTCAAAAGCTTAACAGCATGCCGAGATGTTTGCCCATTACTCAAATTTCATTGTGCATAATGAACTGATAGATCAACACTATTGTATAAACACATTCACAATATGAAAATGAATAAATTGGATGCATTCGCTATCATTAACTAACAATGAATAGTGCTTTGAAGCATTTATTAATCTAGATTCATATTCACATTTACAAGTACTAATACATTATTATGAAGTATTATGAATCAACAAGAGGCATTGACAAGAAACACTAACATATTATTAAATTACCTATAAATTAACATGTTGTCAGGGTTGCTGCAGGTAGCTGAAGACGAGGACACGGGAGTTTCAATATAATAGATTTAATTGACAAAATGAAACTTCCAAAATCAAACAGAAACAAAATAACAGACTCCAGGAATTCAGGGTTAACATACAACCATACATTGACGACGATCGACAAACACTGAGGGAAAACACAGGGCTTAAATACACCGAACCAAACAAGATAATTAACTGAAAACAGGTGCAGAAAATTGGACACAAACGAGGAGCGGGAAAACTAACAGGACTAAACCAAAAATCACACAAGACAGGGGAAAACAAGATCACAAAAGATAACTAAACACATAGAATCGTGACAGTACCTCCCCCCTCCCCGAAGGCGCGTCCTCGCGCCGTATAACATCCAAAGGGGTGGGAGGGTGGGCGCCCTGGAGGCTGACGAGGGCATGGTGCAGGTCCAGGAAGCCTCCAGGGTGGAGCAGGCTGTGGGCGTGGCCACGGCGGTGCAGGTTGTGGGCGTGGCCACGACGGTGCAGGCTGTGGGCGTGGCCACGACGGTGCAGGCTGTGGGCGTGGCCACGACGGTGCAGGCTGTGGGCGTGGCCACGACGGTGCAGGCTGTGGGCGTGGCCACGACGGTGCAGGCTGTGGGCGTGGCCACGACGGTGCAGGCTGTGGGCGTGGCCAGGGCGGAGCAGTCCCTTCGGGTGGCCACGGCGGTGAGGACCCTTCGGATGGCCACGGCGGTGAGGACCCTTCGGATGGCCACGGCGGTGAGGACCCTTCGGGTGGCCACGGCGGTGAGGACCCTTCGGGTGGCCACGGCGGTGAAGACCCTTCGGGTGGCCACGGCGGTGAGGACCTTTCGGGTGGCCACGGCGGTGAGGACCCTACGGGTGGCCACGGCGGTGAGGACCCTTCGGATGGCCACGGCGGTGAGGACCCTTCGGGTGGCCACGGCGGTGAGGACCCTTCGGGTGGCCACGGCGGTGAGGACCCTTCGGGTGGCCACGGCGGTGAGGACCCTTCGGGTGGCCACGGCGGTGAAGACCCTTCGGGTGGCCGTGGTGGTGAAGACCCTTCGGGTGGCCATGGCGGTATGAATACCATCTCTTTTCAACAGGTCAGGCTTGCCCCAAAAACTTTTCCAATTGTCTATGAATTCTATATTATGTTGCGGACACCAATTAGACAACCAAAGTATAGCCCCCCCCCAAAATTTTCTTGGGGAGAAGGACAGGTTCAGGAACAGAAACAGACTTGACATCAACGGGCGCTGGGTTAACGGGGTCTGGGTCAACGGGCTCTGGCGCTGGGTCAACGGGCTCTGGCGCTGGGTCAACGGGCTCTGGCGCTGGGTCAACGGGCTCTGGCGCTGGGTCAACGGGCTCTGGCGCTGGGTCAACGGGCTCTGGCGCTGGGTCAACGGGCTCTGGCGCTGGGTCAACGGGCTCTGGCGCTGGGTCAACGGGCTCTGGGTCAACGGGCTCTGGCGCTGGGTCAACGGGCTCTGGCTCTGGCGCTGGGTCAACGGGCTCTGGCTCTGGCGCTGGGTCAACGGGCTCTGGCTCTGGCGCTGGGTCAACGGGCTCTGGCGCTGGGTCAACGGGCTCTGGCGCTGGGTCAACGGGCTCTGGCTCTGGCGCTGGGTCAACGGGCTCTGGCTCTGGCACTGGGTCAACGGGCTCTGGCTCTGGCGCTGGGTCAACGGGCTCTGGCGCTGGGTAACGGCTCGGCCTGGCGCGGTCTGCGCTGGGTCAACGGGCTCTGGCGCTGGGTCAACGGGCTCTGGCTCTGGCGCTGGGTCAACGGGCTCTGGCTCTGGCGCTGGGTCAACGGGCTCTGGCTCTGGCGCTGGGTCAACGGGCTCTGGCTCTGGCGCTGGTCAACGGCTCTGTTGGCGCTGGCAACGGGCTCTGGCTCTGGCGCTGGGTCAACGGGCTCTGGCTCTGGCGCTGGGTCAACGGGCTCTGGCTCTGGCTCTGGGTCAACGGGCTCGGGCTCTGGCGCTGGGTCTGGCGCTGGGTCAACGGGCTCTGGCTCTGCTGGGTCAACGGGCTCGGGCTCTGGCGCTGGGTCTGGCGCTGGGTCAACGGGCTCTGGCGCTGGGTCAACGGGCTCTGGCTCTGGCGCTGGGTCAACGGGCTCTGGCTCTGGCGCTGGGTCAACGGGCTCTGTCTGGCTCTGGGTCAACGGGCTCGGGCTCTGGCGCTGGGTCAACGGGCTCGGGCTCTGGCGCTGGGTCAACGGGCTCTGGCTCTGGGTCAACGGGCTCTGGCGCTGGGTCAACGGGCTCTGGCGCTGGGTCAACGGGCTCTGGCGCTGGGTCAACGGGCTCTGGCGCTGGGTCAACGGGCTCTGGCGCTGGGTCAACGGCTCTGGCGCTGGGTCAACGGGCTCTGGCGCTGGGTCAACGGGCTCTGGCGCTGGGTCAACGGGCTCTGGCGCTGGGTCAACGGGCTCTGGCGCTGGGTCAACGGGCTCTGGCGCTGGGTCAACGGGCTCTGGCGCTGGGTCAACGGGCTCTGGCGCTGGGTCAACGGGCTCTGGCTCTGGCGCTGGGTCAACGGGCTCTGGCTCTGGCGCTGGGTCAACAGGGCTCTGGCTCTGGCGCTGGGTCAACGGGCTCTGGCGCTGGGTCAACGGGCTCTGGCGCTGGGTCAACGGGCTCTGGCGCTGGGTCAACAGGCTCTGGCTCTGGCGCTGGGTCAACGGGCTCTGGGTCAACGGGCTCTGGCTCTGGCGCTGGGTCAACGGGCTCTGGCTCTGGCGCTGGGTCAACGGGCTCTGGCACATCATGGGATTCGGAACTGGACGGGGCCAGCACATCAGGGGACTCGGAACTGGACGGGGCCAGCACATCAGGGGACTCGGAACTGGACGGGGCCAGCACATCAGGGGACTCGGAACTGGACGGGGCCAGCACATCAGGGGACTCGGAACTGGACGGGGCCAGCACATCAGGGGACTCGGAACTGGATGGGGCCAGCACATCAGGGAGCTTGGGGCTGGATTCATGCTCTGGTGGGCAGGTGACGGTCTCTGGCTGGATGTGGCTGACGTGAGCCTCAGCCTCGGCAGCCATCTTTTGGGCTAATCGCACTGATATCAGCGGGGGATCAGTCATACAGGATATCAGCCGGGGAAGTCCAGGGCCCGATCTGGCGGCAGGGCTGATGCGGTGTGCAGGCTCTGGCGGGCATGCGATGGGCTCAGGCTCTGGCGGGCAGACGATGGGCTCAGGCTCTGGCGGGCAGACGATGGGCTCAGGCTCTGGCGGGCAGACGATGGGCTCAGGCTCTGGCGGGCAGACGATGGGCTCTGGCACTGGCGTGCAGGTGATGGGTTCAGGCTCTGGCGGGCATGCAATGGGCTCAGGCTCTGACGGGCAGGTGACGGGCTCAGGGCATACCGGACTTGGATTTGGCTGGAGTGGGAGATCTTCCACATGGTATTCAGATCCACACGACCACAGCGTGTGATCCACGAACTCCAGGAAGGATAGATGGAGGTCCCTTACCAGAATTATCTGGGCTAGTGGGTCTTTCAGTCCACCCCAGAAACTCCTTGTTAGTTCCTCTTCCTCCAACGACACATCATCATAAAGCTCTAAATAGAGCCCCGCATACTCTTCGAGTGAGCGCTCCTCTTGGAAGAGGATTGGGTTTTCGAAGGGGCTCACCTCTTTGTCTTTCCTCCTTCGGCCCATTTTTTTTTTGGATTTTTACGGTCGATCGTTCTGTCAGGGTTGCTGCAGGTAGCTGAAGACGAGGACACGGGAGTTTCAATATAATAGATTTAATTGACAAAATGAAACTTCCAAAATCAAACAGAAACAAAATAACAGACTCCAGGAATTCAGGGTTAACATACAACCATACATTGACGACGATCGACAAACACTGAGGGAAAACACAGGGCTTAAATACACCGAACCAAACAAGATAATTAACTGAAAACAGGTGCAGAAAATTGGACACAAACGAGGAGCGGGAAAACTAACAGGACTAAACCAAAAATCACACAAGACAGGGGAAAACAAGATCACAAAAGATAACTAAACACATACAATCGTGACACATGTAAATTAACAATGAGTTACACACTGTAAAAAAAGAAGCTACATATTTTCTAGTTTATGAGACCTTTTGATTCACAAATACTAAGAAATTAGAATTTCTTGTGTAGTATGTGACAAATACTGTACATATAAACAGATGTTAGACCAACAGAATTCTCCCAAATGTTGTCCCAAATAGTGAAACGGTTGTCTGAACAAATAAGTTTATTGTACAAATATAGCTGAAATTTTAGAGTTCCCAGCATGCACTGAAGCATGAATAAATTATGTGTTTACTGTTGTAGGATACAGTTACTGTCTGATATAGCCTACTTGCTCATTCAGAAACAAAGATGTCATAGTTTACTTCACATGTGAAATGTCCTAGAAAACTAGTGTATATGTTATACACCAGTTTGTTACTAATCGAAAAACAAGATTATCTGTAGTTGCCTTCACAAATGTATTGGTCAACCAGGCATTTTACATTTAGTGAATAAACAAATTGACAAAACAAAGTAGTGTTACTTAGGAGTTAATAAAGTAAGTCATTCAAATAAGGTAATTTACAAATCTGAATCCAATTTTTTTTCTGTAGTAAATGCTGCAAAAACAAAAAAAAAAGTTAATAATTTAGGTCATGAACTAATCATGTTAACAAATTTAACTTTTTCATGACAGTGAGTGAAAATTTGGATTGATTGAATGGATTTAGGGGGAAAAATTGGCATGGATTGTCCCTTTGACATTATAATGTATACTTACAGAAGCAAGACATTTTTCATATGAAGTATTTCTCTCTTCTTAGAAGTTTGATTAGCATAGAGAGCTTGAGTGTAGAGTTCACATTATGTAGGGAGTCTCTTGTGCTTTATGTGCTCTTGGATGGAAGCCATGATTTAATTTGTTAAATGAAGTCTGGAAGGAAGGCAGGGCTCACCGTGGCTTGGTTTTTGCCAGCTGAGCAAAAGAAATGTGTTTGGGGTCCAAAAGAGCTATGTGAATGACACCAGATTTTTATTGGACTTGCTTTAGATTGTGAGAAAGAGAAATACCTGACCAGCATAGAACATTAAATCAACATCAAATTAAACAAATCACACTCATACTCACACATCGAAGCGACGTGATCAGCACACACAGAAACACATACTTGATTATCGAGTCCGTCAGCGAGACACGCTCGCATGCGTGCAGCAGGGAGAGATTCCCCCTGAAGCGTGTTTGCCATTTGAATTATCTGCGCCAGTGACACTGATTCTGACAAATGTGTCCGGGGATATTCCTGTGTCCTGTCATACTGGTGCTGAGGAAATGTCCTGTCTCTCTTCATTAAGTCCATTACCACATACACACACAAAGACAGGAGCCATTTTTCTATCTCGATATCTTGTTCCTCTATTATTTTGCCATCAGTTCGGGTACAGCTTTTTTGGTGTGTGGATGGTATAGTGTGTGTACTGTATGTGTAAATGTATCTAAATCTAAAAGCAGCTAATTTGTGCTTCTGCATGTACACTTGGGCAAAAACAGCTGAATATATTAAAAGTCAAGGCCAGAATTCCTTAAATGTTTCAATTTCTTTTTTATGGAGCCCCGCACATGACATGCGGGTGGGGGGGGGGTGTTTATATTGTGGCCACGGATTAACAATTCATTCCCACAATTTACTAATACTTCAGCACATTTTACTAATTTGTTCCCTCGTTTTACTAAATCGTGGTCACGTAATAATTTGTTCACTTGTTTCAGTTAAATCAAAATGAAGGAACAAATGAAGTCATGGGAACTATTTCTTAGTTCGGGGCCACGGTTTACTAACAAGTTCTTAATTTGTGGTAATTCATTCCTAATCCGTGACCACAATATATTGTTTTTCCCCGCATGTCATGTGCGGGACTCCGTACTTCTCTGCCCAAACATCACTGCAAATTCATCTCAGGCATGCTCCCAGATATAATGAATCATTCAAACTTTTGGTTTCTATGAAATTGGCCTATAAATAAACACTTTTACAGTACAAATACAATAAATAAACTACCATTCATACCATGCTCACTAAGGCTGCATTTATTTGATCAGAAATACAGTAAAAAAAAAAAATAAATCAGATGATTCAGAAATCTTTCTAATATGCTGTTTGGTGCTCAGAAACATTTCTTGTTCTTGAAACAATGATGAAAACAGTTGTGCTCCATCTTTGCTGAATAAAGCAAAAATAATTAATTTCACTAAAATATCTTTCTTAATCAAATTTTTTGAACGGAAGTGTACCATAAATATGTTTAAGAAAATTCTGTCTGGATATTATCTGTTATAAATTTTAATCACTTAAAGGGGCTATGTGTACGTTTTTACATAAAAAAATCTTTAAGATAGAGTTTCATTTGTACATTTATGAGCCAACCAAAATGTAATAGAAAGAATGACACCTTGACTGTCCACCACGGTTGCGTCTATCAGCCTGTAGGCTCAATTGTGTGTGGAGTCGGGTCCGAATTGGCACAAAAATTCACAAAATGTGACGTCATGCGCATTCTTGTCCACTTGGGCTTACATCCGTATGGCAGCCATTAGTAAGCAGCGGCAATCGCTAGCAGTAGTGTTTCAAATGGACTCTGCGGACAGAAAGAAGCGACAAGCCTCCAGCACAATCCAGACACGGAAACGTAAGTTAAAAAAAAAAAGCCTTATCTAGTGCGGCGAGCATGCGCACCGAGAACGAGCATGAGACTGGCTGCAGTTTCTCTAACGGCCACTGGTGTCTGTAACGGTTAGAAATTTCAGAACTTCTGCAATGCTCCTTTAATAATATTCAAAAAAAATGCACATTAACATAAAAGAAACAACAAAATAAATGCCACACGTCTGTGGTTCCCTCTCTCTCCCTTCCAGTGTTGTCACTCTTTCTTAAAACTAACACTATTGCTGCGTCTCAATTCGCATACTATCCGTCCTAAATAGTATTTGAAAATAGAATTAGTACGTCCCAAATCGTAGTATGTTGAAATGAGTGTTCCAAAGATACCCGGATGGTCTTCTTTTTCCGGTCAGAATCCGAAGTGTAGATCGATGCGCACTCTAACGGCTGATATTGCCCACAACCCATCGTGCGCTGGACGGGGATTCAGTTAGAACTACAAACACGAGTGAAAAGTGTTTAAAAACTACAGACATGGAGGACGCACGAGTCCGGCGGTTGTGTAGAGAGGTTTAGATAAAGAGGTTTGAGTGATTAATTATCAGTATCTAACCTGACAACATTGTCAACATTATATTGCATCTGCAGCAGCATTGCGAACTTTTGTAAAGATACGTTTAGCCATTACCTTTTAAATGCATCATTATATTCAAATTGCAAACACATGAGGAGAGTCTCCACATGAAAGACCCACGACTGGCAGGTGAACGTTACGTGCTAAAACATTTCTCTCCGAAATGATAATAAATTATAATAGATTGAATGGAGGATTTTAACTGTGACGAGATGATTGACAGGGCATTTTACGGTGATAGGTCCGTTAAAGACAGGAAGTAGTATGTCCCAAAGCTTGCTTACTCTTTTGCTACACACTCAAAATTATGCACTTTTTCTTCACAAAAAGAGTACATACTTTTAGGTCGTAGTATAAGTAGGCGAATTGGGACGCAGCATACCGTATGTAACTTTTGTTCTCGGGGTCCCCCTACAGTTGGGAAACAGTATTGTCTTCTACTACTGTCGTAAAATCTGTCATGGTTACACACGTGCATTTGTTTACAAGCCGATACCCCCAAACTCTGCAGGAGGAGTTCTCACGTCGTGGGCAGACTGTCTGCGTTGCTTGTAAAATGTGTTCTTCCCAGGTACAGTGGCATATATTTCAGCATGTCCCATATGAATAAAATTTCATGGGTTTTATTTTTTTTCAAACGCTAAAAGATCGCATAGCTCACGTTTACAAGCCAGCGTCATTATAGTAGCCTATTGGCGAATGTTTTACAGAATGTAAATGCTAATTCAATTCAATGTTTGTGTGGTAGGTAATATCCATATATCATCAATTTTATAATATCAAGCTACTGCAATATCAAGAAGAATCTGCAAATTTGAAAAATTGATTTGCATTATATAGCCTGAGGCAAGACACTTTCACCAGAAAAATGAATACACAAACATGACTGTCAGCCTGCAGACATTAGGATAGTTATCCTAAAAGATGATTTTGTCTGTCTAATCATGTATTATTTACTTGCAAGAATGTAGCTCCTTATTAAACTTGTACATGCCGTTTAGACATAGGCTTACTTATGATTTTTTTTTGTCCTATAAAAGGGGCTTTATCATAATACACTACTACATTAGGCACCCCTCCTCCTCCTTTAGCTCACGCCAGCGAGCGAACGCTGGACCAATATTGATCCTCGTCGGGCCTTTGATTCTATCAGTCTCCCTGTTTCTCTTTATAGTGTCCTCCGATAAAACCTTGGCCTTTTTTGGTTTAGTTGCTGCTTCGGCCATGATGATGATGGCTCTCATGACAACAACATCTGGCAAACAAACGATTGGAGTTGGGCTCTCACGTCAGAATTTGAGGAAGTGGGGTGTGGAGGGGGTAAGTGAGGTATGCCTTAATGCAGTCGAATTTTGTAGTTCTTTTTGTGCTCGGGTTACTACCCGAACCCCGAAGTTACATAGTACCAGTAAAAGCGATACAGACACTGTCAGGCTATGGCAGACGTGTCATTCAACCTATTGTAAGTCAATGTACCATCTCAAGGGTCTTGGAAATATATTATGAAGGTTGAAAAACTACATAGTGTTGCTTTAAGTCCTTCCGTAGCTCTTCCGTGGAATTCGAGACCAGTGTGCTGTGCTGTGCAGCGATTATTTCTGCAGCCTCGCTGCGTTCTCACAGCTCTCAATCTTGCCCTGCTTGCCAAAAATATGAATAATGAGCTAGATGTGAAATCCCCTTTAAGATGTCTTTCTATACTGGTTAGTAGGGTGGGTGGGTACAGTATACACTGATTACATTATGAGCAGTCACAGGTGAAGTGAATATCATTGATCATCTCCTAACAAGGCCACATATTAAGGTCTGGGTAGATTAGGTGGTAAGCAAACAATCAGTTATTGTAATCAACATGTTAGATTAAGGAGAAATGGGCAGGAATAAAGATCTGAGTGACTTTGACAAGGGCCAAATTGTAATGGCAAGGCAATTGGGTCAGAGTATTTTTGAAATGGAAAGGATTGTGGGTTTCAGTTACACCCCTACATGGCAATGGTGTTCCCTGGCAGAAGTGGCCTTTTTCAGCTGGATAATGCACCCTGCCTCACTGAGTGCCAAGAGTTGAAGTGTTGTCCTGGCCTCCAAATTTTCCAGATCTCAATCCAATTGAGCATCTGTGGGATGTGATGGACCAACAAGTTCCATCTTAAATTGTAGGATCTGCTGCTAATGTCTTTGTGCCATTTACCACAGAACATCTTCAGGGGTCTTGTAGAGTCCATGCCTCATCGGGTCGGCGCTGTTTTGGCAGTAACGGCATATTAGGCAGGTAGTGATAATGTTTTGGCTCATCGGTGTATGTGGAGAAATGAGTTCAACTAATTGAATCAAAATAATATGGCAGCCCAGCATATTGTTCTTCATAATAATCAGTATAATTGATAACCCTTTTGAATGGCTTTGTGTGAGGTTCTTAAAAGACAAACACTCTGAATTATTAGCGGCTCTTAATTGTGAACAGTAAGCAGTGAAGTGTGTCTCAGCATGAGTACTGCGTTTAGCTGACTGCAGGAACACATTCTCAGCATTGCTCTTCTTGTGACGTTCCCTCTTCCAATCTTTCATTCTCTCTGTCTCTCTCTATCTCTTCCCTCATTCCTCTCCATGTGGTTTCTTTTAAAGTGCTAACGTGTGCTGAAAGAGTGTGGAAATTCATACTCTCCCAGGCATTCATTACTCCCCAGATCTTTCTTACTTGGTAATAAAAAAGAATTAGGCATTAGTTAAGGGTGTTGATATACAGTAGGTCTACGAAAATGTTCTCTCTCTGAATCCTATGCCCTTTTTTTCATTGAAAAGAAAAAGAGTAGCCAGAACATTTTGCTAAACTTTTCTTTTTGAGTTAAAAATAAAATAAGTCATTTTAGAATGAATCTTGCCAGTTGCAAACCGGAAATTTTGTGTGTAATGTTTAGGTAAAAGTTTGTAATGTTTCTGTGGCTAAATCTTGATGTTTGAAATATCTGTGTATGTGTGTTTTCCAGGTGGTGGACCTGTACTGGGGCATTGATCCAGAGGAGTGGGATAGTCCGGAGCTGCAGAGACTACGGATGAAACTACTGGAAGAATGTCTGAAGACTGCAGCCGGTCCATGCTTTGTTGTGGGTATATATGACATTTCATCAAACCCTAAACCAGCAACTTTATGAGGGAACATGTTTTAAATCCCTAATACATCATCAAAAATATAGAATTGGTGTATTTTGGGTTAAGGTTATAGTAACTATAGTTACCATGGTGAATACACAATACTAACATGTGCTGTTAATACGACATAAGACATATGGACACTCATCTTGATGAATGAACATCATACCTGCATGAAAGTCCTTCCAAGCTTAGACACAACGTACCATATATGTAATTTATTGATACTTTTCGTAATTGACAATGTAACCACGATGTTGCATGCCTGTAATTTTAAATGCTTTCTGCGTGAACCGGCCATAAAAAATTAGGAAAATAACATTTGTATTACACTGACATATAGCCTGACATCATCTCACCTGACAGCAGATACTGAATCAGTCAAACACATCGATCTAGTGCATTTACATAGAAAAATAGTGGAAAAGAAAAAACATCTTTCAAAATCTTTCAAAGGTCTTGCATCAGAAAAACATTAGGATTTTGTTGTTGTTTTTTCTTTGACTACACACTCCGTGACCCATTCAAGAATCACTGCTCTATGTAAAATGAGATTTCCTTGTATTTATCTGAGAAAATATGATTCCCAGTGCTCACAGACTTACTGAATAACTGAGTGCACTGTTTGTTGCTGTCTTTACTTCATTTTTATTCATGTTTTTAACTAAATCTTTATTCATAAAAATGATATAATACTACAACATCAGGAAAAAGAAGCTATCCAAAGTAAAAATTCACAGATTTGTTTTTTTATCATGGTCAGACAAAAAATTTTTTTTTTCATTTTCAAATGAATTATGTTTGGTTATTTTATATATACAAATGTTATTGTAGTGATGGTTATGCATGTCACATTTACTGTCTTTTTAATTAAAAAGTGTGATATCAAATATATAGACTTTATATCAGCCATCCGCCACCCTGCTCTATAAGATGTCAGCAACAACTATCAAAAAATCCATATTTGTTGTCCACTTATAGCAATATGCAGTATAAATGGATAAATAGATACAGGCAGCTTCTGTGTCCAGTGTGCCACCTTTGCAGTGTGAAGATGACTTAAGAAAGAGGAAAAACCCATAATTGATTATGCAAATATTCCAGTGGCATCATCACTGTCAGATTTTCAGAGTGCTTTGAAATCTTAGAGTCGCAGTAAAGCAGAGTTTGGGGTGTGAGTATGATGTCTCTCTAGTCAGTGATAGAGAGGGGCTGACAGATAGACCTCGTGTAACAACCTATGGGAGCGAAGCACTTGAGTCCACTCGCTGGATGGAGTTAATTATGCTTCTGTAACTCTCTCTCTCTCTCTCTCTCTCTCTCTCTCTCTCTCTCTCTCTCTCTCTCTCTCTCTCTCTCTCTCTCTCTCTCTCTCTTCTCTCTCTCTCTCTCTCTCTCTCTCTCTCTCTCTCACACCACACACACACACACACACACACACACACACACACACACACACACACACCACACACACACCACACACACACACATTCCAGAGCACCAGGTGGGTTACTAACAGATGAGTGGATATATAAGAAATATACATTCACACATGACCACACGTGTGTGTGTGTGTGTGTGTGTGTGTTGTGTGGGGTGTGTGTGTGTGTGTGTGTGTGTGTGTGTGTGTTGTGTGTGTGTGTGTGTGTGTGTGTGTGTGTGTGTGTGTGTGTGTGTGTGTGTGTGTGGTGTGTGTGTTTGTGTGCGTGCGTGCGTGCGTGGAGGGAGTTCAGAATCAGTTCTCAGATGTTGAGAGAGATTGATTTTAAATTATTAAAATGTAAATGAGCAATCTGGGCAAGAGGATTGGGATCTAATTGGAGTCAGGGAGCAATGTTTGAGGTGAGGCAGAATATGTGTGTGTGGTAAAGTTAAGTGTGAGGTGAAGTGGTGTGTAGGAGCCGCCGAGCAGGGAACACTTCTAATTGTATCCTTGCTTTCTCTCTCTCTCTTTGTCTCTCTTATGCACGCACATGCATGCTGTCTTACACTTTACATTAGTGATGCTCACCATGGCCTTGTTTCCACCTGGTTTTAATATGCATTTAAAATGCATGGCGGCTCGCCTCAGGGTGAGCTTAATTTCTCATTTGTGGTTCGCGATGAGGATGAGCTGTCGATTGCAGCATTGGAGGGTGGGCTTGCACCAGGGCTCGAAATAAAATAAAAAATAAAAAAATGGTAGCACTGCTAAAATATTTATATAGATATAGAGTTGCAAGCATTTCTTGGGCTTGGCACTCTCTCCATGTTTAATCAAGCTCTCACGATTAAAATGTGTAAATTAGTGATGTGGTTATTGATAATACGGGCGGGCCATTTGTGGGTGGGTCGCGGGTGGATAAGAGATAAATAAATGTTATATTGGAAATATATATATATATATATTTATTTTACGTCAGGCACTAAGCAGAAATGGAGGCAAAACAGATCCAAGAGAAATTTCAAAAAGGAGAATTAAAAACAAAACAAAAGGAAGGAAGGAAACAAAAACAATATGATTAGATGATCTGGTTGTATATGTACTAACATATTGGTGCAGCAACTCTTGAAGATATTTGGGTAACAAACCTAATGCCGGGCACACACTTAACAAATAGCTGAAACATTCTAAGAATGATCTGAACACACTTGCAGACTGTTTCCAATGACTGGAGCAGATTTTAAACTCTGACATAAACTTTCTGCCCAAAACCGATCTATTACCTCATCCATCCTCACTACCTTTGATGGCGGAGCAGCCAAAGGTTATGTAGACATTCCACTAGTGGAGCACGCTGTAGCGATGGAACTGTGTCCTAAAAGTGCTTCCTGTAGTGGCCAAGTCATCCATCCAGGGCCAATTTATATCGGTTCTTGGACTCCCCTATCTTCCAGGCTGGCCTCTTCTGCGATGCGGTGGAGAACTTCGCCCAACAGTTCTCCGCTGCACAGAAACAGACGGAGGCGATCAAGCACATCCTGCCCCGACGCCAGGTGTTGCCTCCACCCTGCCTTCGGCTGAAGCGACTCTGTCTGTTTATCGCCAATGGCATCCCCTTGCATCCGCCTCCACTCCCACTCAGCCTAAGCAGCAGACTCCACCCAGGCCACAGCATGGAGCTAGCTGCAGACCACCCAGCCCGTCCAAGTCTCCAAGCAATCCCTGAGACGGGCGACCCAGAGATGGAGGAGATAGCTCTACAGGAGATGGTGACTGCACCACTCCCTCCCCCAGAAGAGGGCCGGTTGGAGAATCCCATGTTCAATTTCCTTTATGTTCCGCTGCTGGCCCCACAGCCAACAGTACCCAAACTTTCATTGAAAGAGCAATTTCCTCTGTTCTCTTCTTGCTGGTCTTACAAGTGGAGATCGCAGTCCTACTGGCGAAGGATGCGATCGAGCTGGTCCCTCCAGCCGACATGAAGACCCTACTTAATTGTACCCATGAAAGGTAGTGGGTTACAGCCAATCTTGGACCTGCGAGTCTTGAATCTGACCCTTCACAAGCTTCCATTCATAAAATGCTAACAAAGAAGCGCATCTTTGGTGTGGCCGTCCCCGAAATTGGTTTGCAACGGTCAACCTGAAGGACGCGTACTTTCATGTCTCGATTCTCCCTCGACACAGACCGTTCCTACTCTTTGCGTTCAAGGGACGGGCATATCCGTACAAAGTCCTACCCTTCAGGCTGGCTGTCACCTCGCTTCTTCACGAAGGTAGCGGAGACGGTCCTTGTTCCTCTGAGAGAACGTGCAATTCGCATCCTCAACTATCTCGACGACTGGCTCATATGGGCTCAGTCACAAGATCAGTTGTGCGAACAAAGGGACATATGGTGCCCAGTCACCTCAGCCAGTTTGGGCTTTGGGTCAACTGGGAAAAGTTGACCCAAAACTTGCCCCCGTTCAGAGGATCTCTTTTCTCTGTATGTAGCTGGACTCGGTCAGCCATACAGAGGAACATGCTCGGTTGGTGTTGAACTGTTTGAATTCGTTCAAAGGCAGGACAGTGGCCCCACTGAAACTTTTTTAGAGGCTCCAGGGACATATGGCATCCGCAGCCGCAGTAACGGCGCTCGGATAGCTTCATATGAGGCCGCTTCAGCACTGGCTTCATGGCCGAGTCCCGAGATGAGCATGGCAATGCGGCATGCTCCGTGTAACAATCACCCCGGCCTGCCTCCAAACCTTCAGCCCTTGGTCGAAGCCTTCGTTTCTACGGGCAGGAGTTCCCCTAGAATAAGTGTCGGGCATGCAGTTGTGGGGATCTGAACTTCTTAAAAACTCCTGAACAACTTAGCAGAACACCTTTCACCCTCACGCAAAATTCCATATAACGTGGAATTGAACAACAGTATTGTAATGAACAACATTAAATGTGACTGCACCTCATTTTCGTCATAGTCTACATAATTTTTCATGGAAGTACTACTGAATGAACAAACCCTTCTTAAAGGCATCAAATGAAAAGGATAAGGAGAGCAGCTACTGTACAATTTACACCAAGAATACCCTAGCAACCATGCAGCTTAAACATCAACCATACCTTCTAAAAACTTCTGAACGCCTCAGCAGAGCACCTTAGCAACTGCTCCTCAGTGCTCTTCCATCTACCCACACCCTTCTTGCATTGTGGCAGCAAGTTTAACATGAGTGGCAAATAGGGGTGTCACGATTCTCCAAATCCTCGATTCGATTACATTTTCGATTCTAAGGTCAAGGTTCGATTCGATTCTCGATTTTTACATTTTTACATTTATTTTTTTAAGTACAGTTTGCTATGCCATTTTTAGACTAGACTTTTATGTAATATAATATATGACCTTTGTTCGCAATGTACCACACTACATTGTCAAATTTAAAACATTTATTAACAAAATAATGTTACAATAACTTATATCTTCAGTCAATTAGAAACTTAAGCAAAATAACCTGCCATGTAGTTTCTCTTTTGTAATTGCAGTCTTATTCACAGAAGATGGCATTCAAGTTCACAACGAAACAAACATGGTTTAACAGATACATCTATGTTTTCCTTGCTTTACCTCTGTCTTAAAGTACAAACATGACTGTGAAAAATATTAGTATTTAATCAATGTAGAATTTAGTTAAATGCATTTATGATGAAATTACAACATTTTCATGTCATGTTCATTTTGACCACGAACTGTGCGCTGTCGCTTTAACTCGGCGCGTGCACCAAAAATAGACTAGGTGCGGAAATGAACGACACTCGTCTCATTCGTGGAGGTGGAGAACCAAGTTATTTGTGACATGCTAGATTTATTGTTTAAAGATTTATACTGTTCAGAGTCTGCTGTTTTTGTCAATTTAAAGTTTTAATTTAAAAAGTGGAAGAATATGGTACACGCACTGACGCACATACAGTAGCAGTGCTTGCAAAGTGTGGCTTTTTTGAAGCGCGAAGTTTGAACGCGAATGTGAACATGGTCAACATAACTCACTGGAAATCAGAAATACTTCCACTGTCCCACACCGGCGACTTCAGTGAAAGAGGAGGTCAGAAGTCCTGTCGATGGGTCTCCTGCATCTGCAGTTGCCATGCTATATGTTGACTGGCTCTACTAGCTGAGGTACAGTAGAGGACTCGCAGCACTTCAACACGCGTGTTTTTTTCCGCTTTCCGACTGGACGTGACATGGGGGCGTGGCAGTATCGACGATTCCATTTTTGAATTCGATGATCGAGATTGTGACTTAATTTCGATCGATTTCGATTTAAAATCGAAATCGTGACACCCCTGGTGGCAAACACTTCACATGCTTGCAATCTATCTTTGGAGATTTTTCAATCTGCTTTATTTTCCAAACCAAACTTTCTCATTTCTCACTTTCTCACTTATCTCTGTTTCCGTTCCACTTCACACCTCCATCTTTCTCCCATATTCACCTACATTCAGTGCTCTAGTGTCCATTTCACCTCTCCTTTTATTCTGATTTGTGTGTCTACTCTTTCACTTAATTCTCTTCTCTGTCCTTTTCCTCTCACCATCACCCCTCTCTCTCTCTTGGTCCCTCACTCTCTCTTTCACTCTCAGGAAATTATTTGAAGTGTATGACCTCCATCAATGTCGGGCAGAGACTACTCACCTTATTAGCCTTTCTCTTTTCTGCTTGAGCATTAACTGTCAGGTTCTGTTGCAGTATTCAAATCACATTTGTGTCACATAAAATAGTGATGTACTAATAAAAGTACTGTTTTCATAGTTTTCCATGACACGTTCTATTTTTAAATACCTTTGCTGCAGTTTAGTTTGTTAAACCCTTTTTCAGAAAGTTCAATTAATTTCATATATTATTTTAAAATATTCAAAAGTTTGAGGTCAGTAAGATTATTATTTTTTGAAAAAAGTCTATTATGCTTACCAAGGCATTATGTGATCAATAATGCAGTAAAATTTTATAATTTAAAATTGTTTGGTTATTAATAATGTAATGTTATGATTAAGTCCACTGGAGGCAAGTTGAGGTGAGAACCCAAACACAATTTATTATAAAACAAGATAAACACAAAACAAAGCATGACAAGGCCTGGAAAACTCTAAACTAAAACAGGAACACAAACCACGACTAGAGTACAAGATACTGGAGCCGGGAAACAGAACAAACAATACTCGACAAAGACACAGAGCAAACATGAGGGTTTAAATTATCTAACGACGAGACAAGGGACACCTGTGAACATTTAAACAATCAACCAATGACAACATGACACAACAGACTAGGGAACACAAGGCAAGATCACATGACTAGAACAGGGAATCACGACAGACAAGAACCAGGAACAAGACACAAAACCCACACCATGACACTCTAAATGCAAAAGTACAATGAAATTAGTCACAATGAAAAGTTCCCAAAAGTTGCTCATGTTCACTATCGTTCAAAAGTTTGGGATATAGGTAAGATTTATTTTATGGTTATGGCTCAACAAGGCTGCATTTATGTAATCAAAAATACAGTAAAATCTGTATTTTTGTGAAATATTATTATCATTTAAAATAAATATTTTCTATGTGAAAATAATTTTTAACTGTAATTTATTCCTGTGATGGAAAAGCATATTTTTAGCAGCCATTACTACAGTCTTCAGCACACATGATTCTTCAGAAATCATTCTAACATTATTTTTCTCAATCTTGAAAACAGTTATGAGGCTAACAGTTGTGAGGCTTAATATTTTAGTGAAAACCCTAAAAAAAAATTCAGGATTATTTGATGAATAGAATAGAATAGAAATATATTTTTTTTTAAATACATCTTTCACCCTAACAATGTAAAGGTTTTGGCTGACACTTATGATCAACTTGATGCATCCTTGCTGAATAAAAGTATTAATTTTCAACAACTGAACAGTGTCACGGGCTGTGTGTGTATAAACTCGAAGAAAACGAAGGAGAAACAGGATAAATTTCATTAATGACAAACTCAGGAGATCAGAGGGGTAAATTAGGGGTAAACAGAGCTGATTACATGTCTATGTCATGTCAAATTTTGTTTGCAAGTCTCCATCTCTGCTGAATGCACTACAATGCCACAATGTGTTCACGTTCAAGCCTACAAATGGCTTATTTTAGCTGCATGTGCTACATATTAAGTTGAAAGTATGTCCCATTGAAAAATCACACACTTCACACTTCAAGTAGACCGGGCAAGATCCAGGCCACTTTTCTCAGTGGTCTAGTTAAAATTAGATAAACTCATCTCCTTTGCCAAAGAGACATATGGGTAGTCATTTTGACTTGGTGCACTTTTAGTAGTTATTGAGAAGTTTCCTAGAAACTCTGCTGGCTTTTCCCAAAGAGCACTTTATTATCTCATTAGAGAAAGAATAGAGGTCAGTTTGGAGAGAAAAAGTTTTGTCTTTTAAACCCCTTTGGATGGCCCAAAGCAGACTTGGGTTCAAAGCCCGTTCCCTTTAGACCTCGTGGTTTGGAGTGCAAGTACAAGAAAACCCTGACACACTTGGAGCTCTGTAAGCGTTTGATCTATATGTGGGATTTCCTCCATGAAGTTCAGTGATGTTTTCTAGTGCCATTGCATGGAAATACATGTATTTGGGTCTATTTTAGAGTCAAAATGAGGCTTTGATCAGACAGAGACAGCGAATGTGAGCGAGTTTGCGGCTGACAGTTCTAGGTTGCATGTGCTGGTGTGTCTCCAGAGAAGGTCTCTAGGCAGATTTGAATTGTTTAATTTAAATGTGACAGGCAGAGATGGGTGAGAGAGAGAGAGAGAGAGAGAGAGAGAGGAGAGAGAGGAGAGAGAGAGAGAGAGAGAGAGAGAGAGAGAGAGAGAGAGAGAGAGGAGAGAGAGGAGGAGAGAGAGAGAGAGAGAGAGAGAGGAGAGAGAGAGAGAGAGAGAGAGAGAGGAGGAGAGAGAGAGAGAGAAGAGAGGAGAGAGAGAGGAGAGGAGAGAGAGAGAGAGAGAGAGGAGGAGGAGAGAGAGAGAGAGAGAGGAGAGAGAGAGAGAGAGAGAGAGGAGAGAGAGATGTTGTTTTGAACTTTTTATTCATCAAAGAAAAATTATCATGGTTTCCACAACAAAAACAGAACAACTGTTTTGCGTTGATTTTTCATTCAATTCTGTGATTGCAGAATCACAAAATCTAGGAAGGACTGATAATAAGAAATGTTTCTTGAGCACCAAATCAAATATTAGAATGTTTTTTGAAGGATCATGTGACACTAAAGACCAGAGTAATGCCATCAAAGGAATACATTACATTTTAAAATATATTCAAATAGAAAAAAAATATTTTAAATTATAATAATATTTCCCAGTATTACTGATTTTACTGTATTTTGCAAAAAAAAAAACTTACCTATACCCCAATTTGGTCTTTTCATTATGAGTTATTTCATTGTACATTTCCATTTATAGCCCTGAGTCTTAAAAGGAAAAACATTTTCTTTTTGAAACTGTTCATAATCTTAAACAATGTACTTGACATTCCTCAAAGATGAGTTAATCCTGAACAACACTCCCCACACTCTCCACTTCCCACATTGCTCTTCTTAGAACAGTAGCAATAAGACAGACATCAAAGCTCTTGCAAGAGGAGACAGCAGCTGAAACTCACTGTCACACAGCCTGGGGCAGAGACAGAGTGAGAGAGATGGGCAGAAAGAGCCAGAAGGAATGAGCTAAAGAGAAGCATAAAGAGAAAACTCTAACAGTGCCGCAAAATAACATAAGGAGTAGATGATAAAAAGAAACCGCTATACTCCTAATACAACTTCAAAGTGTCTGTTTATTCTAGTACCTGTTCATGTGCCATCAAAGTGTGGCACAGTATCAAGGGATTGTGTCTCACAGCACACTGTCCAGAGCACTCACTTCCATTGGCACTGAATGTTGAGGGGCTGCACAAAGCATATAATATCCTCTTGTTTTGACCATGCTAAAGGGAAAACACTGGCTTATCTGTAAGTAGACCGAGCAAACGATTTCAGAAGCACTAAGCAACACAGATTGCACTATAGGGTCATTTTACTTTTTACATGCTACCAGTTTTAGCAGTCCTGTAGTCTGTTTCCATACTAATCTGAGTGTTTCTCTCAACCCCCCCCCCCCCCCCCCCCCCCCCTCTACTCTCACTCACTCACACACACACACACACACACACGCATAGTGTTTAATAAAACACTGTTTAGTATGTTTTTAAAGCTATTTTAAATACGAGGACTGGGGGACGAGGAACTACGAGGAACTACGAGGAAATGTTCTCATAAATCATGTTCATGTTGTAATACCCATGTCATTATACACATTTCTGTTCTCATAAATCACATAAACAAACACACACACACCTTGTTCTTCATGCCAAATGATGCAGATAACATTGTGTATCTTCAGTGTGTATAATTCTTATTTGTGTGAGTGTTTGCGTCTCAATTGCCAACAGAAAATAGATGCAAACTTAGGGAATGTCCTGAGGTCTTTGTAAATGGGCATACAATTAAAAATGTGGACGAATTCAAATATTTGGGTTTAACCCTGGACCCAACTCTAACCTTTAAAAAACATGTTATAAAATTGAGAAATGCACTGAAATTTAATCTTATAAATTTCAGGCATATAAGAAACTCTCTTACCATTGAGGCATCAAATACCTACTTAAGTGCAATGATTGTTCCACACTTTTTGTATTGCATGACAAGTTGGGCTCAAGCAGGAAAGACAAGCCTAAGACCGCTTGAATCATTATAAAAACAGCCCTTAAGATCCATGATAAAAAGACTCGTCAATATCACCACTGCAAAATAATGACTAAGTATAATATTTTAAATTTTGAAAATTTGATAATGCATTCAAACATTTGTTTACTTTTTAAAATCATTCATAATGCTGTCGCTCCTCCTCTAAAAAAATGTATTGCGCTCAACTCCGAAAAAAATAGAGCTACTCGGTCGGCCACTAGAGGAGAATGCAATATTCCAAATCGCAAAACCTCATTCGGTAAATCAGCCTTTTCTTTTGTGGCTATAACCCAGTGGAATACTCTCCCCACACACCTTATTACATGTACAAATCCTCAAACCTTCTCAAGTTTGACAAAAACATGGTTATTGTCACAACAAAACTGTACACATTTATGAAATGTGTGTGTGTGTGTTGTGTGTGTGTGTGTGTGTGTGTGTGTGTGTTTGTGTGTGTGTGTGTGTGTGTGTGTGTGTGTGTGTGTGTGTGTGTGTGTGTGTGTGTGTGTGTGTGTGTGTGTGTGTGGGGTGTGGGTGTGGGTGTGTGTGGGTATGTGTAGTACTGGGAGAGGTAGGAATCTTGATTGTTTAGTTTTGTCGGTGTGGGGTAGGGTTGGTTTTAGGAAAGGGGAAAAATCGACCATATGATAGTTTTAATTGTAAATTAATTTTATGGTTGTAAAATTGTATATTTTAATGTTTTGTATTTTACTCTGCCAAGGGACTACGGGCGGAAAATAGCACTTGTGCTACAACCTGGCACAATGCATCTCTCTTTGTTTTTAAACAAGGTTAATGTTAACTTTTGCATTGTCCCTATTTAAATAAGATGAATCTGAAAAATGAATCTGAGAACGTATCTCCACATGACAACCTAAGGCTTGTTTGACCAGTTTCTCACAGTCTCTCTGTTCCTGTTATCCATTGTCTGAGGCTGTGACAAAGACAGCAGCTGGAATGTCCTTTAGTTTTTGTATTTGAGCATAATAAGATTAATAATAATGTTATAAGAAAGTCACAAGAAAGCATCACCTTCTTTCCTTCAACCTATGTTCTTTTTTTATATTTTATATACTGCTGTTTTCACAACCACAGATTAAAGATTGGTGGAAGAGAATCCTCACAAAAATGAATGTCCAAAATAATAAAATAATAATAAAGTTTATTACAGGTCAAAAGATTCAGAGTTAGAATGGGTCATAATGCGTAGCTCATTTTCCACATTCAATGTGATGAGATTTCATGTAATTGTGAAGCCTGAAATTGAAACCAAATGATTTTCTGTCATGTTTAGAATTGCTGGAGGCTGAACAGTGCCCACGTCTGAGCGGGATTATACCATGCATTTTTCTTTTCATGGATGCATTCTAGAATTCAGGTGTGTGTGATTACATGATATTTGCACTCACACCAATCAGATGAATTCACAAAGTTGTTTTTAATATTTATAGTTCCCCATCTTTCAGTCACTTCAACGCTATGTCGACTGACAAATGGTGTCTAACTTGGGAGCCCCAATCATTAGTTTTAGTTTTATAAAAATAAAAAAAGCCAATGGAATTGGCGAATAAATTTTGAAAGCCGAGTCACTACCCCGTGCATACAGGTATATAAGATGGCGGCACGCATCCACTCATTCAGATTTTTGCTTCAGAAATGAGTTGTTGCACAGCTATCAGATCGTTTTACGTCGCATTCATTACGTCGCAGATCGTTTTACATCGCACTCTCCTTCCTCGTGAAAGCTGGAGTGTTTTTTGCTGTTACACAGGGTTTTTTCTCCTTTCTGTCTATGGCCCACATTTTAAATAAAATAGCAGTTTCCTCAATTTTTGGTATATACAGGGTGCGCTCTTGCAGTTAGCGACACTATGCTTCCTCATTCCCAGCCCCCTGATACCCCCCCCCCCCCCCTCCCTCCACATTCACCACCAGCCAAGAGGTCGAGATTCGAGGATGCGTTGCCTCCTCATGCACCTCTGGCCATCCCTTCACAGAATCCTTGGAGCCATCCCTGCCCCTCTGTAGGTATGTTGGATGTCCCCTGGCTAGCGCATCCCAGCCCATCTCATTGGCTCTTGCGGACAATCAGACTCGACTATGCGATTCAGTTTGCATTTGAGTGGCTTGATTCAGTTGAGCTTTAGATCTCTAAAGACAGTGCTCCTGACCCCGCTCACTTCCATCAAGACTGTGGGGGACCTGCTGGCATTTTCAGTCAGCGAATCGTGCCTTGATTCGGGCCAGCTTCTTTTCACGTCATCCTGAGACCCCGGCCACGTGCCCAAAGTTCCCACCACTCCCTTCTGTGACCAGGTGGTGAACTTGCAAGCACTGCCCTCGGTAGAGTTGGGTAGGTTTTGACTCAATGGTAGCAGTTGCCAAAAGAGCATGCTAAAGAGCCAGCATCTGCATCTCTATCACTCATAACACAGTTCAGTGGTTGTAGCGTTTCCATAACATTGTAGTGACTGACAGATGGGGATCGTCTGGTTACTGATGTAACCCTCCCTCGTTCCCTGATGGAGGGAACGGAGACACTATGTCCCCCCTGCCACAACCCTGAACCACCACTGAATGACCTGGGCCTTTGTCTCGGCTTCTCAGCATAAACCTGAATGAGTGGATGCATGCCACCATCTTATAACCACGTATGTACAGGGGTGGCCAGAATGCAAATTCCACTCGCTATTTGCATTGGCCGTTTTTCATAAAACTCAGACGTGATTGGGGTTCCCTAAGTGAGAAGTGAGACTCCATTTGTCAGTCAACATAATATCTCTATTCCCATCAGGGAATGAGGGTTACATCAATAATCAAGACGATTTCAGTAATGGTGCTTGCTAAGGCATAGCACCATTACTGAAATCGTCTTGATTGGCTATGTGCTACACAAATAAATGACTCCTCAAACCTTTTGTTTGGGGAAAGAGTTACTTTTTATACAATCTTATGCAAGTTTTATTTATAGTAAAATTATTTTATGTAGTTTGAATAGGCTATGTATATATATGTTAAAATGTAAGTTTCATAAATTTGGTCTGTTTTGGAACAGTCATGAATTATAAGTTAAAGGATTCTTGTTCTTGTTCTAAATCTCATTTAATAATACATTTAAATAAAGTTTCTCATTAATATTGAAAAATGTCTTGCATCAGGGAGTTTGCAGTTGTTAGTAGTATAGGGAGGTATGAAGAGAAAGAAGGCTCATTACCCTCATTCTTAATTTAGTTGGCTACGTCCTGATACTCCTCAGAACTGCACTCTAAAAATGGGAGCTAGAAAGTTCACAGATATAATGTATCTTTTTCTATGTAGGAGTGTGGGTGCAAAACAGATTTAGAGAGCAATATGTACAATGATGTAAAGGTCGAGTAAGCAAAGCATTAAAAGTTCATCCCAGTAGCCATTAAAAATACTGAATTAGCTGTCACATAAATCATCTCAAAGCACCTGTCACATTTTTTTTCTTGTAGGAAACCTACAATTTCAGAAGAGATATGAGTAAAGGCAAAGCATTTCTCTATGATTCTGCTACTCCTCTTTAATCAGAGTCCATGATATCCCACAACCCTTTGTTATCTCTTGCAAGTCTCGAAAGTATATGCTTTTGAAGAAGAGCCAGATCATTAGTATATTGGCTTATCCGGCTCAATTTGAATGCTCTGCCACTGGCGCTTATGGGCTTGTGGACACAATGACCCTGGCAAATGTAACTTACTAATCTCAGTGGCACGGGCAACAACGGCACAGGAGTTGCTAAATAGCTAATTAAAGAAAGAAAGGTTGGCAGCAGTATGCTCTCAGGCTAACAGCCTTTACTGTATGTTTACTTATTATAAACGCGCTGTCACGTTTTGATGTATTGAGTTCTGTTTTGTATCTTGTCTTCCCCTGTCTTTTGTGATTTTGGTTTAGTCCTGTTAGTTTTCCCGCTCCTCGTTTGTGTTCAGTTTCTGCACCTGTTTTCAGTTAATTATCTTGTTTGGTTCAGTGTATTTAAGCCCTGTGTTTTCCCTCAGTGTTTGTCGATCGTCGTCGATGTATGGTTGTGTGTTTAGCCCTGAAGTCCTGGAGTCTGTTATTTTGTTTCTGTTTGATTTTGGAAGTTTCATTTTTGTTAATTAAATCTATTATATTGAAACTCCCGTGTCCTCGTCTTCAGCTACCTGCAGCAACCCTGACAGAACGACCGACCAGTACAAAAAAAAACCTGAAGATGGGCCGAAGGAGGAAGAAGAAAGAGGTGAGCCCATTTGAAACACCTATCCTCTTCCAAGAGGAGCGCTCACTTGAGGAATATGTGGGGCGTTACCTGGGTCTATACGATGATGTGACGCTGGAGGAAGAGGAGCTGAAAAAAAAGTTTCTGGGGTGGACTAAGGGACCCTCTCGCCCAGATAATTTTGGTAAGGGACCTCAATCTATCCTTCCTGGAGTTTTTGGATCACACGCTGTGGGCCTGTGGATCCAACTACCACTTAGAGGATCTCCCACTCCAGCCAGAGACCATCCAACCAGAGCCCGTCGCCAGCCCGCCAACGCCTGAGCCCATCACCTGCACGCCAACGCCTGAGCCCATCACCTGCACGCTCACACCAGAGCCCATCGTCTGCCCACCAGAGCCTGCACACCGCATCAGCCCTGTCGCCAGATCGGTCCCTGGACTTCCCCGGATGATATCCGGTATGACTGATCCCCCACTGATATCGGTGCGATTGGCCAAAAAGAAGGCTCCCATGGCTGGGGTTCACGTCAGCCACATCCAGCCAGATCCTGAGCCCGTCGCCAACCCGCCAGAGCCTGAGCCCGTCGCCTGCCCACCAGAGCCTGAGCCCAGCCCCGAGTTTCCTGATATGCTGGTCCCGTCCAGCCCCGAGTTTCCTGATATGCTGGTCCCGTCCAGCCCCGAGTTTCCTGATATGCTGGTCCCATCCAGCACGGAGCCCGTTGACCCAGCGCCAGAGCCAGAGCCCGTTGACCCAGAGCCAGAGCCCGTTGACCCAGAGCCAGAGCCCGTTGACCCAGAGCCAGAGCCCGTTGACCCAGCGCCAGAGCCAGAGCCCGTTGACCCAGCGCCAGCGCCAGAGCCAGAGCCCGTTGACCCAGAGCCAGCGCCAGAGCCCGTTGACCCTGACCCAGAGCCCGTTGACCCAGCGCCAGAGCCAGAGCCCGTTGACCCAGAGCCAGAGCCAGAGCCCGTTGACCCAGCGCCAGAGCCCATTGATGTCAAGTCAGTTCCCGATCCTGAGCCTGTCCTCCCCAAGAAAATTTTGGGGGGGCGCTATACGCCTTCGTCGTGGCCGGCCAAAGATCCACGGAGGCCTGAAAAGATAACACCGCCATGGCCACCTGAAGGGTCTTCACCGCCCTGGACGCCCGAGGGTCCCACAGCTCCGCCCTGGATGCCCGAGGGTCCCACAGCTCCGCCCTGGACGCCCGAGGGTCCCACAGCTCCGCCCTGGACGCCCGAGGGTCCCACAGCTCCACCATGGCCACGCCCACAGCCTGCTCCACCATGGCCACGCCCACAGCCTGCACCATCGTGGCCACGCCCACAGCCTGCACCATCGTGGCCACGCCCACAGCCTGCACCGCCTTGGCCACGCCCACAGCCTGCACCGCCGTGGTCATGCCCACAGCCTGCTCCGCCCTGGCCACGCCCACAGCCTGCTCCGCCCTGGAGGCTTCCCGGACCTGCACCATGCCCTCGTCAGCCTCCAGGGCGCCCACCCTCCCACCCCTTTGGATGTTATACGGCGCGAGGACGCGCCTTCGGGGAGGGGGGAGGTACTGTCACGTTTTGATGTATTGAGTTCTGTTTTGTATCTTGTCTTCCCCTGTCTTTTGTGATTTTGGTTTAGTCCTGTTAGTTTTCCCGCTCCTCGTTTGTGTTCAGTTTCTGCACCTGTTTTCAGTTAATTATCTTGTTTGGTTCAGTGTATTTAAGCCCTGTGTTTTCCCTCAGTGTTTGTCGATCGTCGTCGATGTATGGTTGTGTGTTTAGCCCTGAAGTCCTGGAGTCTGTTATTTTGTTTCTGTTTGATTTTGGAAGTTTCATTTTTGTTAATTAAATCTATTATATTGAAACTCCCGTGTCCTCGTCTTCAGCTACCTGCAGCAACCCTGACACGCGCATTGTTAAATGGTATATGTTTTTTTTTTTTCTTTCTGTTGTATAGACCTTGTGAGAGTTAGTTGATCAATTTGACTTTTGGCTTTTTACATTTGAAATGATTAACCCTGGTCTCACACTGTTCATACTTACTTAATCCTGGGAATTCAGGTTTCAAGATTTCCTCCTGTTCATTTTTAAACCCTGGGTTAACATTCTTCTTTGCATATTTATGAGGCAAGTTTACAATGTCCAGTCAATTATTGACCTCATAATATGCTAATAAGAATGCAGCTTGCACTGGCATGCAACCGCAAAAGCTTTAAGGTATTCAAAACCTTGTGTTAAAAGCGGTGAAATTCTTCTAAATGATAAGTCCTGAAATAAAAAAAGCAGAGCTGTGCACAGTGTGAGAAAACCTTTGTGTTTCTCTCTTTCTCTTGTTTTTTAATCCTGCTTTTACACGTTGCTTTGATATGTTGTGATTGAGGTGTAAATCATCCCCTCCCCCCTTCTCTTCTTTCCCAGGGGCTCATTGGAGAGAAGTACGGCAGCATTCGTGTCCCAGGAGAGGTGGAGTCAGCCGAGTTTGAGATGATCTTGGATGCGGCGGTGGAGACGGGACTAGACACACGGATCTTGGAGGAGTGGTACTGTCGGGATGAGAACTCGGTCCCGCCTGCCTACTACTTAAAACCGAAAGCTGAGATGCTGAAGAACTACCAGAACTCTGTAAGTAGAAAGAGCAGGAAGGTATAAATAAAAGAGAATATATTTGAAGAATTAGGAATTAAAAAATCGAACTCTTTCATTTACCCTTTAACTGTCATTTCATTTACCCATTAACCCTTTAACAGTAAAGTATAGCAGATCCCTGTTGGTGCTAAGAAAGGAGCAAAAAAAAATCAAGAGCTAGCACACTACAAATTGAGAGGAAATATGTTTGATTGATAATTTGTTCTTATCTTGGTTAACCGAGTCGAAATGATTCCTCTGTACACCATCGTTAAACAGTTTGGGGTCTGTAAGCTTTTTATAGTTTTTTTGAAAGAAGTCTTTTCTCTTATGCTCACCAATGCTTCATTTATTTTATTTAATCAAAAATATAGTAAAAAAAAAAAAAGTAATATTCTGAAATAGTATTACAATTTAAATAACTGTTTTCTATTCTAATATATTTTACAATTTAATTTATTCCTGTAATGGCTAGGCTGAATTTCCAATAGCCATTACTCCACTCTTCAGTCACATGACAGAAATCATTCTAATACTTCTTCTCATTACAGTTGAAAAAGTTTAGAGGAGGTCAAGACCTCTGAGGTGAGAGAGGTTCAAGTATTATTTTCTTTCTGGAGTAGGGCAAGTGTAAGGCAAACTGTACAAGGGGATAAACTGCAAATGTTACATTAAATAGCTATTTCTATTTCGTTGCTGTTGAATCGTTGACCGAAACTTTGCAGCAAAATTTAACTTAGAACTGAGACTCTCAACGGAAAAGAAAAGAAACAAAGTGAGACGAGAGTAGATATAGATGGCTTGAATAAAAACGGTTAACCCCTGTTCTTCTGATCTTGATCTGCCTCTTTTCTACTCTAAATCGTCTTATTGCCTTTGTTTGTGTCCTAAGATTTTAAACTCAAATGGCTGTCCAGCCTCTCAGGTGAGTTCTGACCAATTAGACACTGGCTACATTTACATGCAACCAAATAATCCATTAGTAATCAGATTGGCGGCTCAATTGGACTAAAAAGCCTTCATGTAAACACCTTAATCGATCTGAATGAGCTCGATCCGAGTTAAATTTAGATCGGATTGAAAGGGGTGGTTTATTCCTTTTCTTATCCGATCGAGATAAAATTTTACTGATATAAGCAGCACGGCAAAACGGTTCATAAGCGCATTGTCTCCAAATTATGACCAGAAGCTGATATTAAAGGATTACTTCACTTTTAAAAAAACTTTACTCACCCCCATGTCATCCAAGATGTCCATGTCTTTCTTTCTTCAGTCGAAAAGAAATTAAGGTTTTTGATGAAAACATTCCAGGATTTTTCTCCATATAATGGACTTCAATGGGATCCAAACGGTTCAAGGTCCAAATGACAGTTTCAGTTCAAAGGGCTTTAAACGATACCAGACTATGAATAAGGGTCTTATCAAGCGAAACCATCGGTCATTTCAAAAATAAATAAAAAACTTTAAGTTTTATTAGCACAAATGCTCGCCTTGCTCTGTTCTGTGATGAGCGTTCGTGACTCTCCTGTTTGAACTCGTTCATCAAAATGAACGAATCTTTTTTCGAGTCATTTCGTACGTTGAATGAACAAAATGACTGGAAAAAAGATTTGTTCATTTTGATAAACGAGTTCGAACAGGAGAGTCACGAACGCGCATCACAGAACAGAGCAAGGCGAGCATTTGTGCTAATAAAACTTAAAGTTTTTTATTTATTTTTGAAATGACCGATGGTTTCGCTTGATAAGACCCTTATTCATCGTCTGATATCGTTTAAAGCCCTTTGAAGCTGCACTGAAACTGTCATTTGGACCTTGAACCGTTTGTATCCCATTGAAGTCCATTATAAGGAGAAAAATCCTGGAATGTTTTCATCAAAAACCTTAATTTCTTTTCGACTGAAGAAAGAAAGACATGGACATCTTGGATGGCATATGGGGGTTGAGTACATTATCAGCAAAAGTTTTTTCAAAAGTGAACTAATCCTCTAAGTATGCTGTTTAAAACAAATAAAGAACCAATGTATGAGAATAGTTATTATACGCAAAAAACGGGAAACTCTATATTTGTGCAGTGTGCGCATGTCAAAAAATCTATTCCGGTTTGAAGCTTTTGACATATAAACGAGCACATCAACCGGATCACTTTATTAAGTGTTCATGTAAACACTACGTTCGGATTCATCAATCGGAATGAATTCAGTCTGATTGAAACAAAAGGTGTGCATAGCTACTGCCTTTAGTTCAGAGGTGGCTGTTTCTCCTCCTCGCATCATAAATTACACCTTATCTGTGGTATCATACCTTCCAGCTCTAAGCAGAGAGTACAGAGAATTAAGTTTAGTTATGATTTCTTATAATAAGGATACAATATATTTTGCACAAATTTCAATCAAGCCATCTTCTGAATTATGAGAATACAGCCTTGACACTTTCAGTCAACCATCCAGTAGTTATAACAACTGCATGACTTATGTGATCTATAATAGTCACATATATATGGTTATAGGCATGATATAGAATTGTTAAGTTGAAAGATGTTTGATCATAAGTCTATCTGGCATTTTGGAGTGATCTGATGCATTCTGATCATGTAAAAGCATTTCTGTGGGTTTCTCTGTGGATTTCAATCCTGTGGTAAGAGAGGTCATTTAAAGGTTTGAAGTGGATCTTTTGTTTTGCGATCAGACAACCTCTGGTGTTATCTTTGTCAGTTTCCTTGTGCTGGTCACAATGTCTCGTACTTTTGACCATTAGTCTAATAGTCTAATAGTCTAATTTCGGCTTTTCTTCCTTTATCTAGGCTCATCTTTACTAGCTTGTATGGCCATAAAGTACTTTGACGGGGTATTGGATCTGGGTCTTCATTTGGGTCTGGTTCATTCTCAAGTCCTACAAATTCTGTACATGAGGCACATTTAGGATTTTGGAATATGAATTTAAACACCCAAAGCAAGATAGGGGACTTTACCGCCTCATTTCAGAAGTCTAGCAAACACCAATGCTTTTGAGGCACATGAGAGGGCAGCCGCTATACATCCAGGATTACGTTCAGCTTTCAGCTGGCCTGACCTGTCCCGCACACACAGAAACAACCTGTAAATGTCAGTGGCTGACTGGTGCTGTTTTTGTTTTATATGGAGAGCTGTCCAAATGGTAGGCCCGAGAGAGAACACTGCTCACCGCTTATAGAGTTTATTAGCTTCATAAATTCAGTTTGCCTTTCATTAAACCTTACCAAGGCCTGTTCTCCTTTGTTATACACACACAAACTCTGTTTTGGTCATATTGGTTGCAGCAAGGAGAGTTGAGAGGCAGGATCTAATTCAGCTGTCCCTTTTTTTTAACAATATAAACAGAAATACCAGAAATGCAGGAGCACTGGATAAACGCCGGAGAAGAAGATACAGTCCAGCAACTTAACACTGAAGTGAGAACGAACAGGGATAAAGAAAAAATTAGGGCTATATATACACAGAGTTAGCTAAATAACCATGGAAACAAACAAGAAAAGGTAACACAGACAAACGGGAACAGAACAGAACAGAACCAGAACACAATGGATGCATCTGACATCTTATACTTCCCTATAGTATAGGTGAAAGCAGTATGTGACAACAGAAGTATGTAAGAGGCAAAAAGTACACACACACACACACACACACACACACACACAACACACACACACACACACACCACACACACACAACAGGCACGCACACACACACACACACACATACACACACACACACACACACACACACACACACACAGCTGAAGCTGAGGGTCTCTGTTGGACTAAAATGAGAAAAACAGCAGGGACTGAGTATCTACCTGCACTCAGCAAAAACACCCACTGATCTCTCTCTCTCTCTCTCTGTCTGTCTGTTTCTGTCCTCTGTCTCTCTGGTAGGTGAGTGGGTTTATGACAAGCACTTCCTAAAATATTACTTCAGTAACACAGTGTGTCTGCTTTCAATTTCTCTGGTCAGGCAGACAGAGCAATTTGTATTGTTGTTAACACTTTTTGACATCCTGCTACATTACATTGGGTTCCTGTGGTCAGAAACTTCTAGAAACTTTCAACTTTTAGAAACGTTCAAAACATTTATTTCCATTTTTATTTTTGTTATACTATACTTGGTTGTAAAATGCTTATTCATATAGCCATAGTTTTGCAACTGCTTTATAAAAACTTATAATTCAACTCCATCTTACAATATGAAAGTAAGCTATTTTCTGTGAATGTGCAATACTTTAAATTCATTAGCTGCTATAGGTAAATAACTAGAAGAATAACAATGTGCACTAAACTATAAAATTATTTGTGCTACAAACCAATGTGTTTATGAATATGATCTGGTATATGACAACAAATACCAGTTTGCAGTTTGCACCATGCCGGCATGGTTTTGTGCTGGTAAAATAGCTGGAAATGACTTATACCAGAAGTCAGAATTCAATTAGACGAGTCAGGTTTTAGTCAATTTATTAAAGTACAAAACTAAAATAATGTTGGAGCTGTGGCACAGCAGTTTCAGGTTTGATTTCAGGCCTGTGTCATATCCTGATGCCGCTGCTCCTATCTACCTCTTTTTGGCTTTTGATTATTACAAGCATAAATAGCCAATAAATAAATAAATAATTAAAAATAGAAAAATAACTTAAATTTCCAGTCATGTTCTTGGCACATTCTGTTTAACTGATTTGACTTGGTATAGAACAGTGCAAATATTATATTAGTGACTATTTAGGTGCGGTGACAGTGACATTTCTGTGAAAATGTGTAGACAATAAAGATTGAATATCGCCAATTAAAAAAAACAGTAAAAAAAAAATCGCAAAAATTAAAAACAGTACTAATGCATTTATTATTGCTTTTTATTGGAATGAGAGAAGTGTTGATTAATATAATTGGTACAGGGATATGATGTGGGTTTTCTTTTTAATTGTTCAAATGGACAATATCCAAACAACGGAACCTTAAATAATTCAATGGCTCCAAATGTGCTTTTAACCCCCAGATAGAGTCAAGCAGCATAGCAAAATCAAAGAACGACAAGGCATGGAGGGCAGTCTCAGAGGAAATCAAGAGGATCTTCAGAACTTCTGTTTTACAGCTGCAGGAGAAGGGGACCATGAAGAGCGATCAAGCCAAGAAATTCCTCTGCTCAGGTAAACTTTATTGTTATAGTTATGATTAAGCTCACAGCTTGGACATTGACAGTATATATATATATATATATTATATATATATATATATATATATATATATATATATATTATATATATATATATACAGTAGTCAACATTTGAAGTTTTTAATATTTTATCAAAGTTATACATGAAATTTGAACTATACCCATTTAACTTTTTTGATCCACTTCAAATGTTGAATACTGTATATCAGGGGTAATCAAATTTAAATCACTTATTTTTCACTGAGCTGAAGGTCCACATACTCATCATGGCTAACTTGATATATAATTTTATATATATTTTTGCTCAGAATGTGTTTTGATTCATCGTGGCGCTTAATGTTACAACTCTTAAAGGCATCCTATTATGCTTTTCCACTTTTACAAATTTAGTTAGTGTATAATGTTGATGTCTGAGCATAAAAAATATCTGCAAGGTTACAAAGATCAAAGTCCACTACAGTCCAGAGGGGGATATTTTATTTAAAAGAATCCCCTCTTCAAGAACAACAACAAATGGCTTGTTTGGACTACAACGTGATTTTTCCAGATCTTATGAAGTCACAATGGTACTCATTTAAATAATCTGTGCCTAAAGAATATGCAAAAAGGGGACGAGGCCTGGTTGAGCTGCATTAGAGTAGACAGTGTTGTCGCTACGTCAAAGAGACATACTTTTCCAAAACTCATTAGTTTGACCTTCCTAAGGCTGACTACCTTAGAGTGGTTATAATTTATTTTAAACGCTGTTCAGGAATATCATAACTACAACTTTTATCTGTGCACTGCACATTTTAAGGAGAACAGCGTGTTTTCTGTTGCTTTTGTAAGCTCTCGCTTTTGTAAGACGGTTCATTGCTCCTTAGGAAAATTAAACAGGATTTTGTGATCGATTACTGTTTGTTTTACCTTAGTTTTCCAACAAATATCATGATTAAATGGTGGATACATCGTATCTATGATGTATAAGAAAATTGCAAAAAACATACCACTCTAAAATGTCCTGTGAAATCCATTCTGCATGATCCTCTTGTTCGTTAACATCATAAGGGTCTGAATCGGGCTCAAATTAGTTTGAAATTGACGCCATGCTTATTTATTCATATTTACACTAGAGTAGAACTCGCAGTTATGGAGGGGCGGGACATTTCCCGGGACGTTTTGGCTAAGCGCTGCCAATCACAACACATTAGTCTAGCTAACCAATCACAGCACATTTTGTATATCTGAAGGAGGGGCTTCATCGAAAGCGGCGTGTTCGAGCCAGACTGGGGAGAGAGGTGCTGTAATAATGTAAAGTATGTGAAAATAATGCGTTTTTCGAACAATCAAGCATGAAAACGCTATGGGAAAACTCCCTTTCTCGAGAATATTGAAGCCTTTATATTAAAAGGCAGTGCAGCTGCACAGCAAACACAGTGCTCGCTGATTGGCTGGACTGCGGCAACTGCACGAACCTATGGCAGAGCAGCGAGGACGCGCGAACCTATCAGGGCACTTCCTGCCTCACGCCGCCAGAATTGGCGTGGCTGCTGACTTTATAAGCGGCCATAGGAATCAGGTTAAATCGACTGAAGCGACAGCACCTGGATGTGCAGGTTACATTAGTAACATCACTTGTATTGCGTAGCTATACGCTGTGGGAACCCACTTTGCTCTGACTACTGCCTGGAGCTGAGAAGCCCGAGACTTATACTAGAACTATAAAGTCAGAATCCAACGTGGACGGGGCCCTCGAAGGGATATGTAGACGCTTGGGCCCAACAGGGGCCAATACCTGTTATATTGTAAAGACTCGTGCCTACAGGGTTGGCACTTCCAAGTTGTAAAATCTTACAAATGTGGATGGCGAAGCTCTTGGAGAAAGGAAAGTACCAGTGGTATATGGGTCTAGGTTCCAAGCTGAGCACCAGCAGGTGAACACTGACCACTTAAGGGTGTAGAGACGTCTTGTGGACGGAGCTCTAGCCTCAGCAATAGTGTTTAGGACTCTCTCCAGGTGGTCCCTGGATACCCATTGAGGGGCCATAACATGGAGGGCCCACAAGTCGGGACGTGGGTGCCAGACTGTCCTGTTCGCCTGCGAGAGGAGGTCCTTCCTCAGCGGAATAGGCCAGGGAGCTCTCCCTAGCAGCTGCATCAACTCGGGGAACCATGTCTGGGTCCGCCAGTGAGGGGCTATTAAGAGGATTGCACACTTGTTATCCCTGATCCGTTCGATGATCTGAGGGAGCATCGAAACCGGAGGGATTGTGTAAAGAGGGCGGCTGGGCCATTCGTGGGCCAGCGCAACCCTGTTCTTTGAAAACAATATTGGGCAGTGAGAGTTGTCTTCTGAGGCAAAGAGTTCGATCTCTGCCCTCCGAAAGACACTCCAGATCAAAAGAACCGTCTGAGGGTGGAGAGACCATTCCTCGGGGGGAACGTTGCCTCAAGATAGCATATCTGCACCCTGGTTCAGTATGCCCGGTACATGCGTCGCTCTGAGCGAACGCAGGTTGGCATTAGCCCATAAGAGGAGCTGTTTGGCCATGGTTTACAGGTTGTATGACCTGAGACCGCCCTGGCGATTCATATATGATACTACTGCCATCTTGTCTGTCCGGACCAAGACATAGTGTCCTACCAGGTGTGGGAGGAAGGTTTTTAGGGCTAGAAAGATTGCTCTCATTTCGAAGCAGCTGATATGTGGGTGCTTCTCCAAGCTCGACCAGAGGCTGGAGGTAGGCCTGCCCTCATGCGAAGCACTCCAACCTAAGTTGGAGGCGTCTGTTGAAATCACCTTCCTCCTTGAGACGAGACCCATGCTTACACCAGACTGGTACCAGCCGAAGAGCCGAAGAGACCAGAGGTGGAAACCGGGGAGTCCAAAAAAGCAGTTATGTCTGCGTCCTTAATCTCCGTGAGGTTAAGCCACAGGTGGCGCTCTAAAACCACCAGACTGGCCATGCTCCGTCCAATGGCCTGGGAAGTGGTCTTGGTGGCACGCAGTGCCAGGTCGGTGAAGCAGCTTGATCAGTGGAAGCGTAGGCTCGGCCGGCGAGAGCTGAAGTCATTCTGCACAGCTTAGAAGGATGTGCCGCCTTAGACCTCCATCCAACAGAGGTGTCAAGACTTGAGAGCGTCGCTGAAGTTGAAGTACGTAGGGGGGCCGGGTAGCTTTCTGTCCCTCCATAGACAGTCTACACAACTACCATTTGACGTTTCAAAATGTTCATAAAGAGATCGTAAAACTAATCCATATGAAATAAGCGGTTTAGACCAAATTCTCTGAAGAGACACAATTACTTTATATGATCACCAGATTGAATTTAGGCTTTTATTCACATACAAACATTAATCAACTCACACATCAGTTGTGGTAAACGGAGACTCATGCATGTTTGCTTAACTTGCTAGAACCAATGAGGTTCATTCTTTTGTAACAAGCACGTTTGAAACTTTCAGAACGCAGCACGTTTGAGCTTTCGCAAGAACCAATGAGGCTTGTTCTCGCTCATTAATCAGGTTCGGTTGAGCTTCTGTTTATGTTCGCCGATGAATGTTTATATATGAATAAAGTTTAAATTCAATCTGTTCACCATATAAAGCGATTGTGTCTCTTCATAAAATTTGGACTAAACCGCGCGATTTATATGGATTCGGTTTACAATCTCTTAATGAACTTTGAAGCGTCAAAGTGGTAGTTGCATAGACTGTCAACAGAGGGACAGAATGCTCATTAGAAACCGTACGAAATGGGGACCAAATATACCCACAAGGACATCAATGCCAGAAATGTTTGACCTTGTGGGAACATGTTTTTGTCCCCATGAGGTAAACAACTTATAAATCATACTAAATTATGTTTAAGGTTAGTGGATAGAATATACAGTTTGTACAATATAAAAATCATTGTCTATGGAAAGTCCCCATAAAACATGAAAACCCAACGTGTGTGTGTGTGTGTGTGTGTGTATGTACTACACAATGTGTGAAGCAATTTCCATGCGCCAGCCAACCACATCAAGTAAATCTGAGTGTCTTAAAAGGCACAATTTTGCTCTTCAATGGTGCTTGATGCTTAACATTTAGGTTGTTTGTCTGTAGAATTACATGTATAATTAAAAAGGATGAATCATGCAACAAAGTCGTAGTTTAAAGCTTTGTGGTTTCAGGGAGAGGTCGCATTCAAAGCTCACAATGAATGTAAATGTTATTTTTTTCCCGCTCTTGAAAGTCATTGTGACTAAATTAAAATTCGCCTGCATTAGCCAGCATAAGAGGAGATCTAATCAGGCTAACTTGATTCATCCAGGTTAATCCAATATTCAGTGATACAGTTAAGTCTCATCACCATACCCCACATTAGAGACAGTGGGTTGGCACCAGAGAAAGAACAGATTTACTACTCGCTCTTTAATGTCATCCTGGGAGCATGGGCTTATAATTCAATCACTGATATAGTTAAGTCTTCGTCTCAACGTGCAGTAGATATGAAACAACGCATTCAGAGGCTCCCCTATGCAAGGAATTCAAAGAATAATTAGCTCTTAGTCACAGTCTCGCAGAGGTTCCTTTCATTAAAACTGAGGTCTTCTGTCTGACTTCAGAGCATCAGTGAGTCTTTCCCTGAACTGCCTGTGTTACCTCTCTGATGTCTGATGAATGTGGCATCTTGTGGGTCTTTATTAAAAAGCATCACTGGAAGTAGGGATCGCATTGCAGGTTTGCAAAATTCTCCCACTGTTTTCACCATAAAAAAGTTTATTTTGTAACACTACACATCATATGTAATGACAAAAGATCAAGTTTGAGGTAATTCAACATTACATGTAATGACAAAAGATCAAGTTTTAGGTAATTTTATCTAATAAGTATTACATTTATTACATTAAATGTTTAAATTATTATAACATATTTTAGATATAAGCTTTACTGGTGAACTGTTGAATAAGTGCAAGGATGGTATTTGAGGTAACAAAGCCACCATGAAAAGACCCACAAAAACACTGCTTAGCATTGGAGGAAAATTCAGAATGTCTGTCTGAACTGTAACAACACTATTTTGTACAGGTATATACTATATTGCTGTAGTAGGCCTTTTACACACACTTGACATGATTTGAATCATTTTAATTATACACATACATATATTTTTGGACCAGAAAAAAAATCGGTCCCACTTTATATTAGGTTCTTTAACTACTATGTTTACAATGCACTTATTGTGTACATACAGTACATGTTTTTACATTGAACATGAAATTATTTACTTATTGTAAATAAGTATTATTGTACTTATTTTTGATGCAAGTACATAGTAGTTAAAGACACAATATAAAGTGTGACCAAAAAATCCTTAAGCAGTTGAACCCTATTGTTTTTTTAATGCGTTTTCTTTTTTGATTACTAATATCAAAGTGTGAGAAGAATGCATATGAGGAATGAGGAAACTCTTTCCTCAGGGATTTGCAGTTGTTTACTTGCCGACTTTGCATCTCCTTCTCTTCTCGTTTACAAAACAAGCTGCAAGTATGCGATACTAAGCTTACGAGGTTAGCAGGCTATCACTGGAATGCTGTCTTTGGGGTCTTTGATAAAACCAGGCAAGGCTGGATTAAGAGATCATATCACTATTTTTTTCTTAAAGGCAGCTCAAAGAGACGGATCTAATCATTTGCTAAAGACTAGCAAACGTGGGGGAAGTGCTCACATCATGACATCAAATTAAGTGTGTTTTCTGAAATTGCCATGGCAGTGTCTTGGGAGTAAATAGTGGCAGAGATGAAAACCATGAATGAAACTAAAACATTATGTCATGCAGAACTGGGTAATTATTATGCTCTCTCTGTTTTCACTGCTGTCTTTTAGCATTAGAGGATGAACTGGACTTCGCATTGGGCAAGCAGACCCCCGCCTTCCTCAAGAAATGTGTATGTTACATCCGGAAGATATCCAACTTTGACCGTTTCGCTAAACTCCCTGAGATGGCACGCTACATGGACATCGTTGTGAGCGACGACCGTGTCATGAGAAACCAGGAAGCCTACGAGCGTCTTCTGAAGGTCAGAGATGAGTTTGTTCCGATGGTGGTGGCAGCATCCAATCTTCGAGTCTACTCATCAGTCACTCACTGTGACATGAAACTTGGCTACTCGCAGGAAGTAGAGAGCCACTACGTCGAAGGTCTGTGTAAACAGTTTTATGAAGACATGGTGGATATCATCCAGGCCACGGTCCAACAGAACTTTGACACAGAGACAGATACACTCTATGACGAAACCATACAGCATCTGTCGCTGTGCAAGACATTTTCATCTTTTTATGTGTACAAGAGTGAAGCCTTGGACATGATCCAGGAGTACCTGTACCCCTCTAAAGGTGGTCGAATAACTCCCCTAGTGGTGTATGGAGGACCCTGCACTGGAAAGACCTTGTTACTTGCTGAAGTGGCAAAACAGGTGAAAAGCATGTATAGTATGCATGTATGTGTGTGTGTGTGGGGGGGGGGGATGTAGAAATCAAGTGTGAACATACTGACCTGCTTTTTAAGGCCATCTGGATGCCGGCACATGTTAGATTAATGCTGTGGGATGCCTGTATTTTGCCTAAAGCTGTTCTTTGCTTCTCCTGACTTAATATCTGATGTCATGGCATGAGATTCAAATTAACATTAAGGTATTTTGGGCTACTGTTACATGTATTTGTCAGCCATCAAGGATTTTTTTTGCATCCCCATGTGTATCTGGAGGCACACAGTAATCCTAATACAGATCATTGCATTTACAATCTTAAAAAATCGCTGACATAATTGAATTGATGATAATAATTCGATATAATTATTCCTATCTGTCAGCTTCAGCCAATATTATTTAGATCTTATGGTGATCAGTAGTGTATGTGTATGTCATGTGTTGATGGTCAGTGTCGACTGTGTTGATAAGTTTGGGGGCGAGGAACAAAGGAGGAAGGGTAGTGTTGACATTTCCCATCACCCATGGCAACCCGTCATAGACCTCAGCGTCTAATGTTAGTTCACAGATGATGAGCCTGGGGACCTTGACTAACTCCCTCGTCCTTGCTTATATTCTCTCTCTCTTACTGTCCTTCTATGTAACATACACACTACAGAGATACAGACACTCTAAAAATATTTATATATGAAATACATTTACATGGCCACTGCACTTTTTATAATTAATGACTTACTCCTAGCACGATCTCATGTTTGGTACAGCTAGCACGTTTTACACTTCCCATGTCACTGCAGTACTGTACTAAGAATCATGCAGCCAATATGAGCACAGTGATGCAGTCAAGCAGCAATCTGAGCACACACACACACACACCCCTTGGCTAATCACACAAATGCACAGTCCTCTTGAAAATGAGGGCTTTGGAAAAGCGTATTATCATTAATTGTCAGCCTCTCCAGACAGAGATAAATAATATTTCATGTTTCCCTGAATCACAGCTGGGGGCACCCTTTAACCACATCCAAGAAAGAGGTATTGTGCTAAGGATGAGGGAACAATTCAAACTGATTTAGGAAATCCTTGGCACAGGAAATCCAGTGCCGACTCTATTGCTGTTGAGAACATTCGATTATTTGCTGTACGGTCATTCATCTTGGTTTTCCTTCCTCACAATCTAAGTTTTTAAGCTTAGTGTACAGTGGATCTACTAAATAATAGATGGACTAGTGTCACTCGAGTTTTGTTTGCTAAAGTCATACTTATAGGTCACAGCAGTTCCTGGATTTTTAACCAGCAGTTCCTGGATGTTTTTTTATAAGAACAGGACATAGGATCCTGTTAAACATTAAATAATAATGTATACAGTAGTTGTACTTTATGTAGATCATATCTAATTTCAAATGGCCAAGCTAATATAGATTAGCTAATAGATTACAAAACTATCATTTGTGCACAAAATAACATCTTGAGCTTTTCCTAATTGTATATATCCTACAGGTAATTGTAAATATTATATGACTTAACATACTGGAGAATATTCAGTAAACTGTACGCTGTATGATGTATTTCTGAGCTTCTGTTTCATTTTCATTTGTTTAGGCCTATTCGTGGCTTCAGAAAGAGATGGGACCAGAAACAGACCCAGTGGTCATTGTCAGATTCATCGGCTCCACTGACTTCTCTGCTGACCTCCGCACCCTGCTACAAAGCATCTGTGAGCAGATTGCCATCAACTATCGGTGCCTGATCCATTTCTTGCCAAACAAGATCCAGGAGATGAGGGAACTGCTGGTGAATTTGCTCGGGGAGTCATCATTCCACCGACCTCTTGTCATTATTCTTGATGCCTTGGAGCAGTTGTCAGATGTTGACGAGGCCCGAAAGCTGTGGTGGCTGCCTGTCCACCTACCACGTACAGTCCGAATTGTAGTGTCCACCCTGCCCAACAAGCATGGGATACTCCAGAAACTACGTTGCCTGATACATGACGAGGATGGTTATGTTGAACTGATGCAAAGAGATCGCAAAGCTTGCAGTCAGACACTTAAACAGCAGCTTCTGAGTGTCAAAAGGAAGGTGACCTCTGGCCAACAGATATATGTGAATGAGGCAATGGCTAAATGTACACTGCCCATGTTTGTCAATCTCATCTACCGTGAGGTAGTTCACTGGCGGTCGCACAAGGATGTGGATGACAAATCATTGTGTTCCACAGTGCACGAAAGCATTGAACAGCTTTTCTACTCTATCGAAAACAAGCTTGGCTCACGCTTTGTCTTTCGGGCACTGGGCTACATCACGATGGCACGGGCAGGCCTGACAGAGTTGGAGCTAGAGGATATTTTATCTTTGGACAACAGCGTCCTTGGGGACATCATGGTGAGCTCTAATCTTAAAAGCCCGCTGCGTATTTCTTACGATTTCATAGCCCGGCTAAAAGAAGAACTTGAAGGTTATTTAGTGGAGCGTCAAGTCCGTAATGTAACACTAATGGTGTGGGCAAATCGACATCTGCATCTCATAGCACAGAAGCTATACCTTAGTAATGAAGAAGATGTGCATCAAATGCATAGCCTTTTGGCTGAATACTTTCTTGGGGCTTGGGCAGGTGGTAGAAAGAAGATATTCCACTGCGACAATAATAATTTAGCTTCACTGAATATCTCCCAGCATCGAAACCCTCATCAACAGCAGAGCCTTCATGGCCATGACAAAGCTTCTGCTGACAAGCACTCTTATGACAGACAGACACCCGAACAACCCTGGGTGTTCCAGTGTAACTTGCTGGAGCCGGACATCTTCTTTGTCAACCATCGAAAGATGACAGAGCTCACATACCACCTGACAAGGAGCGGCCGAACAGATGATCTCATGTATGGTGTCATCATGAACTTTAGCTGGCTCTACACTATGATAAAGATAGGGCAGTTTGACAAGGCCCTGTCAGACATCGACCTAGCTTACAGCTACACACAAGAAAAGGAGCTAAAGTTTCTTGCAACTACTCTCCGCAGTATAAAGCTCAAAGTGACAAAGAATCCTGCGTCACTGTCTGCTGAGCTACAGCAAAGGCTCCTTCCGGTTGTCACATCCCTTCCCAAGCTCAGACACCTACTTCTTGAGTGTGACAAGGACGGTCCTAAATACTGCTCCATTGTGCCACTGCATTCTTCCATGGATGTCACCTACAGTCCTGAGAGATTACCGCTCTCTTCTAGCTACATGCAAATTGTGGAGATTCTACCTACATTAGCTCCAAATATAGTCATTGTGGCCCTCGAGGATGGATCCGTCAGCACATGGGATGTTGAGAGTAGACAGCTGCTAAGACAGATAGACACAGCAAGGTCAGTTGTTCTTGGCATCAGGTTAACCACAGATGAGAAATATCTGGTAGTGGCCACTACAAAAAATACACTGCTCATTTACGACAACCACAAGTCCTGTTTGTTGTCTGAGGTCGAGGTAAAAGGATCCAAGCACTGTGGCATCACCGGCGGGGTGGCGTTCATCAATGGATTCACCTTGTCCAGCCACCATGCCTTAGCTTGGTTGGAGGCAAGCAAAGACGTCAATGTGATTGATTTGCTCTATGGCTGGCCTTTGTATCAGTTTCATTGCTGGTATGAGGTAACCTGTGTCCAGTGTTCCCCAGATGGTATGTATGCTTTCTGCGGACAGTATCTCAACACGACCACCATATTCCACCTTGGTAGTGGGGACAAACTTGCCACAATGACTTCTGAATTCTCTGGTGGTTTTGTAAAGTCAATCCTGATTCTTGACACAATCAATCAAATGGTGATGATTGACAATGAGGGCAGCCTCTCCGTGTGGAACACCAAAGATATCACAAATCCCAAGCTAATGGAGGATTATGACTGCAGAGGAGATGAGAGTGAGGTGGTAGGCATAGAGCTCTCGGAGGATCAGCGATCCATCCTCATCTGCAAAGCAAGTAGCATTGAGGTGTTGGACACCAAGATTTGGAAAATGGCAGAGAAGTTCAAGGCCAAGCGAAGTGAAAAGTTTGTGGCGGCTGTTCTCTCCAAGAATAACCAAAGTATAATAGCCTCCATGGAGAACACATCATCAATATTTGTGTGGAGGAGAGACAGTGGGCAATGCATGGCCAGCTTGATAGAGATATCCGGAGCCATTGTAAAGCTGATCAAATCAACACACCATAACTTGCTGCTGTCTGTGGCCAGCAGTGGCGTGCTTTCTGTGTGGGACATAGACATTATAACAGCCATGTCGAACATTGATAAAACTGGAAAACCTATCCAAAACTTGCAGCTCTCTGGCCGAGAGGATTTTGTATACACCACGGATGGGTCAGAGGTCATTCACAAGTGGAACTACAGTACAGGTTTCATTGAGATGGTGTTCAAGCATGAAGGACTCGTTGAGAACTGCGTCCTGACGACATCAGGTGACCTAATGGTGACATCTGATGATAAAAGTAGTCAGTACATCTGGCATACGACCACAGGTGAGAATATATTCCGGATCAACGGCCAGAAAATCTCACAGCTTCTCATCACGCACAATGATCAGTTTGTTGTGTCCCTCTGCGAGCAGAACGCCTCTCGTGTTTGGAGGCTCGCCACTGGTCACAAAGTATGCAACATTCTGGTAACACTCCAGCAAGCCCTTATTACCACAGCAAACACATTCCTTGTGGGCGCCAACAAGAATAAGATGTTAGCTGTTAGCTTGTGGTCAGGTAGTGTTTCCAAAAAATTTGTCTGTGACGATGGGATCACAATTGTTAACTTTAAATTAATCCCTGACAGTCCAGATTTTGTCGTCTTCATCACCTCCAACGAAACTGTTTTCATCTGGAGTGTCGCCGATGAGTCTGTGTGTAGGCGGGTACAGCTGCCCAGCAACTTCTTAAAGAACCTGGAAGATTTCCAAATATCACCAAATGGAAAGTTGGGCATTGTGTCAAAAGGTGATGAGAACATCAATGTTCTAGACCTGCACAGTGGTAAACTGCGTCTGGTCCATGCTGCTGGCATAATATGGCGGCAAAAGCTCTCACGGGACGGACGCTACTTAGTGTACATCTGTTTCCGGAATTGCGATGAAGATGATGATGCAGGTGTGGTTTCAAGTCTGATTGTCATGAGATTGGCAGACGGTAAGAGCATCGGGACCTGTTCCCTTTACAAAACACCAACCTATCTGTGCCTATCACAGCGAGCTCTTAACATCATTGTGGGATTTGAGGATGGCAGCATTGGCACCTACACAGTTGTAGACCGTGTGGATGCCGCTCTAAAAATCAAAATCGCCACCTCAAACAGTCGGCAAATCGTTAACAATGCCTCACAGAAAGTACGACCCAAGTGTAGCACCAATGCCTTCAAGACCATTGCTGACTGTGTGTGGAGAGAATCCACTGAGGTTTTCTCTCGGGACAGTCCTATCAATGTGTCTGACAGTGGGGAGCCAGAGACCACAACACCCACAAAGAAAACTGAACTGCTGCAATGAGAGCGCCCTCTGTAGGACATTATGGGCAAGAAGGAACAAGGCCAAGTTTGGATAGGTGATTATTGTTTACAGCCACTTTGATTCAGCTGCACAGATCAGTATCTGGGTAACACACAGCAGCTAGCCAATTGCTATTAAGCTGCACGTAAGCTGCAATCAGTCAACTTGATTTCTTTTATTTATCATCAACTTACTGTCACGCAGATTTCAATATAATTTCAATATCAATAAATTCATTTGAATGCCATTCATTGCAAAAGCCAGTCTATTTGGCTTTATGATATGTTCTTCCTTCTCATGTGTATGCCAATGTGGCCATATAGTTCAGATTTTGTATGAGTTTAGTCAAATCAAGCCATAATGTCACTTTATACAGAAGCATAGAGAAATGTAATACATTTGTAGCCATATAAGTGTTGCTGCCTTTTTTTTCCCCTTCTTTTTTGAAGTCTGTTTATTAATGTCCTCTGGTACTGTACTAAAATGGAAACTTATGTACATATGTGTACATATGTATTTTGGCTGCTGCAGTTTGTGCAACTACTTAAAAATGCTACGTTGTGCTAAATGCAATCAAAGTGAGTGCCTGGATTTTAACTTTTTCTTTGTTACAGATACTGATAAAGAGAAAATTGCAGGGAATTTCTAAACAAAAATACCTTGATACAAATATTCATCATTACGATAAACATTCAGCTTACACAACGAATACGAATTTGAAATTACAGCATCCAAATGAGGATCATTGGAAAGTATATTTCAGTATTCAGAGTACATGTATGGTCTGGAGTCATTATGAGCTTCTTAGTAAATTCAGAATGCATTCTAGACTTTCTCTGACCAGAGTGGCATGAAAGTCCATGTTTGGCAATTGCTCTAAATTAATTATTTATCAATGCCAATAATTACTATCACCCTAGCTTGCTGATCAATCACATTTGACCACAGGGGGAAAGGGATATTTATATTTTATTTGAACCGGGAAACTGATACTGAGAAGGTCATCACCTGACTCGACTTAATCCAAGATAATAACACTTTTAATGCTATTACTTTTAAAGAAAGTGTAACTTATTGCATCAAAAGACGGTACAACTGTACCAAGCTACAAATGGCAAGTTTTGATTTGAGGACTAAACCACTATTTAAGAGTCACGTGTAGCATCTCACCAAGGGTATCTACGCCTTAACAGTTGGGTCATCTTATACAAAGGTGTATTTGTTAGTGTTAGCTTTTGTTCTTTGTGAGGTAAAGGTTGAATGTGTGCTTGAAAAAAATAATACTTTGTATTTTCATGTTATAGGTGACTTAGAGATATTTATGAATCTATTTATAAATGGTGTTTGCCAAGGCAGTGTTTGGTGGTTGCACTTTATTTTAAACGGGTTGTTCACAGAGGTTTACTTTCAATAGGCGTCACGAATGCTAACTATACTATTTTTGCCTTCAGTTCTCTGGCATGTCGCAAAAGAAAGTAATTTTAACAAAACGATCAGCCATGCCCCATTCAAACTCTTCTCTCTATAACTCAAGGGCTATTCCGTCAAATTGTATGTTTACCTCTGGAAATACTGACACATATACAATACAGGCCCATTCACAACCCACAACCTGTAGCAGTATTCAGGTGTTATTAGCCTCTCCCGCTTAAGTGTTTATAATCTATAGATATCATACAATATTTGCCAAAGTTTTATTTATTTTCTTATTTATTTATTATTATTTGTTTTCAGAATGTTAAATGGTGTTGTGACCTACTCGTTACTTTTATGGACTTCTCTGGCTTTGTTGTGTTTGCTAGCATAACTATGAAAAAGAATATGCGTTATCTTTGCGAAGATATTGACAAAGTCCATCTCTATTATATTGGAATGCCAGTTTTAGAGTAAATTTGAATGTGTCGATATGAGAGCAGTTGAACAGTATATTATATGTTATGTAACTTGAATGACTTTTAACTACATACATGTTTGCAAAACATAGTTCACATACTGATATTGAATGTGTTTATTGTATTATTTGTATCGTCAAGATTGAAGATCCCTGTTTAGAGATATATATTTTCATAAATGTTGTACTTACATTTTGTTACAAAGTTGTTTAAGTATTCTGAGAAGAAAATAGAAAAAATTGTGTCTGAAAGCAATATGACTTAGTGTGTATGCATTGTTTGTATGGAACATTTTAATGTAATAAAATGGTTTTCTTTCTGCCTATAAAATCTTGTTACTTTTATATGGGTATTATATTGGTCTTATTTGGAAATAAAATATTCAACATTTGTTTATTTGAGAGGACAAGAGTGGCTTATAGATATGTAAAAGTAGTCTACTTAATTTTTCAAAAACTTTCTGTTATCATTTTTGTAATCCAGCTAATACTGATATTTCTTTATTGAGCTTTTTATCACACTGATTCCTCAGGAGGCATATAGTTTATGAGGAATGCTTTGTTAAATAGATTCCCTATGGTACAATCAGAAGCTGAGACGTTGAATGATTTGGCTGATAATAGTTTTACTCCCCTGTGCAACGCGCAAACAAATGTGTTAAACATTTTCCAAACAGTGGGCAGGTGCTTTACCATATCAATATTTCAATTACTGCTTGCAACACCTGGATTCTCTCGCACACGTGTGCAGCAGTGCAGGCTCCAACACACAAACACCACTATAAACAAATTCTAGCTCAGGGCAGGAATGCTGGTGTGTGGTCTCTATGGAAACTGAACCCTCATCTGCCCCCTGTCGTGATGACTATGGAACTGGCATATCAACATTGCGTATGAGGGAAAAACAAATGCATTCCCTTTTTTTTGCATAAACTCATCACAGCATAGACGCTCTTAGTCATCTCTCCCCAGGAAGTCACTGCGCTGTAACTGAACAATTGTCACCAAATAGTCAATATTTGTATACTAAATATAGCCTTCCAAGTTTATTCAGATCATCCTCCTGTTTCTGCTTTCATTTCCTGGTCTGACTAATTTGTACAATGATGCAATCTTACAGCAATTAAGCATACTTTTGATATATACACTACAGTTCATAAGCAAGATTTTTGAAATAAATATTTTATTCTCACCAAGACTGCATTTATTTGATTAAAAATCTATTTTTCTATTTGAATATATATTTTTAAATGTAATCTATTCCTGTGATGGCAAAGCTGAATTTTGAACACCCACATACGATTAGGATCTTTTACATAGGATTAGGGTTAGGAAGTGACACTAAATTAGAAATTCTAAAATAAACAATTTATGTCATGTCAAACAGATGCCCATTATGTTGCACTTACATTGACATTTTACATTTAAGAAGTTTTATTCATTCCAAAGGATTGAAAAATATTTTTCTTAATTATAAATATTGACTCGACTAAATTGAAATATGATTCAAAACTCCTGTTATCACGATAAGAACATTTGAACAGAGAGGTTGGAAAAGGTGTGGAGCATTTACTTATGGTGTACACCCAATCACTTTCATGTTGTATTACTTTAAAATTACAACTTAATTGAGTACAGCTCTTTGGATCTCATTGTATCTTGCAGCTGGGATCTGCAGAATTAAAAATGAAAGATAATGACATTATGAAACAAACAAGCAATAAAAAAGTGCATCATGTAACTCGATCTCCTAAGTAACTATGGAAAAATTGACAGACCAGTGGAGACAGAAAGAATAAACACACCCATGTAAGAGAGTGAAAATATGTGTCCTGAGTTGTCATCATCACCGTATGGTCACATGGATGTTACTTTGAATGAAAATCAAACTTGTGTTTTGATGTATTATTTACAATAGAAACAGTAGTGTTATATATATTCAAATAAAACTGATTAATTCTTTCAAACAAATGTAAATAAATAAAAATCCCCAAAAATGTCAAAATAAAATGTGGTCTCCACATATGATCTCTAACAGCATTGGTAAGTGGACACATGAACACATCTTTTTAAGAAATACCTTCTAGCTTATACTAGCCCAAGAAAATTACAGTAAGATTAACTTAAAAAAAAAAAAAAAAGCACCAAGAATACACACATGTATGTGCAATTGCACATATGCCTGTTTTTCTACCATAGTGAGGACTTTCTGTTGACTATTTTGTTTAATATTCAGATAACAATATTTTCTATCTCCGATTATTTATGACTTAGCTGATTTATGGGCAACTCAAACAGCCAGGGCCATTTGAAATATCCTCACAACACAAGTCAGTTTTTGCCATGTATCACTCTTTGTGAAGACATTTTCAAACTTTTGGCCCTCAGAAGTATAATCAAACCTGTACTCTCTCTCAGGTTGATTTAGCTCACTTGGCCTATGTACAAATTTGCACCAAAATATGGTCACGTAGACAAACACACACCACACACACACACACACACACACACACACACACACACACACACACACACACACACACACACACACACACACACACACACACACACACACACACACACACACACACCACACACACACACACACACAAACCACCCACCCACACACACACACACACACACATAAAACACATGTAGAGAAAGAAACAGCAAGGATATTTTGACTTGATATTATCAGAAATGACAGTTGACAGTTACACAAAGATATCCCTGTCACCTTCAGCTGCCATTCAAAGGTGAAAAAGATCATTTATCACAAACATTCAGACTAGTCGATCAGATTATTGCTTAACCCATGGCATCACACTCTCTACTCCTGACTACTGATTAATTTTGAGCAAATACTCTGACCAATAACATAGGGATTACAGAGATAAAGCCAGTGGCATTTGCTCCATAGCATGTAAAATAAAACCACTTCTACATGTCACACTGATATGACTTAAGTCTTTTTTTAATGCCTAAGTTCTAAAGGTCACTTTTTGTTGTTGCCATTTTTTTTTTTTTTTTTTTACAATATAGGCCTATTTTATTGTAATAAACTATTATACGCTAAATAATGTTTCTTTAATTGCTTTATTTAGTTCAAATCCACTTGAATGCACCTGCCCAGCCTGTCTACCATATGCATTTCCATTTCCCTACACTGCATGACGGTCATTTGTGCTGCTGAAATGTTTTCCCAGCGTGCCAGTGGTTTAAACGGTGTTTCCCAGTTCGCTGCGTTTTCCTGATCCCTCGTCACATGGTTTGTCATTAACGTGCTGAGCACAGGCCCTCAGACTGGCATCTGAAATTCAAATGGACGTGTGCAGGAGGCACGGCAGAGCGGAGTCACGGGGGACCTTCCTCAACTCGGAGTCGGAAGCAGTAACACAAGGAGAAAATAAACACAAGGAAGGAGGAGGAAGCGGTTGCGATGTGTGCGCGACGTCTTCAGGTCATGGAAGAAGTTTTTTTTTGGGACACTTCGCTTTTTGAGGTCGCTTTTGTTTTAGTACATTAGGAGATACGAATTAGGAAAATAAATGAACGCCGGAGTTATTCGTAAAATTGTAGCCCCTCTGGCAAACAACTGCCACACCTTTATCAGGTAAAGGTTTTCGCGTAACGCGCTTTATCATATAAGAGCTGAAGTTTTTCCTCTCACCTGTTGCGCGGATCTCAAAATAGACGGATTGAACGTTTGGACAATATGAAGACACATCTTTAAAACATAAACAGTAAGTCTACTTAATTTATTAGAACAAAAACAATTGTTTTGCCCGTTTTATCGACTTTTGGGGAATATGATGGAGTTAAACAACATAAAAAGTCGATTAACTGGTGTTTGGTAAGACTTATTTTAAATGTTAATGTTGTTAATGTATTTGTACGCAAGAAGAAACACGGTTTTACCTTGTCGTATGGAGGTGTAGTTTAGTTTTTTCACTGTTAAAAAGATAGTTTACTCCAAAATAAAAATAATTGTATCTAGCTACTCTTATGTCAAACCCATATGACTTTTCCTTCTTTGGAACACAAATGGAGAAGTTTGAGAGTCTGTGCTGAGCAACATTTCCCCTGCAGTTACAATGAACAATGACTGAAGATAAAGCTTCAAAAAGCAAATATTATCAAATATGTCCATGTGACTTTGTCTGCTGCATTTAAAGCCTTCTGGAGCCATATGAGAGCTTTGTGTGAAGAACAGACTTAAATGTATGTTCATTCCCTATCCATTGATCTTATAACAGCTGTGACTGAATCATTGATACTGCTTCTCTTTTGAGTCGCCATATATTGTCATTGCCATTATTTTTACAGTTGAAAAAGGCTTTTACCTTATAGATGTGCAGCTTGTAAAAGGTGTAGATTTCTGAAGGATAATGTGACACTGATGTGACGGCTGAAATGTAAACTTTGCATAGGAAATAAATTACATTTGAAAATAGAAAATTATGTAGTTTAGTTTGTTTATAAATGCAGCCTTGGTTATCATAAGACTTTATTAACCCCAAACTTTTGAACGGTAGTGAATTAAATGACATCTTATTTAACCTTTTGACACTTTTAAAGTTAAACCCAAAATTCTAAGCTTGTTCCGTGATTTTTATGTAATTTTTAGCCTATATTGTATAATCTAGCCTTTTTCAGGTAGTTCCTCCATATATGCTCGGTAGGCTTGTGTTAATGTTTACGGTAGCCGAGTGGGGGGAGCAGGTTTATGCAGTTTGTGTTTACAGTCAGAATCCGTGTTTACTTTTGAGCAAGGTCTGCTGTGCTGTGAAGGTGTGGTCTGAGGTGCCCAACAAAGGGCCACTGGGCCTCGTGCTCCATTTACCTTGACATTTACACTGCTAGTGTGTACACAGACTAGCCTACATTGTACATCTGAGCATGACGTTGTGTAACACAAAGCAGCACCTTTTTTCATGGTTCACTATAATTCACAGTTTTAATCTTTCAATCTCTTTCCCTTTAGCCATTTCCCACTTTGTAAGCAGGGCTCTGTTTGAAGGGAAGCACGTTTAATGATGATAAGGATTTTTGTTGTGATGCACAAACCACCCAGGGCCTCTGTGTCTTCCATCTTGTGTGATCCCATGACTGTGGATATCATGAGCGCTTTGCGTAGATTTCATGTAATAACGCAGTATTCATAGATGTACTGGAGAAAGTTTTGCAGCTCCGGAGCAAATGAGTGAATTCTGTTTCTGAGTGTCATGGGATGACTCTTGGAGAAATAAAGCTGTTTCTTTTTTTGTTTCATTCTGGCCCTGCAGGCAAGATGTAAATGTTAAGAATTGGAAAATGTTCTTTTGATTATCTCTTATGATTATCTCAATGCTGTAGCTACTATAATTGTAATCAAGTGACACTGTATAATGTTTGTATGTAAGAACGCATATAATATACTTTATATAATATATATTAAGAGACTTCTTTCAAAAACGACAACAAAAATCTTACTGATTCCAAACCTTTGAATGGTAGTGTAATAATAATACACTAATATCAAATTTATCACACTATAGACATATTCTGAAATCAGGATTTATTTAAGTGAAGCATATAATTAACCTATTATTAGTTATCAATGATAACTATGATTCTAGAATTAGCATTCTTGTAGCTCAAACAGCAGAGCATGGCGCTAGCAACGTGAAGGTTATAAGTCTAATTCTCAGGCATTCATAATTTACTGTTTTTAAGCTTTCTGATTATCACCCTCTTCTCATTTTTTGGTAGTTACTACTTTTAAAAAAAGTGCACTTTTTTAAAGGCTGTATTGTTCTCTCACTGTAGAAGATGCTTCATGTGGTAACTGGATTTATTCAAGTTAAAATATTTAGGATGCATCAACCTGACTACATTTGGTTACAACAACAACAACATTTTCCAGGGTCAGATGAGGTAGAAATTACATCTTAAGGTAACGACCTCACAATTTCACTTTTTGAGCACTACTCAATTTATGTACATTATTACGATATTCTGATTTTTTTAAATAAGATATAAAACATATGTTTTATTTGTTTACAAGGAAGTAGCACTACTGTAGATGTTGAATTTTAGCCCTGGAAGCAATTGAATGCAAAATAGACACTTTTATCAGTATGACAGTTTTGATTAACAAACACAAAAAGCCACATCATAAACTGAAACGGCTGAATAATAGCTACAGTGTGTGTGTTTGGAGATGCCTCAGGATGTAAGGTGGATCCTTGTTTTGTATATTTAGCGTAGTATTAAGTGATGATGCTGTCTCAAGAGGGCTGATTGTGTAAGCGCTGGTCTTCTGGTAATGAGGTCATGGCAACAGTGTCCAGGGCAGCACACCCACATTTGGCAGTATTTCAAGACATATTAAACAGGAGCTTTAAACACTGTTATGTTTTACACGGATGTGATATTTCCAAACATAAGAAATGTGTGAGATGTTCGCCATTGGATAGTCATTTTTTTTTTTTGAATCCAATCAGATAAATAAAGATACAGACTACATTAACTGAAATTACACTTTTAAATGTTTCCAGCTTTGTGGTGGATTCATCATGTTTCTTCCATTGTTAATGACCCTTGTCAATTTCATGCCATCTGTCTGAGTCCATATGGCGTACATAAAAATGAACGGGAGCTTAACACATGCTGAGGGAAAGAGAAATGCTAAACCAGTTTTCCCACTTGTCTAAACCACACCTTCCTGAATCTGATCCCTCTGTGTATTAACCCTCCACCTGTACAAGACAGACACATCATCCAATACTCAGTTACACACACACACACAACACACACACACACACACACACCCCACACACACACAACACACACACACACACACACACACCGTATTGGTGGATAACCTAATATCCTTTACTATCCCTTTCTCTCTCTATTTGTGTATTAGTCAGTGAACTTTGTGAAACATTGGCCCTGTTTTTGTTAAGGTAAAAAATATTGTTTAAGAGTAAGCCATTACCCAGGCGTAATGTAAGTCCTTGTAAATGACCCACGACTGTGTGTGCCTTTGATTTGTGGAAATGTAAATTTGCTTCCTTCCTGTGTTCGGGTGGACAGGGTTGTGTAATGTTTTGACTGATAACATAAACCAGCATTTTAGCGTAATAGACTAAACTGAGGTGCTGCCACAACAGAGATCAGCTTCCTGTTCACTCGAACATTAAATAGATGCATTGCACACACCAAATAGCGTTCATGTAATGTAAAGAAGCTGGGTGTTTCTTCAGCTATAGACACTGTTGAAATGCAAGTCGAGATAATGTATGTAGAGTTTCTGCTCACTTTCAGCAGAAATGGACTCTGAAGAACATTTGAAGTACATGGTTCAAAATCCCAAAATAAACTGAGGCGAGCAACGCTATGCATTTTGCCACTGCCTTCTGCGTCATTTTTACCAAGCAACAGGGGTAAACAGCTGCTGCTTTGATGCAAATGCACAAACGCGGTTCAGACCCAAATTATATAATGTTAACCCAATCCAGTGGGGGCAATCGATCTCTGGTTCGGAACAGGCAATCAAACTAAGTGTGAACGCACCCTAAAATGTTTTGAAAACTTCTTGCAATGCCTTATTCATACTTTTCAAACACTTTATTATATATAGATTTGATTATTTTACCCTTGTCCCAGAGCCAGACATTCATTCTTAAACAATACACATACAAATATTCTTATTTGGTAAAAAAAAAAAAAAAATTATACAACACAAAATTATAATGATTCTAAACAAATAGTGAAATAATCATAAACCATTGTATAAAAATGATTTTCATATTTTTTTTTCCCATAATGTCATAATTTCCATCAGGACCAACAACTGCCCTTAATAAAGTTTTTGCAAATAGTTAATGTACTTTGTTACCAAGATGTCAACAGTGTCAGTGAAATATGAGACATGTTTAAAAACAAGATAAATAAATATGTTTTATTGTGATTTCTTTCTAAGCTGCAATTTTGTCAAATAATAAAAAATTAAATATTTAATTATGTTGTATTCATAAACATGCTAGCTATGAAATTAGCCATAGCAAGACAAAAGAGTTGGTAATTTATTCCAAAAATGTTCTTTCCACCACAGAATGCCATTAACTCCCATTAATTTTCCGGCATTTTCACTGTTATATGTTTGGTCGAAGTTGAATTATTACTCATCTACTGAAATTTTACTGAATCTCCAGATCAAAACGCATACGGAGAAGAAGCAGAAATGAGCGATAGCATGTAAGCAGATGCACATGTAAAATAACCTGATCATCAACATTCAACAGCATATAAATCAACACTGAATTTAACTGAAAATTGAAAATAGTTTTTCTTTAAAGCAGAGGCTCTGTTCATTTTCAGATATTAGCCTAATAAAACAATTAATAATATATTCTGGGGGCCATGAAACTGATCAAATGATAAAATGCTGGCGCTGACTGGCAACTTTTTTTTCAAAAACGCTAGCGGGAAAAGAGTTAAACGCAAACTACAACTTGTGTGGTGGAAATGTTAATGACTTTTACAAAAAATGGACAGAAATGACAGAATTCTGAAGACATGCATGTACACTATTGAAAATTGTTAGTAGACAAATGAAACAAACTAATGAGAATGTGAAAATAATATCAAACACCCTATTATAAGCTGCTTTTTATGAAGCAATAATAAAAAAGAAAACAGCTTCTTACAGGTGTCTGTGAGAGGATTTCAATGTGTCAGAGCTGTAAGTGAAATCAGCCGGTCATTAATAGCTCTAATTATATCTTGATACTGGTTTATCTGGCTGTTTGCTTCACATTGTTCTCAATAAATTGAAAGGAAATGAACCATTAGTGGCTTGTGCGTTTGTTTATCTTGGCTGTGGAAGGGCAGTGCATGTGTGTAGGTTTGTGTTGGCACACACCGCATTTGAACCAGTAGAAGAGATTTGAACATTTGAGTAATGCTCAGAGCAGAGCATCTTCTAAAAAAGTGTTTGTGTGTGTGCGTCGATCAGTGATACTGTGTGTCTGCCTTTGAGCCTAAATGCTTACTGTGTGTGTGTGTGTTAGGTTAAGGGCTAAGGAATGGAAAAACCCCTCATTTTGTTGCTGGAGATTAAGCATTTGTCACTTTCAAGGCACAGGCCAGAAAGCTGAGCTGGAGGGCACACATTCTACAGTGATGAGAAATTCCCTTCTCCAATTTATTCCAATGGAGAAATGTCTGCCAATGGCATATAGCTCAGTTTTCAATCTGCCTCAGTTTCAGCCCGCAATCTCCAGTAATCTCTCCAGGAATCACCTTTCTCAATGGAACATTTCAATTCTGGATATAGAGTCCTGGATATGCCATTCATCATAACTTCATAACAAATTCTCTTGAATCTGTTAATCTTCTGGCCATCTGTGATGAGTTAATTCATGATTTTTGCAGTCTTTTAAAATCTACTGATCAAACTTCCGCATTTGGCAACAAAATCAGAAGTGCATTATGGGTGTTGAAATGTTTGGCAAAAGGCAACGCCACAACCCCATATCTCTGTTTTTTCTATACTCATTTCACAAGTTCACACTTACAAATAATCAGATAATCAGTAAAAGAGTAGGCTATGCGTGTTTGACTTGCTGTCTGAGGGGAGGGCTCGGGATTTGACCCGAACCAAGAGCACTCCCCCCGTATCCCTGGCTGGGATAGGAACCAGCCAATAGTGAGGAGTCATGGTGGCGGAGGGATGCAGAAAACTGTTGAGTAAATAAAGGCGAGTCTGCTATGTATTTAGCTATATATACATGTAAGCTGCCTCCTCTCGTGCTGATTGGATAAATCAATTGAATGTGTTCCTCCTGGACTTTGTTAATAAAACATCATGTAGCACAAACTTAATTTATTCTCATGTTTCTATAGCCAGGTGTTATTAAAAGCCCATCTTGCCAGTGGTGAATTACCCTTTTAATGTTTTTTTTTGAACCAGTGTTGTTAACTAAAACTATTAAAACATTTTCCTTGAAATAAAAAAGATACTTATACATTTTGTCTTGGCAACTAACTGAAATAAAATATGTTTAAAGGGAAAGTTCAGCCAAAAACGAAATGTCGGTCATTAATTACTCACCCGTTCCAAACCCATAAGACCTTCGTTCATCTTCGGAACGAATGACGAAATCCAAGAGCTTTCAGTTTCTCCATAGACAAGCAACATAATCACCACTTAGTAAAGACATGGTTAAAAGAGTCCATGTGTCTGCAGTGGCTCAACCTTAATGTTATGAAGCGAGGATAATACGTTTTGTGTGCGAAAAAACAAAAATAACGAGTTTATTCAACTATTATTCAACCACACGCATGCGTCGTGGTGCTCACTTGAACAGCGAGACTGACAAGGAAGAGAAGAAATTGTTAAAATAAAGTCATTATTTTTTTATTTTTTGCACACAAAAAGTATTCGAGTCTTTATAACATTAAGGTTGAACCACTGTAGTATTATAATACTATTTTAACAATGTCTTTACTACCTTTCTGGTCCTTGAAAGTGGTTTTGACGTTGCTGTCTATAGGGAGGTCAGAAAGCTCTCGGATTTCATCAAAAATATTTTAATTTGTGTTACGAAGGCCTTACGAGTTTGAAGCGACATTAGGGCGAGTAATTAATGACAGAAATTTCATTTTTGGGTGAACTAACCTATTAAATTACTAAATTTAAAACCAAAAATATTTAAAAAATACTTTACTTTTTTGCCTCGTTAGTTTACCCAAAATCTCAGTCTTCCAATGAAAATGACAGATTTCTTGCTGGTGAAAATGCCCCTCCACAATTGAATGTAAGCTCACATTCAGATCTGCTGCCACTTAGTCAACAACCGATGGATAGAAGTCCCCGTCCTACATATATTTTTTTTTTCCGATAATCCAAGTCTCATTGTGACATTTATTACTTATCATTAGAATGAATGAAATTAGTGTGCTAACCATATATGTATCTTTTGTCAGTGTAGTGATGGAAAGGTAGATGGTGCTTGACTGCTGTAAAATGCAATAACCCCTAGCAGCTGACAAAGAGGTCGCCGGGTGCCGGTGGCGTACTTCTGCTGTCAAACACGACCACATCTGCCTGCTAATCACCTAGCAGAGCTCTAGCCATGCCAATCGAGTTATGTTTCAGGATAATTTGTGTATAAATGTCTTCCATATTTTGAATAGAGTAGCTTAATAATACAGTAAGTTTAGAATTGCAGTATACTTAACATTGTATGTCATACATCTAACCAACTTTTTAGTTAGTGGTAGAAGGCTTCAGTTCTTAACTTCATTACTGATTCAAGACATTAAATCTTTTAGAAATGTATTTCACATACAGACGTCATATTGACTCGCAGTAAAGACAATTCTAGGCTATTTGCAGTGTGTTTTGAATTTTTCCACTTGTTAAACCATTTGCCTTTCTGTCACAGCGACTGGCTCGTCAGTAAACCTGCACAACAAATATTGCTTAACTTGATATACCTGTTAAATTTACCCTTATTTGTTACTTACTAAATTCTTAATCAACGTTACATTTAATTCAGTTGTGGTTCAAATGAATGTTTTTACACTCGATTGGTGCATAATTAAATGAAAATGTAATGCAAATCTGTGCTTAAACGGTTAATTTAAAGTTTCACTTAAAATGTTAAGTGAAATGAAATATAAGTATTGGCTACAAAAAGAATAAAAGAAATACAAAAATGTAATCAAATAAGTTGAAGTAATACAATTATTAAAACTAAAAGAGAAATACAAATAAATGAAAACTAAATAGAAATATAAAATAAACAATAACTAATAAAAAATGACAAACACACACAAGTACTCAAATGAAATATTAAAACAACACTAAAGTGAATGGTCTTCACAATGTTATTATTGGTCTCTTCTGCATTGGCTTTAAATGTTTATCTCTAAAATATAGAACATGTGAGGTGATTTTTCATGCTGCTGCCTCTCTTTGGAGAAAGCAAGGGAGTCTGGGAGTTAGTTTTAGCATCGATCTTGTGATATCTGCGGTAGTCACATCAAAGGATGTGTGATGTCAAGTACATTTGTAGTTGATCCGTACGGATCAGGCACCACACCATTTTCAGAACTTTAACCATTATAGAGAGAAAGTTTATCATGTTCTGTCCTTGTCATTAATCTTAATTAAACAACAACGCATAGAAAACATCTTTGTAGCTTTAATAAAGATTATATTTAACTTATAAAAAAGACTATGGGGACTATGCAGTGTTATTTTACATTTGATTATTGAATTTCTGTACCTGAATACTGTTAGACTTACCACATAAAAACTGTTTATTTAATTTGTATCTATGTTCTATTGTATTTACCTAATTTATTATTTTCTATGCAGATGCACTCCCCTACAAAATCGCCACAATCATTCTAGAATGATTAATTCTGTCCAAATAGAGCTATTCAAGTCATCTGGTGTAATTGTTTGTTTTCATATCGCAATACCTACCACAGAAAAACTAAATATTGTCAGGTATATGTCCGTTTTTGCCAATATCGTGCAGCCCTACTGGGAGTGTCTTTGTAGATGGATTTTTCCCCCCCCCAGACAGAACCATCAATTATTTACAAGGCAACTTGCTCATAAAGAGCACAAGAAAGGCCAAAGCCTGAAATGGCCCGACAGGCCGTGGAAAGGTCAAACCATCTGTGTTGCTTTTCACAAAATGAGGATATATTAATACCATTTTATTTGACTGGCCACTGTTAGGAGTAATCTAGAATGTCACAAACACATGTGGCTGTCCGTCCTTGTGTCCTGAAGGCACATACCTGACAATATCATGTCAAGTTTACTCCATATGTCATGTCACTATTAAACAAAATGAAATGTCCCTATCCGGGCTGGCAGATATTACTGAAAGAGTTGTTCTGAGAGATCACACCTGTCTCTGTGGTAATGGCACAATCTGTACACATTAGCCAATCAGAGTGGTTTATCCCTGTCATTAGTGCTGCATCCTACTTGTACTACACCCTAAAACTATGTACTCTTTTTGTGACGAAAAAGTGTGTAGCAGAAGAGTAGACAAGCTTTGGTAGATGCAGTAGTATCACATCATAACATTGCATCTTTAACGGACACTGTCACATAGTTACATTCATCCTGTTACAATGAACTGGCCTGTCAATCATCTTCTCACAGTTAACATCCTCCACATTATTTTTCATTTAATTTCCTACCACATTGGAGAGAAAAGTTAAAGGTGCTCTAAGCGATGTCACGCGTTTTTATGGCCAAAACATTTTTTGTCACATACAGCAAACATCTCCTCACTATCCGCTAGCTGCCTGTCCCCTGAACACACTGTAAAAAAATGCGGTCTCTGCAGACACCCCAGGCTCCACAAACGGCTACAAAAACAAACTCTAGCGACCCGCTCTAAGAAACATAACAAACTGATCCAGCCAATAACCGACAAGAATGGTTTGGGGGTGGGTTTGAGGAGTTAGTGCGCGGATGAGGAGGAGGGAGGGTCTAGCTAGCCTCCGTTTTGTTTGACAATAGTTCGAACGTCAACAAGAAGTGACGTCACCCAGGATCGCTTAGAGAACCTTTAAGTGGCACTGGCAAACACTTGCATTTACAAGTTAATGGCCAAATGGATCTTTATAAAAGTTCACGTTGTTTCAGATGAAACATAACACAGATAACATTAGATATTATATTTTTATCAGGTATAATGTTTATTATTCACTGAAACCCTTCATCGAAACCTCTCTACTTAACCATCGGTCGTGCACATCCGCCATGTTTGTAGTTTTTAACACATTTTATTGGTGTTTAAAGTTCTGGACCGAATCCTCATCCAAAGCGCAGTGGGTTGTGGGCAATATTAGCAATTCGAGTGTGCACGGATCCACACTTAGAAAACTTACCGGAATTAGTAGACGGTCCAGGGACTTTTTCGCATACTCTTTTCAACATACTATGCTTTGGGACACACTTATTCTAATCTCACATACTATTTAGAATAGATGGTAAGTATGCACATTAGAAATCCTAAAAAAGGAATGGCATATTTGGTTCCGTTGGTTAGTGTGCACAAGCAAAATGTACCCGAGTCAGCTTGTGAAGATGGTCTGCCGTGGTTCCCAGTTGTTCGCTAACAGAGTTTGACGACTTTAAGTTTATCCTCGAGTAGTTCCGATTTCTTTCCTGTGTCAGCAGGCCTCTTAACACTGATAAAACCGTGATCACGTCCACATGTTCCAACAGCTGAGGTGAAGAATTAGCACACTTACTGAATAGCCCTTTGTTGAAATCATGTTCACTCTCCTAAGCACTGATTCAGCAGCCTAGCTCTGGCACAACACTTCATTCTTCAAATACCTTTTTAACTAATGTAACATGCGTATTGCAATCAACACAGTAGTCTATAAGCAGAGCACACTGTATAACAACAATCTCGTTGATTTTGTGCTTAAAAAAACATCTCTGATTCACCATAAAAAAAAAATATGGGATGGTATATTGTGTCTGTATATTTTACAATTTATTTCATTGTGATTATATTGTTAATAAACCAATATTTAAACTACCAAAATCTGCTTTGTGGCTTAATACGTACCATATAGAAAGACACATGATGAATTAGAGATCATAATAAGTGCCCTTGGCCTGTCCATAAAACATAGCCAATATGTAGACTGCACACTGGGTCATACACACACAAGACACTAAACTAATGTAATAAATAACAATATACAACACGCCCTAATTATTGAGGAAAAAAAGAAAAATGAATCAAAATTACTTTATAATTATAAATATATTAACCAATTAATCACTTCTGGGAATGTCCTTCCTTTTACTATTGTAAAATTGACTGCAATTCATAGTTTTTTACTTGCAGAAACACTAAATTTGACAGTATTTTACAATAAAAGCATATATGGTAAGTAAAGTTAATGTACAACCTCTATATGTTATAAAAACAGTGACCCCCTTTGTGTCTCCACAGGTTCTCTACACAACTGTCCAGATGGGTTGCAGTTGCTGTAGGATGCTAAAAGGGTAAGACGGAAAGATTTTTTTTTTTTTCTGAAGTATTCTGTCTCGAAGATCCTGATATTTCTCACATAGCTGCTGTTGTTTAACAGCAATGTCAGATTGTAGTATCTCAAAACCTGACCTGAGAATTTATCTTTTTTTTTTTTTTTATTCAGCAATGCTCTGTTCTCTGTCAGTGGACGTATTCCTGTGGTTTATATCTTACACTTCAAAATATATGTGGGTTGTTTTGATGCAAAAAGTTAAATTTCACAGTAAATACACAGATTCACTCTCAAACTGCCCTTTAATTGCTTAATGTCACATTTCTAGGCTTAGCTTGAGCTGTGAGAATTGCAAATACTACCAATACATGCTTTCTATGGCATTTAACATTAGCGTGTACTGTAGTCTGATTGGCTTGTGTCAAATCTGCAAAACACACCCACACATTTGAACTTGATTTAATGATATGAAAGTATACAATTCTAAGAGTTTAGCTAGATAGTATCAGGATGTTCTACTACATGAAATTGTATTTTGATACCACAGGCCCATTTTCACATACATACTTATGAGATCCAATCCTGCTCCTGCGAGGCCACCTTAATGAAAAAAAAAACCCTAATTAAACACACTTTGAACCATGTAATCAAGAAATATCCAGGCAGTTTTTTTATATCTGCAGGAAAGCGGCCCTTCCAGGAGCAAAATTGGAAACCCCTGACGTACTGTTTGCACCTGCATATAAGTGTTTGGCACTTGCTAAATTTCCCCATAATGTATTATTACTGTCAGAGCTGTGGCACAGTGGGTTGTGCACATGTTTAAGACATTTAAGGCTTATGAGGAGCCAGGTACGAGTCTGGCTGTGACCTGATTCCACTGCACCTCTCCCAAGCCTACTTTCCTGTCTGCACTCTTCTGTCCAATAAAATAACAAGTCCAAAAAATTGTATTATTTCATACATTGTTCATGTATTAAATATCGCAGTGACTACTTCAACTAAATGTCAAATCGTTAAACATCACAAAATCACTCTCTTACAAGGGGTTGTGGGCAATATTAGGTGAAAAGATGCTCATATTCGAAAGCCCACTGGGAAAAGTATGCAGTCTGGGAACTTTTTAGGGTGGATAGAATGTGAAAAGTTCCCAGGATTTTCTTGCATTATGTCAGATGCTGCTGCTGATAAACATTAGCATTCTACTCTGTTGCAACTTTTACCACGCAAAACGGCTTTCATTACTAGTAGGCAGTGTGTGTTTTTATGGGGGTAATGTTTACTTAGGTTAAAATTTTTATCACTGTCAGGTAGAGTGAAAAATTCCCTTTTATCCACCCTGAAACTGTTAATCTAAAATGGATTTAAGCAGAGATGGGTGCTCAAACATGTGGAGAATTTATAATGAATCTGTATAGTGAAAATGGTCTCGTAATACATTGTATCAAATACACTAAATGTATTGAATATGATGGAGACGCACATGGACAGACAGATAAATGCATGCAAATCTTTTGAGTTTGACATTGGCTGAATAACCTGCCTCTATTTTTCCATGTGGATTTTCGGCTGGCAAAGGGTGTGAAAAATAGAAGGATCTCAGCAGGAAGTGTCTGACACAAATACACCAGGCACACTTTGCCACACACACACACATACAATAGTTTTTTATACATGTCTCTCATTCTCTTGTTTTTTACAATTCTTGTTCTCTCCTGGTTTACTGCCCATTTGACAGTGTAATTTGGTGTAAGTATAGAAATGGAAATATTATTATGTCATAAGGTGGAAAAATAAATCCCTAAAAGAGGAAATGGACACAATACAATGTTATCACTCATAGTAAACCTGTTATTATAAATTGTTTCGCTTCAGTGACTGCTTTCGTCAGTAAGGCCGTTTGCCTGTGCTATGCAAATTACGTCAGGATATCAAGTTACAGATTTTATTTCAGTATTTTAAAAGAAGTTGTGTATTCGGTGTCTTTTGAATAATCCTGTAACAAATCCTGTTATATTTCACAAAATATCTTTTTCATTCTGGTCGCTAATAGATTTAGTATCGGAATGATCTTGGAGGGAAAGAGAACGCAACAAACCCACACCAACAAAAGCTCTTTGCTTCAAGGCCAACCATCGGTCAACAGAAGTTTTGAAACAGTGTTATTTGACTTTATATCTTATATGACTGGTTATTGAATAGGGGTGTAACAATATATCGTGTCAAAATATATCGCAATACAAAAATGCAACAATGTATTGTGTATAGTTCACCCAAAATAAACATTATTGTGAGGAAAATATTCACGTTTACAGGGATTTAGTGTCAGTACTACATTAAACTACTATATATAATGTATAATGCTGCAATGGGGGACTATTTGTGTCAAAAGTGGCCTACATTATTTTAAATATAGTCAGTGACAGAGTACTTTCAGCTTCAGAATCAAGAATATTTTTATTCTGGTGTCACCATTGTTTTGTGCATTGGGTTACCGCACCAAGTCCAACCCTATTCATTTACACCCCCAATGTAACACAAAATGTAGCATTTTAAATCAACAGTACATTTTTTTGTTAACCTTCTACATATGTCTTGGAGTATCGCAATAATATCGTATCGTGAGTTCAGTATCGTGAGATGAGGGCTATCGTTACACCTCTATTATTGAATCCAAACTGGCTTATATTGTTCATGAAGTATTTCCACAAAGTCATTTCATTTCATTAAACCCTTTTCTCAACCCCCTCTCTGTTTCAGTTACATCTATGACCCCTCAGTCCCAGTAGATGTTCCTGGTCGGAAGCGGGACCCCACCGGCAGCTCTCTGTATCAGTCTCACACATTCCCAGAGGAGGAGGGCCACATACACAAGAAGCAGGGCTTCCACAACCTGGGATACAGCACCCAGCCCAGCCCAACCAAACTCGACATTGACAACAACCACATCAACCGGCTCCATGCTAATATTCCAGGCGAGCAGATCCGATCGAGCCCAGCGGAGGCTGACCCGAGCCTTTACATCCTCCAGCCCGAGGGCGAGGGGACGCCCATAAAAGCTGCTCCAAACGTACACACCAACCAACCCTTACAGAACGAGCTGATGTTGGGAACGGAACCGGGTAAGCGAGAGGAGAGATTCAGAGACTCTGGCCTGGGCAGCGGGGGGATAACAGACGGGACTGAGGGATCGGATGGTTATCCCTATGAACAAGAGGAAGAAGACGAAGACAGGAAGAGCAGGCTGGCCGGTACTCTGGACACAGCCGATGAGGAAAGCGTACTGTCTGTGGACATGCACACCAGCAGTACAAGCCTTTCCTCAGCAGACACAAAGCTCACGGTAGAGGACAGAGAAGAGAAAGAGCCCTCGATTGTGATAGAAGAGCAAGAGAGGGAGAAAGAGGTGGATTGTGTGAGCGTCACTGAATCAATGGTGGCTGATGCTTTGGCCGCCTGGACGCAGCGACTGCGGGAGAAGATTCTGAGTGACGGTCAGGTGACGCACTACTTAATGGGAGATTTCCATACTCGCTCTCCACATTTGAATACAGCCAAATTATAGCTTTCCTACAGTCTGTTTGTAGGTACTTTTATTTTGAATGGAAAAAATCAAATGAAGACTTGATAACAGGAACTGCTGCTTGTTTACACAACAAAAATTGACTATTTATGAGATGTACTTGAGCAAATGTCGTCATCTGTGCTATTCGGAGGCATGGACAAACTCCATTCTCAGACCAAACAACAGATTGTTGGGTGAATTTTTTTTCTGTGCTGTTTCTGTATACAGCATAATAATCAAATAAGCTGTTTCTTATCGTCAAATATTATTTCAACGTGATGAAAGCCCTCTCCTTGTGTAGCTTCTGGGTGGAGGTCGGGCTAAATCAAAGCACTACATCATTATTTTCATACATTTTCTATACAAAGAAGTGGTGAAAAGCAAATAAGCCAGTGTCCTGGGTTGGGGTTACTTCTGTGCTTATTGAACTTTTAGAGATGTTATATAATTATCAAACTGCTTAATACAGTGAAATCAAGCTCAGTCAACTTAGTCTCAACAGATCAATATGCTATTTCTTGCTTGTTACACTGTGAATATATAATATACTCTCATAGAGCTGTAGGATGACGTGCTTTATTTGTACACATAAATGTACAGCAAGAAATGGAAGGAGATTGTGGGTGAATCTCATGAAAAAAAGGGAAATTCTATTTTGCATAAAAATGCATATTTATTCTGTTTTAAATGAAATATTATCATAATGTATAAATACTATGTTCAATATAAGTCATATATTTAGAGAACTTTGACAGTGCAGTATAGAAAATCTGATTAGAAAATACTTAATTGTCATGAAAATAATGTGATGCAAAGAATCAATGGTAAAAAAGGCTTATTTTATGCAAGATATAATTTCTTTTTTCCTTATATTTTGAAATATCTATTCATTATAGATTCTGTGGGATTCACCTTATATATTTATGTTCATTGTGCACTATTAGGGTTTGAAAACAGCAGCGTGTAGAGCAGATTCAGGCCAGTGATGGTAGTTGATGCTCTACACTCAGGGGTTAAGCGCTTAACTAGTCCTGGTTAACTATCAGAGGCCTGATGAAAATAACCCTTCTATGTCTTATCTCATGCAAACATTCCAATACATTAGATTTTCTACAAAAAAACTAATGCAGCCCCCATTTACAATAAATACATTTTTTTCTTTTTTTGAATTTGCACGGTACTTTATGAAGGTCATTAAGTATTTCCAAATGTTTTACCAAGTATGCATTGGTTGAACTTTATGTATTGGTCAAAATCATTTCTTTTTAAACCTGTTAATGAGTAAATGTTATTGACTGGAAGTGATTTTCTAATGACATGGCATTGAATGATTTGAATCTATTGCACATTCACAGTGAAAACACTGTGGTAAAGGCAGAAAGAATGGAATATTAACAGAGGACTAAATTGTCACATGAAACTGGGGAAAAATAAAAACAATGTGCTTGATCATAAGACTTGCGATGCAATCTGTTGACATTTCTGTCTTGTGGCTAATGATGCCATAGGGCCTTTTATATAATCTAATCATATCTCCCTCCAGCCCTCACTGGACAGTAGAAGACATGTCCTGAAGTATGTGTATGACTGCTATATTGTGCTGAAATCCAAAGAGATCACATATTGAGTAATGTGATGTTTGTAAAGGTCTGCAAAAAGCCTGATGATAAAATATTAAAACATGCTTAAGATACAGATGTTATGAACTTTTATTTTCTGATGAGCGCAAGGGTGAAAATAAGTCATGCTTGACTGTGTATACTATTTTGTATTGTGAACTTTGTTTCAAAATATTTTAGAACTGCGAGATAAGTCATTTTTTATTTAAAAAAAAAATCCATCAGTTTGTAATTGATCTTTGACTTCCGTCTTTATTTTGGATTCTTTGGTGAATAGAAAGTTCAAAAGAACAGCAATTATTTGAAATCGAAATCTTTTGTAACATAGAAAATGTCATTAGTCAATTTTGATCAATTTAAAACAATTACTGAATGAAAGTAACAATTAAGTAAACAGTTAATAGCAAAAATCCAAAATTCAGGCTCCTTTAAAGCCAAACACATGCTCAACACCAAAGGTCCAGCTGTTTGTACATAAAGCACAGACAACATAAAAGTACCAGAATAAATCTGCAGCTGAGTGTACACGTCTCTTTAAAGTCTGTGTGGGCTTGAGTTAATGATTCACGAATCCCAAAACATATCCAGACTAATAATACTCTACAGCAGGTTAACCATTTATATTCTCCAGACTCACACGGTTACTGCACATTCTTGTTGCTTAATGTTGCCTTGTTCTTAGAAGTACCCTGATGCATAAAGTACAAAAATAAAACAGTGTATATAATGCTCAGTCACATACTTTCCAATAGGTCATGGGTAAATGGGCAGTGGTCACGGGGAGATGGGAAAAAAAGCCTTCAGCGTTGGAGTTTTGGGTCATTGAAGGCCATTAGTGCTGCACCAGTCACCTATTAACAGACCCTCACTGATCTTTAACCCCAGTCCAGCTCTAGAAAACGTACTACACGTCCAAGGACTTCTCAGGTCTCACTGTGGATGAAGGCTTTGAGAGTTTGAAGGACATACAGAAGTTAAAGTTTTAAAGAATCCTCATAAAGCCATTACCTTTGAGCTACACCAACAACTGTAGCAAAAGAGCAAGTACATTCTGTGTGGGAAAATTGTCTTGTGCTCAGCATGAAGATGACGTGGTTTTCGAGTAAAACCAGCAACAAAACAACCAGTCCAATGTTTGTTTAATATTTTTAATGTATAAATTCTGGGTACAAAACTTTCAATAAAATTTAACAGTACATTCTCACATTTTATTTTTTGTTGAACAACTCGTAAATGTTTCCGTTTACACATTTTCTAAATGTCATAAATTCTTGTGGGTTTCTGAAGTTACGTACTTTAATTGACCATTTCAGTACACATTGAGATATACGGTAATAAGTTTTAATATAATTTGGCTATGGGCATCTTATTTAAACAAATCATTCCAGCGCTTCAACAAGCTCATTTGTATTGAGCTAGAAAACCTCAAACATCCAGAGGTTCACCTGTGTAGTGCTTGAACAAAAACAAGGCAAAACATAAATCACTGGCACTAAATACTAATGAAAGAAAAAAAAAACCCAAAGTATTTATTGGAAACTAGTTTTGATTAAAATGCTCAGAACTATTAAAAGTCCTTTATTTTTGCCTATGGTTGGCACTAAAGCAAGGACACTTATCTTTTTTGGAGGTACCACAGTTTATTTATTTTTTTGTTAATTTGTTTTTTCCAAAGATAACAATAAATGTTAAGTATAGTGAAGGATACGGTCTTATCTATTGTATACGCCGGACATTATATTAATTGATGTGCTATAGACTTGAGAGAGTGTCTGAATGATGTTGGACACATGCAAAGCTATACTGAATATTTCTAATGTTTAACCGTCGAGTGTCCGGCAGACTAGTGAAATGATCGCAGTCCGCTAAACCCAGACTCGTCCATACATCAACAAGCAGACTTCCAGTCAGTTAAGGTGCGCTAGGTTGATAAATCTATTAAACATGCAATTTCATTGATTTACAGAACAATTTAAGTCGTTAAAAAAACAAAAGGTGAAAAGTTGTATTTAGTGAAGAGATGGAAGCCCAGTCCATTTAAGACAAAAAAGTTTGCTCTGGATTGTAACCAGTGAGACGTTTCATGGCTCTGTTTTTCCGCGTTTATCACAGCTTTCAATAAAAAGAAACAAGAAAATTGTCGAACAAACCTTCCCACTTCCTGGAAGTAGCCCAGAGAGGCGCATACCGAAGATCTCACCATGGCGCCAGGTTGGATTAACCATTGACACGCTCATAGCCATTAACAAGCACAAATGATGCCATCCACCACTGATAATGATGTGAGGATGTTTGAGAAAGGTGGGTTGGCATAGTGACAGGTTAATGTATATAAAACCGCTTCTGCTGTCTTTCCACGATCGACGCGCCACATGACGGATAGGAGGGTTTGCATTCATCATCCTCTGTTCTTCCTCCATTACCACATCTATCATCACAGTTTGAGGCGTTTTCACTCTCTAAATTCCTCTTTGGAAGTGTGGCTTCCCGATTTAAAATCTTTTTAAAATGTCACCTGAGAAGCAGAAGAACTATACAGATGTCACTTTGCACTGTCTCCTTTCTCCTATAGACAAACGACACAAAACAAGGGTAAAATTATCACTTGATAAACTGTTGAGTTTGCTTAATGTGCATTAAGGTAACTAGAGAAATGTCTGCAAAAATGACGAGGCAAAATTTTAGGGCCCTATGATTTCCGTGATGCTGAAAAGGCGGACGGAATCGCGGAATCCAGTCATAAAAAAAAAAAAATGAATTTACTGTATAATGCGGATTGTCACAGAATTTACAGTATAACACAGAACTTCATGGAATGTCCATTTTTTTATGAATAAATAAAAAGCAGGTCAGTAAGCTTAAGTCACAATAAAGACTAGTGTCTGTGAATATTAAACAGCAAAAAGACCATTTAATTATTTAACCATTTATGAATCCTGCATGTTCTGTGTGTATCTGTGTGTGGGATCCAGAATACTTAACAGCAAACACAGAATTTGGTAAAAATAAAACATTTCATAGAGCCCCAAACATGTAATGTTTGTTAAACTTGTAATACATTTTTGTTAACATTTGACATTTACATGGAATTTCTTTTACATTTTTTACATAATAAATAAATAAATTGTGTATGAATAATCAAGTAAACCCAAGCTGCTTCAGTCCTAGGGCTCTAAATAGAGTAATGATGTATTAAGCATAATTCACACACAAGTCACTTTCAAACCAAGCAGCTTTCTGTTCATAAATGCAGCAAATACGCATGACCGATTTGAACCTGCGGCAATGTCTGAGGTGAAATCTTTCGCCCTCATGCAAAATGTTAATATCTATTGAAGTGACTGGATTTTGCCCATGAAAATTTGCAGAACAACAGTAAATGTGACTGCAACTTACGTCCGTGTGTCTATCAAAGTGTTTTTAGCCAGCTGTGGGCGAGAAGCTTACCGTGTTTAACTGCTTACCTGGTAGACGACGGTGAGCTAAACAGACTACCACAATATTATTATAAAAAAATTATGCTTGGAGGATTAAGGATGCCATCTTGCAAAGACATGGATACACAGAGCTGCATTATTAACTTTTCCTCCATTGTTTAGTCGTTGCTCCTCTACTGTTATTGGTTGGCTGGTTAAAAACGGTGACAAGTGCTGCATTTACCTATATAACCGCTCAGTGGCTCATCACGCTGCAGCAATTTTTCAATATACAGCACTCCCTTTCTAGACAATTAAATAAATACTTTTTGGTGGACACACGGCCTTAGGAATGACAGACCATCCGCGGGCAAAGTATGTTTTCTTGTACACTAAAGCCGCTCACCTGTGACTGTGGTCCTGTGCTGTGTTCAGGAGGGTCAGTGGTAGAAGGTGAAGAGGGGACACTACCATTGGGCTCAGTGATCAACAACGTCCGTCTTTCACGGGCCGATTTGGGGTCGCACTTTGTCACCCGGAATCTAAAGAAAGAAAGGAAGATGTAATGTCCGCACAAAGCCCAGAACTGAATCCCATTTAGCACATTTGAAACAAAAGCAGGGAGCCAGGGCCAGTTCTCCCTCCACCAGGCTCGGTAAAGCATTTCTATATGGGCCAGTGATGTAGACACAGACCAAAATGTAAAAAGAGGAGACTAAATCGAAGAATGGACAGTCATTCAACAAATATACAGATTAATAAATATCTAGTTTAGTCATGAAACTCCAGATAGCACAGGCTGAATGTAAAGGCATTATATGCAAATCTGTTAGCGATCACATCATTTACTATGTGGCACAAGCTAATTGGCCTCTGTTGATTCTGCAGCATTTAAATAATGAGGTGTTTGCTGTAAGCTGGTCCTCTGAAACCCTCTACGTCCCCAGCTCCACCTGTCTAGATCGGTTATGGGATTTACACAGTCTCTCACAAAAGTGAGTACACCCCGCACATTTCAGCAACCATTTTAGAATATCTTCTCAAGGGACAATACTATAGAAATAAAACTTGGATATATTTTAGAGTCGTCAACGTGCTGCTTGTATAACAGTATAGATTTACTGTCCTCTGAAAATAACTCAACATACAGCCATTATTGTCAAAATAGCTGGCAACAAAAGTGAGTACACCCTAAGTGATAATAGCTGTACGTTGTTTAACCAAGCAATGCCACGTCCTATTCATCATGTTCATGTTTTTGACTGCTTGACTATACAAATTTGTGTATCTTGTATTGGAGCAGTTAAAATTTGGTGCTTTGAGTACAATTGTCTCATACTGACCACTGGATGTTCAACATGGCACCTCATGGCAAATAACCAAGGATTTGAGAATTAGAATTGTTGCTCTCCACAAAGATGGCCTAGGCTATAAGAAGATTACATTTACATTTAGTCATTTAGCTGACGCTTTTATCCAAAGCGACTTACAATTGCTATATTTCAGAGGTCGCACGTCTCTGGAGCAATTAGGGGTTAAGTGTCTTGCTCAGGGACACAAGATTGGTAACACCCTGAAACTGAGTTACAGTACAGTGGCCAGGGTCATATAGGTTTTCCAAGACGGGCTCCAATCGTATCAGGCCTCGCAAGGGTCAATCAAGCTGAAGCTGGCTTCAAAAAACCTAAGGTCAGCTTCTCAGTGCTCAGACCATACGCCGCACACTGCAACAAGTCGGTTTGCATGACCGTCGTCCCAGAAGGAAGCCTCTTCTGAAGCTGGCTCACAAGAAAGGCTGAAAACAGTTTGCTGAAAGCAACTTGTCCAAGAGAATGAATGAAAGAGCTCAGATGGTGTCCAGCATGCGAGGCGACGCCCCGGTGAGGAGTACCAAGAAAATTGTGTCTTGCCTACAATCGAGCATGTAGCATCATGGTCTGGGGCTGCATTAGTGTTGCTGGTACTGGTACTGTGCTTTATTGGGGGAAACATGGATTCCAACATGTTCTGTGACATTCTGAAGCAGAACATGATGCCCTCCCTTCAAAAACTGGGCCGAAAGGCATGATAACGACACCAAACACACCGCCAAGATGACAACTGCCTTGCTGAGGAAGCTGAAGGTGAAGGTGATGGAGTGGCCAAGTATGTCTCCAGACCTGAACCCTATTGAGCACCTGTGGGACATCCTCAAGCAGAAGGTGGAGAGGCGCCATGTGTCAAGCAGCTCCGTGACAACCTGTGCAGCTCTGGCGAACTCAATGCCTAGGAGGATTAAGGTAGTGCTAGATAACAATGGTGCTTACACACAATATTGACACTTTGGACTCAGTTTTGACATATTCACTTAGGTTGTACTCACTTTTGACGCCAGTCATTTTGACAATAATGGCTGTATGTTGAGTTATTTTCAAAGGGACAGTAAATATATACTGCTATACAAGCAGCACATTGACTACTCTAAAATATATCCAAGTTTCATTTCTATAGTATTGTCCCTTGAGACGATATATTAAAATGTTGGCTGAAATGTGAGAGGTGTACTCACTCAACATCTATTAACATGCTAAAAACTTTTTAGTTGCAATGACTGAAATGTTTACAATAAATATCTACTTTATTGTATAAAAATATACATGCATAAAAAGACCTGTTATTTATTAGAGTCACTAAAACCGCAAGGGCTGGGTATCGATACAGAACTAGAGCTGTACGATTTTAGAGCATTTCTTTTCTTAACTACGGTGTGCTTTCATTTCTCCCTAAAAGCCCAAACTTAACGTCCAAATCAGTTAGATCAGTGATTGTTGTAAAATGTTGGTAAACTGCAGGACGTGCTCGATAATAAAAAGAGTTATTGAATCTGAATTAAGCCACTGTTCTCCAATGCCTTTTGTGCGCACATTGTGCAATAGAGTGGAACACAGAGAAGCAAAGTATACTTTAAGCTTTGGGTTCACGTCCAAATATTCAAATACATACAGAAATGTGTCAGTTTCTTGGCTCTAGTTTCTTGGTGAGTATTAGTTTAAACCCAGTCAGTTATGTCTTAAATGAACATAAACAGTTGGGAAATAAGTAGCATGTGTAGCAGTATAATAGATGTGTGCATTAGGTCTTAAAGTGAATAGCTATATAGCCCAAGTGGGTCCATTTAAAGCCTCCTATTTATCATGTAGTATTAGTTATTTCGGTTATCGATATAGGCCAATACTGTTTCCAGTGATCGGTAATCTACCCCAAAAACCCTGATCGGACCCTCATTGTTTCTGTATGTAAAACACACCTGCCCACAGACAGCACGGTGACCTCTCCTATGTGACTGCGTCTCTCCAGTTTCCTGCTGGACGAGCGTCTCATCAGAGGCCATTTTTTCTGGTTGCAGCGGTTGCATATATTCTTATGTCCTCCCATTCCTCCGATGGTGTGCAGGTGGTTGCAGGTGTGTTTGGCTGTGCTGGGCGGCAACCCTGGCAGAGCAGGGCTCACTGGGCTGCTGGGGTGTTTGGAGATGTTGGCGTCATAGGGCCACTGTAGAAAATTGAACAGAAAAATATCAGCTTAACTGCATGAAATACCCAAGATGACCTAGTTACAGTTGCCAAAATGTATTATGTACAACAGAAAACACTGCGGTGGGTAATGTGGCCCACAATGTGCTAAACTTGACCTTCTCCAAGCATACCAATATTTGAAATGTGTATCATAGCAATAATGCACACTTTCACACACTATTTAAACAAAATAACTGTGTCCAAACAATAGCATTCATACAAACAGTCTAGGCTTGCTTGACCAAAGAGCTGTTAGCTTAGTCCTTGTATCATGACTCATGAGTATTATCGTTAAATATTTTTATAGCATCTGTTTACAATCTCATACAATATCAAAGGCTGCATCACAGTTGGTATGTTTTGATTAATTATTAATGCATTTTAAAATTACATTTATTTCTGTGACGGCAAATCTGGATTTACTTAATTTTTGATCCTTCAGAAATCATTCTAATATGCTTTCATTCTAATATGAATAATTTTCAAAGAAAAGCATTTATTTGAAATAGAAATCTTTTTAACTAAACATCTCTTGTAAAAAAACATTTATTTACTGTCACTTTTGGTGTGTTTAAGGCATCCTGCTGAATAAAAATATTAATTTCATATATATATTATATATATATATATATATATATATATATATATATATATATATATATATATATATATATATATATCTTACTGACTTTTGTGTAAGTGTAGTATAGTTGAGAACATTTTTGAGTGATCATGCTGATGAATGCGTTTTGAATCGATTCACCTAAATAGACACTCTGAACTACATTTTTTATCAAATACATGCAGCCTTGTTTAGAGACTTTGAGATTTTTAAAAATCTGTAGTGTAAAAGTTTAAAAACACAGTATTTAGGTTCAGTACATGTTGTTTATTACCATGTATTAAATATTGTTCCTTGCCTTTACTGAATCTACTCTGCAACAGTGGCTGTTTGATGGACATGAATGGTTCTTCTAACTGATTTTAGGCATTTCAGACATGCATTGTTATATCATTAATTTCAGATATATACAATTTGTTCCAAATTCAAGATTACCCTGATCATAAGACGACACCCACTTTATAAATATGTATTTTTGGAAGAAGGCTTATTGAGGACTAAAATCATGTCTTTTAATAAAAAACATTACAATTACATATTGCATATTTTAATTTTAAATAATTCCATAATACATATATAAACATAACATGTAGTTCTAATTTCCAGTAGATTTCACATGACTGATTTCCCACCTTTTTTATGTACAGTGAGTGACAGATACAGGCATGTCAAAAAAACACAGGTGTTTCATATCCCCTGGATCAGATAGGTAATGTGGGATCAATGTTTTTTCCTCAGCCCGATCACATAGCACTGAAAAGACATCCGTTTTCTCCCTGATTTCTTTCATTCAGCTGATTGAAGTCAGAGGGCAAGTGCCGGGCAAGATTTGTTCCGTGGCGTAATGCTGATCTATTAGACTGCATCATTCTTACGCTGCATCAAGGCAGCTGCTTCGAAGAAATTGACAGGCAAGTGTGTCAGTACGTAGCCGAAATAAGAAATAAGGGGCATTGCTGGTGGGTATGTTCAGCTCTTTGGCCATTTCCAGTGCCTTCAGCTGGATGACAGCTCTGGTTATGGGCAGCCCCTCATTTATTTTCTCAGCTACATACTGACACTGCCAATTACTTTGAAGCGGCCACTTTTAGGACCGCGGTAAGCTTTTCTTCGACAGTTAACATTTTTAAGACTGTTTGAGGGCTCGCCATCTTCTAACATTACATTATATATATATATATATATATATATATATATGATAACTACAATATTTTTGATATCTAGTATACAGTATATATTTGCTGAGCTCTATACCACAAAATAAACCAGGATAGAAGAATGCATTTAACACTGAAAGAAGCTTCACCTTTCACAGGGTATCCTATTATATTTTAGCTGAAATGCAGCATAACTGTTACTTTAGACAGGCAGACTCTCCCCCCAGCTGCTTTATCTGTCTTATCCTCTCTCCTTTCTCCCTCTATTTATTTTGTCCTTCCACTCTGCCAACTAAAAGAGGGAAATGTAGTGTTCTTCTCTTATCTGTCTTCATTACACTGCGGGATGTTGTTCTGCTGTGTGCATACGTGCGCGTGCCTCGCTCGAGAGGCAGAGGAAGAGCAGCACAAAGATACTTCAATTGTCACCTGCAAGAGAGGCTATGAGGAACATAAAAGAGGAAGAGACACACATGCAAAGATGCACTACACTCTACGTATTTTCGAGTGTGTTTGGCGATGGAGAGCCACAACTAAACAGTGCGAGATCAGTTTGATCATTTATAAACACAAATGGTCCTGTCCCCTTAATGCAGTCATCACGGTTCTGCTGGTTGTCATGGTCCCGTCAGCCTCTGCTGGTAAATGTTGAAACTACACTATCTAGCTGCCAGTGATTTAGGGAATAATTGTGAGTAGCAATGTTACTTTTAAAGTAGTTTAGCGTTTTCAGTAGTGTGCTATTTTTTTCAGTCAAGTAGCCTGTAGTGAAATGAAACGCTACATCACTATATTAAATTGCCTGATTTGCAAAGGATTCACTCTTTTAAGTCCCTTCTTTTCAATGTATGCGACAAATGGTAAGCAGAACAATCCAAATCAGTTTGAGAATAAGTCTGTATCATTCAGCTTGTTTTCTTCAAGCACTGAAATGCTGGGTGTGGTAAAACAGTACAGAGATATACAATGATATGGTAAAAAAAAGAGCGCTGGTCTGAATGAAGTGAAATATTTACCTAATATCAGCTGAGAACAATCCTGGAATATTCAGCTTGTAAACAACTATGTACCGCAGGTAAAGACGTTGCACGAATACACCATGTTTTTTGTCATACCTTTAACAATGCTGTTAAACTGAATGTACAAGACATATCCACAACATTACCAACACTGAAATAACAGTGCACGCTTTATCTTTTGTTACTATAGCACAGTACAGTAGGGTTCTGTGCACTTTCTTATGGAATTATTATTAGTCCAATTCATTTTTAATATTAAAACAAAGTGATTTAGCATCATCAAAAACTCAATTTAACAATGGATATGAAAAACGTGATCTATCCTTTTTGTTTTTCTCCCCTTTATAGTTTTAAAAATAAATAATAATTCTGCTATTAAAAAAATAATATAGTTTCTATTCTTCAAAGTATGTGGGATATTGTGTTTCTCAGCATCTCCATGTGGATCAGAGAGAAATATCCTGAACAGTGCACAATGATCCAATAATACGTTTTAAATTTCATAACAAAAGCAAAATACATTACTTTATCTATGCATTGTTATTTCTAATTTGAGAACTGTAATCAAATAACTATGAAGCTACTTAAAGAGACAATATTTTATTAGCAGAGTAGTTAGCTACTTTTTCAGAAGGGAAGCTTGTCTGTAGTTGAACTACCGGTACTCTAAATTAGACAACTTGTAGATTGGAAGCGGCAAAACTTCCTATCGGATGACTAGTAGCTGTGTATTCTAACAAAAAAATTGCAAGTAACATCTACTGTAAATAGCAAACTCCACCCCTCCACTCATAAGCCACACCCCCAGACTCCTCCCCCACGGAAGGCCTGGATCATTCGGAGCGCCTCTCCTATTTTTCCCCCTTTTCCATTGCTCTAAACCTATCACCTTCCGTATGCTCTGCTCTTCTTTATATCCGTCTCATTTTCGACATGAGGAAGCAAATTCACTTTGCTGCTTATGAGACTCAAGCAGAGTGACCTCATTGTTCAACCCAAATCTGGTATTCAAATGAATGCTCAGACCAACTGAAAATAAAAATACATATACCACACACACAAAATTAGAGGAGGACATTCGGGAGAAATAATGTATTAAAGGAATTCCCAAAAATGAGAATGCTGTCACCATTTACTCACCTTTCTGTTGCTCCCAAACCCATATGACTTTCTTCCATGGAACACAAAAAGAGACATTTTGAAGAATATGCTGGTTGAGCTTTCATCGTAGTTCAAACGCATGGATATCCAAGCCTCAAGAAGGATAAAAAAAAGGACCATAACGGTATCAAGTAATTTATTTGTATATTTTTAGCATTGTGGTATTTTTATATTCAACGTAAATTATATTTTTTAAATAATAAAATAAAAACGTTTGTAATGAATTGGTTGAACCCATCTAGTTGAAACTTGAAAGCAACCAGTATATTTATCTCCTTTTTTTGTTCCTTGTTGTATAAATTAAACCACACAGGTTTGGAATGACATGAGAGTGAGTATATGATGACAGAACATTCATTTTTTAATGAGTGAAGAATCCCTTTAATCCAGGGATTGATGTGTAAGACTTTGAATTACATAAGAAAAAATACAACATCTCAGGATAAATACCCATTCACTCACTATTTTGAAATGTTTCAGGAATATGGTCTAGTACAGCTAAGGTAAGAAAAAAAAGTGAAAGTCACATTTTTTATCTTTAATCTCATCCAGTGATCAGATTAAAGATGATCTTGATGATAGTTCATTACCTGGTACTATGACTACTGTCACAATCTATAAACTGATGTCATGATGCTGGTAAAAGAGAGCATGATAAAACTGAGACTGCTCCACCCAGACTCATATTTCATGACGACTCTGTATATGTGATTTTGAAAGATCCTTCCTGGATCTTATTCTGGCTTGCAGCACTGTCAGTGATTTATGTTTCTTTGCTTCATGGTGATTTTCCCCACAGTGTGTCATATGAGACAGACAGAACCACCTCAATCCCTCAACACGAATCTGTCCTGTTTTGCTGCGGCTGTTATTTGATATGTGACAGCGCCATCTTTTGGAGGGATGAGGTACTTGCTTTACACAACACCTTTTGAGTTTTGTAAGCTGTGGTTCACTTGTAAAACAAGCATGAATGTATGCGACTGTGCTTTTAAAAAATACCCTAAATACATAATTAAATTACCAGCATAAGATAAGTTACTGAGTTACTGAGTGATAAGTTTAATTAAATAATTAAAATATATTTTATTTGTCCCACTTTAAACTTAATTTTATGCAATTTACGTAAAAACAAAAAAATAAAAAACATTTTTGTTATCTTAAAGATAAAAATAAAAATATTATTTAAACGAAAATTTGAAGTGTTGCCTTGGCAATAAAGTTAAATAAATTGAAATAATTAACTGGAAATAAAAATAAATAAAATAGTAATAAATAAAAATAAAACAACAAAAGCACATTATGAAATTACTATAAATTATACTATTAACATGAACACTAAAAATATAAAAGCCAATTCAAAATATTAATAAAACTAAAAGTAAAAACTAAAATAGCACTGGTTTAAATACACTTTTGAATCCTTGACTGTAGTGTTTTGTGTGTGTGTGTGTGGTGTGTGTTTTGTGTGTGTGTGTGTGTGGTGTGTGTGTGTGTGTGTGTGTGTGTGTGTGTGTGTGTTGTGTGTGTGTGTGTGTGTGTGTGTGTGTGGTGTGTGTGTGTGTTTTGTTCAAGGGCCAAATATATTAATGTTCAATAAATAAATAAAATAAAATAAATTATTGTCATATAATGACAACCGACTAGTGAGGACATTTTCCTGGTCCTCACTAGTTAAAAAGGCTTAGAAACATGTGCAAAACGCTAGATTTAAATGAAAAGATGTTTGGGCCGATTATGTGTGTAGGTTTAGGGGTTGGGATAGGCGATGATATCCTTTATGCCATTAACTTGATATATAATATGTGAAATCAATGGAAGTCTAATTCAGTGAAACAGACATGCGCACGTGTGTGCGTGGCAATGAGTATGTAAGCATATGATTTGATTTTTGAAACAAATTCAAAACACCATCTGTGCAAATGATGTACAATCTTATGTACATCTGCAGTTTAGTTATCAGAACTACTAGTTCAGAACCCCATTACAGAAGACACAAATAACAAGTATAAGATAGACATAAAGGAGGACTCACCTCTCTGAGTCTATGCTGTCCTGAACCATGGCTTGGAGTGCATCGGAGTTGGCTGGTGAAAGAGAATGAGAGAGAGAGTTTCATTAAAAGACTTCAGAGCAGAACCATTTGCTTGACTGGATTCTTCAGACTAATGAAAGCAGCTGACTGCCTTCTGATGCAACTGCTATCCAGCACATAATCGCACTGGACACAGGGTAGCTTCAGGCCATCAATACACACATTACAAACATTAGTGTAAATCACATTTCACAGCTGTACAGGCATCTTATTAATGCAACAGAGGAAGACAACATGGAGATGCCACACTAAATGTCATTTTCATAGGGTGGCACTTGAATTGTGCAACCACTGGCAGTGAACGTGCCTTTCATTTCACAAAACTTTCAGTTCCTTCCATTTACACAGAAGAGCACCTTATCCATTTTAAGAAGTTGACGGCTACATGAATTGTGTAATTCCACTAGATGTTTCTGAAAAGATGTTTCTGTGCTGCTATCATGCATTGTGACAAAGCTGTGGAGATGGTGAAATATGAAAGATAAGCACACAAACACAAGATATAAGGAGTAATGTTCATACGTCACACTGAGGGGAATGAAACGTTTTGAAATGCTGGTGATCAGGAGTAACCATGGATTGACTACTGATGTTTTTCTAAACAGGTCTAAATAAACTACAGTTCTGCTATTTTCCATTCTCAGATCAGTTTCCATTTTATGCGCAACTGAAATTTCGTTCTATCTTCGGAACACAAATGAAGATATTTGTGATGAAATCTGAGAGCTTTCTGTCTCTCCATTGGGAGAAACGCAATTTACACATTCAAGGACCAGAACGATAGGAAAGACATCATTAAAGTCATCATGTGACTCCAGTGGTTTAACCTCAATTTTATGAAGCGAAGCGAGCGAGTGCTTGGTGTTGGATGCGGGTCAATATTTTCGTAATAAGTGGTAAATTATTTTTTTGTGCAAACAAAGCACTCGCCTCGCTTCATACAATTGAGGTTAAACCACTGGAGTCACTTGATGACTATGTATTTCCTAACGTTCTGGACCTTGAATGAATAAATTGCGTTGCTCCCAATGCAGGGGCGGAAAGTTTAGAGTCTCTCTTTTGCCAATATGGATAAATGATTTGATGACATCACTCTGCACTTCAGCTTCTCATCAGATTTTCTGTCCAATCAAATGCTCTCTAGAATCTAAAGCGTCCCGCCCCTACACACTGAAGCTAAAATTGGTGACTTCTTCACACATTTACTAATTTCTACATGGAGAATGGCACATATTGCTCGATATTCAGGGAACGATGTGAATATGCTTTCCAAATTTGGGGCGAATGAGGTCTGGTTTCACGTTTGTGTCACGCAAACCGCCGCAGCGCACACAGTCATATTGTCGAGTCGGCACAGACCACAAAATGTATCGGACCCATTTTAGTTCTGCACAGAATGCTATATTTTAAAGCGATATGGAGGAGAAACGGTTAGAGATTAGGAGGAAACTGCAGATTTACCTTGCCCAACGGCTCTGGCCGAGCTGTGATATAAACTAAACGCTATCGGCTATTTTAAAAAAGTGGAGGAGCTGATCGATATGTCCCGCCTTGCCTTTCTGTTTTTTTCTCTTTCTGTCCGTCAACACATTGACTAATGCTGCGCCTTTCAAGGGAACTTCAGTGGGCCTTTAAAGGAATAGCTGACTTCAAAATGAAAATTCTGTCATCAGTTACTCACCCTCAAGTTGTTTCAAACCTGTATGAATTTATTTCTTCTGCTGAACACAAAGGAAGATATTTTGAAGAATGTCGATAACTAAACAGTTGATGGACCCCATTGACTTCCATAGCAGAAACAAAAAAATACTATGGAAGTCAATGGGGTCCATCAACTGTTTGGTTACCGACATTCTTCAAAATATCTTCTTTAAAATATTCTATTTATTTCCAGGTTTAAGTAGATTGTATGAAGTCAGTTGAAACCGCTGAAGGTATTTGAATCAGCCTGGAGACACACTCATTGGAGCTGATTGGAGAACATGTTGTCTGGTGTGAACTCATATTGATTCACTGTTTCGAGGTCAGCTGAGGATTATTAATGCTCCGTCACAATCAATGCTGCATCACGATCAATGTGACTGACTAGTTACCACATCTCATATTTCCCTCAGTGTATACACCCAACAAAGACTTGTACTAATCATTAGCAAGTAGTGTGATGCCTAAACTCATTTTTATCCTCCCATTCATTCACCTTACCTTCATTTTTCATGATGTAGTTAACAATTTGGCCCACCGTGTCAGCGTTGGCATCATTGAAGGAGTCATTCAAATCTGAGAGAGAGAGAGGTTGTGTTAAAAATAGAAGAATATCAATTTGTTCTACTGAATATTAGTCAACTTGCCTTTGTTAGAAAAATTAATAAAGAAGATTAAAGTATAAGTCACGTTTATTTAAAACACTCAGCTTGTTTAGTGTTAGGTGACAAAACATCCAGAGAAATTGTGCTGGATTAACAGCATTAGTCTCAAACTGTCATCACAAACCAACTGTTATTAGTGTTTGTTATTTCATTACATTCAATATGTAGGCGGTATGAAATATTATTTTTGTTGACACAGTAGTACTTCAAAGGACTTGCTTATGATAGCAGAAAACACTAACATTTACAAAACTAACTATAAATATGGTCTGTTGATGGATGGGAATTTCTGTTCAGAGGGGGCGCTTGCATAAAAACACACACACACCACCCATGTCCTTCCTGAAGCCATGGACCCCTGCTGGAAAGGACACACTTCCTGTGTTGGATCATTTCACAGCTGGGAATCAGACAGAGAAATATGTAGTTCTGGAGTCATATAAAGTTTATGACTACTAATCTGATTTTGATAGTTTTTGATTTGCATGTATTAATCTACAGCTAAATAACGTCCATACACCATTCCAAAATACGTATAGGGTCAGTCCAGGTTTATTAACAACAAAAAAGCCAAAATTACACCCACAACGATCACCCCAAAGCCATGTTTCAGTTTCTCTCTAATCAGAGGACTTAGTCTTTGTTAATGTTCGTAAATAAAACATTTAATGTTAGTTCACAGTGCATGTACTAATGTTAACATATCATTTTTTTATTTTAAATAATGTATTAGTAAATGTTGAGATTAACAACTAGATTCATAAATGCTATATATATATATATATATATATATATATATATATATATATATATATATATATACTTTTTTTTTTTTTTTAATGTTGCCTTGGCAAGCTGAAGTTACTGAAACTGAAATGAAAATAAAGATAAATCAAAGCTATAAAGAAATATTCAAACAAACATGAATACAAATGACAAAACCACATAAATTACTAAAGCAAAAAAATTTAATATAAATAAAAGCCAATTTTACATAGTAATACATTTCATAAATAATACTAAATAACACTGTCTAGGCAGATTATTAAGGGGAAAAGATACATTTCTAGTGCTCAATCTATTGGATATGGGTGGATCCAAAGATTTGAAGACAAACAAAAATACAAAGGTTGTGTCAGGTTGAACAAGTCCACACACACACTTTTAAGTTCCCTAGAATTCAAACAATGCCATGTGAACATTCTTAGAAATGATTGCAAACCATACATAGAGACTTGCATTTAAAAATAAATACATTTAAAAACCATATCAAATTTGAAAAATAACTTTGTTGATCCTTTAGCTTAAATGTGGATTGAAGTTGATAAGAAGAGAATGTGGGCCAGTTTCCTGGAGCTAAAACGCCTCCTAGACTCCACCACAGCAGTGTACGTAAGCAAACAACTGGCTACAAACAATAAACGTAAGAAACACAGAGACCGATACAATACCATTTGAATTACTGTGGCCAGCCCTGTTCTTTACTACAAGGTGTGCCAAATTCTCTTCCTATAGTTGTTAAAAAAAACCTTTGTTCTCTAGCATGTGTGGTGTACCTTTGGCAGGACGACATGTAATATAGTACTAGTGAACACCTTGCCTGCGCTATGAACATGAATAGCACCTCAAATTGAGAATCTTGTTGTTGAACATGTGCGGTTAATTTTTGAAAAGTTCAAAATCTGTACCCATCAAAAAAATAATAATAAAAATATATATATATATATATATATATATATATATATATATATATATATATATACACTAAAGTGACCAAATCTATTTCTAGGAACCAAGGGGGTGTATTACAGAAACTTCCTATCTTCATCTTAACTTGGTATGATAAGTAAATTTTGGATTTTTCAGAAATTCGTATTACAGAAGCAAATCTTAACTTGATTTAGGATTCCTATCTTAAAGGTGCATTGCGCAACATTTCATGTTAAAAATACCCGTTTTTTTAACCCATACATGCGTAAACAATTGCCTGATGGGCTGAATGAGCCCTTCTCTGATCACTGAGATTGCCTCTATAGTCCTGTACAGTAAAATAAATAAGAGGGATTCGGGCTCGAATCTGAGACTGGGGGTGACGTTATGCGCGTTCACGCTCACCAGGCGATGTCTCGCAGGTTTGTTATTGTTAGCCGCCATTCTCCGTATCAGCGAAGACAACTCGAGCGACAAAACTTTAGTCAACTTTCGACAAAAGTAGAAGATGGATTCAAAGAGACCGGCTTGTAGTTCATTCCAAACCCCAACGCAAACTCCACGTAAGACAAAGAAAAGAAAACTTTTGTCTAGTTATTGACCAAAAGGGCCAAATTGGAGTCAGGCGTCGGAATAAGAAGAGACGAGAGTCAGCATCGGGAAGGCTTTCAACAAATGGATAGATCTCCGGTGTGCTCTAGGGCTCAAACTGGATCCTCAGTTGGCTGTTTTCTTGATAAAACGGTAAGATATACCCCAGTCTCTAATGTCTGATGCGGCAAATCTATGACAACAAATGACGATACGTAAAATGTGTAATGCTTTAGCCTAAGCTAGATAAATGTACAATCAGAATTGATTTGACTAACGTTACCATTGTCAGTGAACAGGTTCATAAACTAGGAATTGTCTTCGGAAGAATAGTACAACATGAAACATAAAACATGTCCCATAAAAGATGCTAACTATGTTTTTGTGTATAGCCTACCGGTAGCCTCTGTGTTCTTTGCTAACGTCCTTTGCCTGCGCTCTGCTCTTCTATCTTCTTCCATCATATAACTTTAGACTTTCCACCATAGTCTTTAAACGCCGCCGTTCGTACTCCGTTATTAAGGTCCCGGTAGGCAGAACGGTAACATTGCGATAGCGTCCTCCATGCTGGTTTGTTGTTGTTGTATGTGCCGCCGCCGCCGCCGTGCTCGCGTCCCTCGGTTCTGGCCACTGGCCAGTGCGACCGCAAACAGCAAAACCGAGTTTGGGGGAGAGTAGTTCTTAGAACTGTTTAGAAGTGGACAGTTCCTATAACTAAGTTCCTATAACTACTTGTTATGAAAGCGGATATAGTGCCATTTGATTGTTTATTACCTTGAGACATTTGAGTGTACTTTGTTGACCAACTGTGTATGGTATGATTATTATTTTAAGCTTTTACAAATTAATAACTTAATTGTTCATGAACGTGTTTCCATAATAATACAATCATAAGTGGATACAGTAAACGCATAAAACAGTTCACCATGGAGATAGATGGAAACAAAAACTGAAGTTTTCTTCTACCCCTGTTTTCCCCTCACACATAAGTGTGTAATTTACTCAAATGCCTTTCCTTTCATATATGTAAAATGACTTGCAGATTTATAACTTTATAACATCTGAAGACATTATGACTGTAAACAAAAGATTTGTGCGGCTGATGCTCATTTGGTTATGAACAGCTTGTGCTCGTGCAAGCGTGCGTGTGCGTGTGCTCCATGAGCGTGCACACCTCTGGTTGCAGTTTCGCTTGTCGCCAGAGGGGGTGTAGTTCTGCAAAAACTCAGAGACCTGCGTTATGCACCTTTAATATCTTACACAATCTTATCTTATGTCTAGCTAGGAAACTTAACTCTCTCCATGGAGTTCGACCAAATACGTGCAAGCTGCTGCTGTGAGGCTGTTAAACATAGGATTAAAATGGAGAAATGACATCGGCATGCTTTTAATTTCAGGACAGCAGATGGAAGAGATTGGCTTTGAAAAAAGTTTTTTTCAGGATTTTTTTGTCGAGATAGGATGCTTCTGTAAGACCCTGTAGTTAAAATAAAATAATGCACTTAGGAAATGTTATTCTGTAATAGCGTTTGTCCTGAATGTGGTCCTAACTGAAATCGCCATGGTTACCAAACAGATAAGATAGGATTCTTAAGTTAGGATCTTTCACCCAGTATATTATACGGTTGTTAAGTCTGACGTCACGCGTGACGTTTAGCCTCTTCCGGGCCCAAGCGCTCCGCTCGTCTTTCAGATCCTACACTACATAAAACCTTTTCTTAAAGGGCTTTTTTCGCTTCAGTGCCAGTGGGTGTTACTAGGGATTAAGGGATAGCACCCACTGGCGCCAAAGTTTCTTCATTCGTTTAAGATTTGTAACTTACCTAATCAACTGCCGCCATTTTCTCTTATCTTTCTCGTCACAGGGAAAGCGGTAGATGACAGTTAATGTCACTTGTTTTTTTTTAACTCCGATCTATTTAAACAACACGGGAACACGTTAAAACTCGGGCGAAAGCGGTAGGTAGGTAGAGAGGACCCGGCCTTTGGACCCGGAAACAGTATTATCGGAGAGCGCTTACCTCACGACTTAACAACCGGATAGAGACATGGGATGGACTCTTTTGACCTAAGCCAGTAAGTAACAAACGTACAAGTCGCAATCACACAGAATGGTTTATGTTAGGCTGGATAATTTAGGTCAGTTGGAACCGGGACCACTTCCTATAACACCTGATGTACTTGTTTCATCATAAGAAGAATGGCATCTACGCTAATATTTGTCTCTCTGTTTACCCCGAGGTTTACTGTAATCAGCTGGATCCAGGCAGTATCCAGATCAGATGGTGGACCTGCGCCTAGACACAACCACAACACATGATGTAATCAGCCGGACCCGGGCCATATCCAGATCAGATGAAGTGTCAGCAGAGATTGTGTCAACTAGACTCTCCCCTGTGAAGGCCTCATCGACACGACTCGGCACTGATTCTCAACAAACTCGTCTCCATACGCGCGTCATGACTCCGATCTTGAGCCAGATGGAACTGGATAAATATTCTGAATTTTCCGATCTAATCTGACTTCTGACCTGTAATTCTGCCTGAATCATAATCATACACTGTTCGTTCATTGGCCAGAGGAGAACGGTCCCCCCCGACTGAGCCTGGTTTCTCCCAAGGTTTTTTTTCTCCATTCTGTCACCTGATGGGAGTTTTGGTTCCTTGCCACTGTCACCTTTTAGCTTGCTTAGATGGGGACATTTAATATTCAACAATAATATTGATCTGTCTGCATTGACAACAATTATATGAGAAGAAATGAACTGAGCTGGACGATGACGTTTTCTCCGGTTTTCTCCAGAGCGGAGAACATTATTTTCTAAAGCTGCTTTGAAACAATAAGGCTAAATGCCATCAGTAAGACGACTATGGCTTGTGGCAAGGAAAAACTCCCTAAGATGAGGAAGAAACACGATGGAGTATTAAGTATTGGCTGTTCTCCAATCTAAAATTGACGGTACTAAAACTGATTACTGTGAATACTTAATCAAACATGTCAAAATAATGAGAGAAGATGAATATTTTTTATGAGATAAAATAAGATGAGAGTGTGTTAAAAGAGGCTTAACAGAAGGGGCTACAGTATTTCTTTTTCTTCTTTGCAAAAATGTCTGCAAACAAGAAAAAACTAATTTGCTTTCGAGAGGGCTGAATATAAACCTTAGCTTAAGTCCGCCATCCCACAAGCACTTGAATCACCAAGGAATGAGGTCACGTATCCACTTAAAACGGTCCTTCAACTGATTGCTAAGAGGAAAGTAGTTTAAAAATATTTACTTCTTCAGTCTTCATTTTCATTTCAATCAACTGCTTATACACCATACAGCTTTCAAATAACTTCAATAAACAAACCATCTGACTTCAGCAAGCATCGAGGAGCCAATTAATAGAAAAAAATAAATAGCTGCTGCTCCAATGTTTATTTTAAGATCCCTGATTTCACAAATGCCTTCCTCCAATTTCACTGCCCATAACACAATCACAGGAACTGAAGAATGAGGTGCCATTGATTTTGGAGGAAGTTTGACCATCTTCAGCCATTTTATGCACAATATTAACCAAATTTCAACAAAACACTCACCTCCTTTTTCTGGATCTTTACCCTCTTCGACCTCCTCTTTCTTCAGCTCTTCATCATCTTCTGACTCAGTTGTACAGCGGTAGCCCTTCCTTTTCAGGATGTGGCAGATGAGGACTCCCAGAAGCCCCATCAGAAAGAAGAAAGGCACCAGAAAAAAGGCAATATACTCTGGGTTACCATGGTTCACATCACCAGCTGAAGAGAGGAGACAAGCAATTAATAAAAAAAAGTTTGGCAACGCTTTACTTAAAGGTCACATATTGTACAACTTTCTGAAGTTTTATTTTAGGTTTTGATGTCCTTAAGAATATATATTTTGTGGTATAAGTACTAAAAACCATGTCAATATATTTTTACAGCTCCTTTCTCAGGAGCTCGCCAAGAACAGGTCGATTTTGGCCTGTCTACTTAATATTCAAGAGCATCTCTTCTGATTGGCCTGTTGTTTTCTAAATAGTTGTGACATCACAAATATAAAGGAAGTCGAAAAGGCACAGCTACTTTATGCAGGCTGTGTGCATTTATCTGTGGATCGACTGTTTTGAAACTTTTGGTAGTTTCATAGCCCCTAGATCTCTGTTATAATGAAAAAAGCCAGGAAATTTCAGTTGACAATATGGGACCTTTAAAGATATATATATATATGTGTGTGTGTGTGTGTGTGTGTGTGTGTGTGTGTGTGTGTGTGTGTGTGTGTGTGTGTGTGTGTGTGTGTGTGTGTGTGTGTGTGTGTTATATATATATTTTTTTTTTTTTTTTTTTTTTTTGACCTTTATTTTACCAGGAAAATCTTTCACAGATTAAAAATCTTTCACAGGAGAGTCCTGGCCAAGAATGGACAGCAGTTACAGTCACAACTTACACATTGAAACAAAAAATATACAATTAAAACACTTAAAAACAATTGCAAATCAATGAATCTTCCTCGAGTGATCGAATAATAGATTTAAAATGTTCAATAGGCACCAGAGTTTGTAATTTCAATTTTGTTTGGAGTAATTCCATTCAAATGGAGCTGCGTACATAAAAGCCCTTTTTCCCAGTTCAGTTCTCACAAATGGAACAGAGAAAGCAAAACGATTATCAGACCGAAGGGAATATTTCCCAACACTTTTCTTTTGAATTAGGCAACCTAGATACAAAGGCAACAACCCCAGAATAGTTTTATAAATAATTAGATAAAAATTAATTTTCCTTCTAATAGACAAAGATGGCCAGGATACTCTATTATACAATATACAGTGATGAGTTAAAGGTTTACAGTCTGATATAAATCTTAAAGCGCTGTGATAAACAGCATCCAAAGAAGAGAGAAGTTGGGAGGAAGCAAATTGATACACCACATCACCATAGTCCAGTACGGGCAAGAGAGTAGCAGAAACTAACCTCTTTCTTACATTAAATGAAAAACAGAGCTTGTTTCTAAAATAAAACCCAAGCTTTATTTTTAATTTTTTCTTTAAATTAGTTATGTGAGACCCAAAAGATAATTTATCATCGATAGTGATGCCAAGATATTTATATTCTTTCACTAACTCAATCACATTACCTTGTGAAGTCTGGAGAGGAATAAAATTGTCTACCGCCTTTTTCGAGCTAAAGAATAACATGATTTTAGTTTTATCTACGTTCAAGAGAAGTTTTAGTGTATGAAGCCGAGACTGAATAACATCAAAAGCCGCTTGAAGTTTAAGCAGGGCTTGCTGTTTCGAGGGTGCACCACAATACATAACAGTATCATCTGCATAAAAGTGAAAATTAACATCTTGTTTGTCATGATCAATACTGTTGATGTAGATAGTGAATAGAAGAGGCCCCAACACGGATCCTTGAGGAACACCTTTAACAATCTCCAATAGTCTTGAATTTTTACCCTCAGCCTGAACACATTGAGTTCTATTACTTAAATAATATATATATATATATATATATAAATATTAATATATATATATAATATATATAATATATATATATATATATATATATATATATAATTGTGTGTGTGTGTGTGTGTGTATGCCTTATACTGCATATAACTATTAGGGCTGTTGATTTGACGTGTTAATTTAATTAATTATTTATGGCGACAAAAAAATGCGTTAAAATTATTAATAGGCTACATTAAACACACCCACCCCAGACCTACGCAAGTCATCTTACAATACATACAGTTGATTGGTGACGAACATGAAGCAGGGCAACAAACTTCATTACTGCGTAATGGAGCCTGTATAGAATGCAGTTAGAATTGCCCTAAAATTCAAGATATCAATGCCAAAACTTTGAGTTATGAATGCATATCATTAAATAGTTAAGCAATATCACATGAGAATAGTTCTTATTCAATAAATAAGTAAATATTGTGTTATATTTTAGACACAATATTGTCTGCTTTTACTACACTTTTCCACAAAAAAAATGACCTATAAAGATCATACAGAGCAGAATTGTGTTATGTCTCTGAACAACACACAGTGGTGCTTAATTTCTATTAATTCAAATGCCAGATATGTCTTCAGTGAGTTTAAAACTATCAACATAGGAAGACAGCCTTGTGTGTACCAGCAATGTGCATTTCATTTTTCAATATCATTAAAAAAAAAAACATTAAAGGTGCTTCACCCAAAAAAATTATAATGCATTAGCCTATACATAAACCAAAAGTTCTATACAAACTGACAGAGATTAGTAAAAATAGATGGATTTTATAGTTACAGAGATCAAAGACAGTTTGAGCCATTACCCCACTAAAACAGTTGAGGCTTTGTGTACATATCTGTTAATTTTTATATACTAATGCGCCCCTTAAAGTTGACCAAATTTACACTCTCTCTGTTCTCTGGGAAAATGAAGCAACATTAATGATAACTCATCTTGCACTCAAGGGTGTATACATATTTTTGTCCAATAACATGCTGGAAAGAATGAGAATGTCCCTCCCCTTATGGCATCTAGGTGTTTACGACTGGATTTAACCGCTTTTCCATCGAAAGAGGAGTTGAAAACTGCCCACCCACTTTTTCCACAGCCTCGCTTCCAGAAGGATTTTCGCATAGGATATATACAAAATGACTCTACGTCATTCACAGTGTGGGAGAAGCTAAAGAGTTCTTTTGACGTGATTTGATTGATTGTTTCGACCCAACTAACCGACAATTTAGTTGATACATTTCTAGATTAAATCATAACCTAATTCAGTTACTATACTCTGAAACTTTTGCCATAGAGGAGAGCTAACAGCAGACTTAGCTCAGTTTATTCAATAAGTGCTGAGAGCTAGTGTCTGCACAGACAGAAAAACACATTACACAGCTCAAAATGAGACAGGCCAAGTGTTTGGTCAGTCAAATACATGGAGAATGACAGAAAGGGCAAGAATGAGTGAAAGCAAAGACAGCAGAGGGAAAGAATGACCTCGGAGAACAGCACAGAGGACAGACACTGGCATGGTACCCTGCAGCGAGTGACTCAGGGGATCAGTAATCCCTGTAAATTTCCACTGTACAGTTACACTCATTTCATCACTCTCTCTACATATTTTACTCCTAAACCTTTACGTATTGCCAAAGAAATATCATGGTACTCTTATATAATAATTTCCATGTACCGAGAAATTTACATTTTACTCCAGGGGATTTACAAAAATACCACAAATTTACCAAGGAACCATGTGATAAAACAGACATCGGAACACCTTCGGAACAACCATACAGTATATAAACACTCTTTGGCAATCTCCAACATCGCACTAGCAGCACCATATCATTCATTTTCTTCAGAATTTTTTTCTGGAAGTAATGTAGATTTGAATCACTAGTGCCTGTGAAAATGTGTTTGATGCTAGAGTCTGTCTGTAGTTCTTGAAAAGAATATCGGTTGTTGACTTCAGATATGTCTCCATTGATCCCATACAAAATAAATCTCCCTTCTCAAAACAACTCCCTCAGTTTCCGAGGATCCGCAAACAGGTTTCTCTCTCAGTCTCTTACCTTCATAAATTCATAAAAGCAGAAACAAATAATCAATACGCACACCAACACCTGTCTTTCACCCAAGACTCTCTTATCTGTAAAATCGAACGCTACACAAATATCTCTTTATTCAAGCATGTCTTGAACACCAGAGGTCAAAGGGTTATTTAAACTGTATTTTGGCCATTCCTGTTCATCCCTGCTCAGTCTCTGGGACTGAACTCTGACCAAGCACACATGCAGACAAAGAGCCGATTGTGTTGTTACAATCTGCATGTCTGCATATCACATGCACTGATGCTTGCACTTGCTACATTTACAAACCGCAGAGGCCTACAATACAATGTACTAAGGAAGGAATGTACACAAGTAATCGACTACTTGACTTATGCCTTTGTCTGCTGGTAAAAGAGGTGATTTTTAGGCAAAAGTGTATACGTTTCTAGCATGTTACATGTTTGGCAACAGTTCTTCTAACCCTAACTAATGGAGTGTGTAGCTTTTAATTTCTTAAACAACCATGTAGGAAGAAACAACACGGCCATATTCCAGGATGACAATGTCTAGATTCATCAGGCTCAAATTGTGAATGAATGCACTCTGTAAAGTCTAATCAAGCACCAAAGACTTTTAATGAATTTAAGGTCTGGACTTTAAGAGGTGCTAACTCATGTGTGAAAATAATTCTTCATGCTCCCTCCCAACCACTCTTTCACAGTTTGAGCCTGATGAATCTTGACATTGTCATCCTGGAATATGGCCATGACGTGTTTTACATAGATGTCTCATTAGCGGTTGTTTCTACGGGCTGCCGTCCATATACAAGCCGTCCGCCATATTGGAACAGTCACATCCGGTCTGTGAACATTCAAGAGCAAGTTAACTGAGCGCCTGCAACTGTAGTTCGACGCACGTATGAATATCTATATCTGCAATAGATTGATTTTGCTAAATGAACATAATACAAGACGAAGGCGACAGCTAACACGACATTAAAAAGTTACCATTGTAAAAACCTGTAGTGAGTTATTACAAAAACACAAACTAACACACTCACCTGTGAACTTATCCCATTTCTTCCGAAATTTAAATCTCATGATCCTTACTGTGAGCACTCCAAGATGGCGGGAGTGCAAAGACGTGTATGTAGCGGTCGAACGTGGCATCTACAATACATTTCTACTGATAAATTGTTATCTAGGCTATAACTGTAAAGTTTTAATAATCGTTCTAATACTTTCAGAATAGAGATGCCCACGCCACAATAATACTTTCAGAATAGAGATGCCCACGCCACAACAATAACGATAATGACAGAAATGAACAAAAGGTAGAATCACTTTCAGAACTATTTTTACAGCTGATGAATGACAAAAACATTCACAGCCAATCAGAACCCACCTGGCTTTAAAAAGCTTGAGCATTTAAAGCAGCAGAAGACAGAATATGCTTATAAAAAACTTCTGTTGGGCTTTTTCGGCTTCTGTTGGGCCCGTTTAATATGCACTATGTGTAGGCTACCGATTATCCTGATTGGACTATCCCTTTAACTTACATATTTTTATTTTCACGTAATTGATAACCCCCTTTATTTACATTATAGATTATAGTGTTCAACTACTAAATTACTTGAAATGCCCATCCCTATAATAAGGTCTAGTAAGCCTACACAGATGATAATACAGCAAGTTTGTGTGCGTAGGAAGTGAGCATCCATCTTGTTAAACTGGCTCAATGCCAGAGCAGTTCTGAATAAAAAGAATGACTAGCAAGACAGGGATCTGACGTGACTCACAAACGTGTGAACAAACATCTCAAGCTACACATTACAGTTACTGCCCACTTCTGCATCCAGGCTTAACAACGCAATGGAAGAGAATCTCAGTTATCTAAAGACACAAGTGCCGTCATAAAAATACACTCGAATCACTTAGAGGAACTGAATGACTATGTGCCATTCGAGTAAGTTGTGGGAAGACATTCCAACTAAACAATCCTTTTTCATTCCGCTTGCTTAACACGGGCAGATAAGACATGACGTCATAGTCTGCTCCAATTGCTATCTCATTTCAATATCTGCGCACACTACACAACAACATTCAGGAAGAGTACAGTTTAAATGACAGATTTCAGACTGGTGGTTTCCAATTAGTAATCCAAACATGTGACTGCTGTTCATCAAATTGAGTAATAATCCAGGGGCGCTGTCCTTTTAGACAACAACTGCTGCTTGTGACGCTCCAGTCAGAAATAGGTGTTGTGGGAAATTTGATAGGCCTATATAATATCCAAACAGATATTTGCTATAAAACTGAAAAGGAAAAAAACTGCACACTTCACTCCTAGATCTAGTATGATGTAATTTAGATTAGCAATCAGAACGGCAAGTTAGAACAATGCTGACAACACTTGAGGATACTATGTGGGTTAATACAGACCAGAGTTTTATCATCTTCAATATCTCAAATTTGTTCCCACCAGATAGATAAAATGGAGACTTTCACTTAAATCTTCTGCTTCTTCGGTTTTTCTTCTAGAAAATCGTAGGCCTAATGTAAAACTGCAATTTCTTGCTTATCTCATACTAAGCAGCACTCAATAGTTTCAGAAATTAATGTCACTGTCTTTTCAAGAGTGTCTGTGTTTTTACATCATGTGCACTACAAAGTATAGGCTACTGGAGAAGCGAAGTATATTTTGGGTTTAGATGGGTTTTCTCTATATAAATGCAACAGAAGTGAAAGAAAGCGAGTCATTCACTTTCTCCACAGGGAATTTGGCTGATTTTTAACAACTTGCAAACCAAACCTTTACAGACAGACCTTGAGCTACAAGGTTAAAGGCATATGATTTTGTTAATGACATGCATTATTTCAACTTAAAAAAAATCTACCAATCAGAGAATCAAAAAGAGCAATCCACAACAAAAGAACTCTTTAGCAATAACTGCAAATGCAAATAACGCGACAGTCAGTTTCCCTTCGCTCTCAAAATACGTGTAACACAATCAACCGTTTTATATTTATCTGTCATTTTTTATTTGATTGTCATTTGCAGTGCTTTGTGGGATTGTTGTTCTTTCCTTCGTTAAAGCCATGAAGCACACAGTCATGTAACTTTGTCTTTTTGTCTGAGTTTTAAATACTTTTTAGCTTGAAGCTTCAAATCAAAGTTATTAATGGTGTGATTTACCTAGAAGCTGGTTGGTTAATTAACAATTTAGACACTTCTTTTTAAAGACTTTTAATTTCTATGGAAAAAATAAATAAATTAAATAATACTTCCGGAACCAAGGTCGCTGAAGAAGCTGACGGGCAGTATTGCGCTGCGTCCAAAATCGAGTAATTCCCTATTGCAGCAGCTTATGCGAAAAACAGTAGGCAAACAGTCCCTGCATGACCTACTAAAGTTACTTCTGGAGAGATTCTGAAGTGAGCATTCGATGGACACTTTACTATCCCATGAGGCCATGGGAGAGGATTTATGAATGGCAGTGAAGCGACACAACTGACGCTGGTAGATCAGGTGACAGTAACAACATGGCGGATGTCCGAATATCATACTAACGTTACCTGCATTCAAAATATAGGCCTATCTATGTAATGTAGGCCTACTTTAAACGATCGCGAAGTACACCCCATATAGCAATTACCTTACAACTTTTGTAAAAAAGCTTTCATGTCCATAGAGCTTGTAGCCTAATTACAATTTGTAAACTGGGCATTTTCTAAGAGCTGCTGACCACTACAAATTAATTTCGGCATAGGCCTAGTTGCCAGAGAATTATTCTTGGAGGAAACAAACTTCCAGATTAGGCTAACGCTTTGAGTCGATCGCTCCACTACAGTCATATTCTGTTCCAATCCAGCATTCAGTTATGTTGCTTGGTGACACACAAAGTCTTTTGGAAATATTTTCATTAGCGAAGACGACTTATTAACTGTAACGTTACTTAACTGTTACTGTTTGAAAGCAATAACAACACTCTTTCGCATAAATTACCGCTTAATTATAACTGCTCTTAAAGGAGTAGTTCACTTTTAAAATGAAAATTCTGTCATCATATACTCACCCTCATGTTGTTTCAAACCTGTATCATGAATTTCTTTCTTCTGCTGAACAGAAAGGAAGATATTTAGAAGAATGTCAGTAACCAGACAGTTTCTGGTTCCCATTGACTTCCATAGTAGGAAAAAAATATACTATGCAAGTCAATGGGAACCAGAAACTGGCTGGTTACTGACATTCTTCTAAATATCTTCCTTTCTGTTCAGCAGAAGAAAGAAATTCATACAGGTTTGAAACAACATGAGGGTGAGTATATGATGACAGAATTTTCATTTTAAAAGTGAACTACTCCTTTAATGCGGTTTCATTTATCCGACTTCAACTGTTTAATTTTGTTCCTTTTAATTAAAACACATGTTAGGAGTTGACAGTCAAATTAAACATAATTGATAACTCAATTAAGTCCCCTGAGATATGAAAGAGCAGCCTGAGCAGTGCAATTCCTAATGTCAACAAATCTGTTTCCCACGACCATGAACTAAAAAAAAACACAAATGTCGATCCTCGGACATACGGCAGCATCAGCGGGAGCTGGGTCGCAAGCAATCCCAGGTCATCATAACTTTATGATAGAGAGCCGCACCTTGCACAAAAGCCCCCCAGCATTCACCCAAGTGCGCCACAAACATATACAATACAGGCGGGTGTGGATGTGTGATTATCAATTGCCGGAGAAGGAATGAATCGATCTGCCCAACATGTCTTAGGCGGGGTGGGTGACCTTACCTGGCGTGGTAGTGGGAGGTAAAGAATCTGCCATCGGCCCACCGGTGTGACCGACGTTCTGTCGTCCACAGATGAACTCGGACACGGACTTGGAGTGTCCACAGACTCGTGAGCTTTGCGCTGTGCTTACATTCACGGCTACTGATGTTTCCTCATTCTTATCACTGCTATGATAAGGAACATCCCACTCTTAAAGTTGCAACCCCGTACAGCAATGTTCAAAGCTGTGACCCACACGGTCCGGTGGACTTAAGTTACTCGGATTCGAAAGTGGAAATATCCCCAGGACAAAAGGCGTTTGTAAAGATACTTGGACGTACAAAATTGTCCTGTCGACGCATGGTGTGTTTGCATGCATGCAGATAGTGCCAGTCCAGTCCTGCAGAGGGCAGCATGATTCTACATGCGCAACACAGAGGAAGAGGAAACCCGGAAGAGTCTAGAGTCGGCTTCTGCGCTTTAAAGGAATAGTTCACTTAAAAAAAATGAAAATTGTGTCATAATTTACTCACGCTCAAGTTTTCAACCCTGTATGCATTTCTTTCGTCTGCTGAACACAAAAGAAGATATTTTGAAGAATGTCAGTAAACAAACAGTTGATGGGCCCCATTGACTTCCATAGTATTTTTTTCCTACTATGGAAGTCAGTGGGGTCCATGAAGTGTTTGGTTACCGACATTCTTGAATCTTCTTTTGTGTTCAGCAGAAGAAAGAAATTAATACAGATTTGGAACAACTTGAGGGTAAGTAAATTAAGTCAGAATTTTAATTTTTAAGTGAACTATTCATTTAAGTGTTGTGAATTTCTATATTCTGCATGGCAAATATAAAGCGTCTTCCAGAATAATCGCTGCAAAAATCCTTAATTCTTATTATGAATAAGAAAATTAAACTCTATGAAAATGTTGTAGACAAATTCTTCAATATACAATCATAAAACATATGGATCTTGAATTTGTTTTGGGGGAAACAAATCATGTTAATTTAATATAATTTAATTTGATAATATTGTATTTTCTAAATAATCTATACTTGTTTATTAACCGTCTATTTGTAACTTTCATCTGTGTCAAATGGGTGAAACAACACAATGTTATATAGTTGATGATGGTAATCCTCGTCGCGATCTCTTTCAAGCATTCTCGATGTAGAGAGAATATTTGAAAAGACTGTGGCTTTTAAGTCACGTTGACTGTGGTACTCAAGTTTGAAAAGCAAATATGCTGAATTCAGAACGCATGCATATCACTCTTACTATTTTTGCCATAGGAAGTTACGGTAAGAGTACTACGGTAGTATACGGTTCCGAATTCAGCAATAGACCCTTCCACTATGCTGACATATTATGCTCTCGCTCAATGTTTTCTTATTTAACAAGATTGCCACTGTTTTATCTACAAAGACTGTTTGAAAACACTTGATTTCTTTAAAAAAAAAACACATATATACCCCAATAAAATATCTTCCACAATTTTCCTTTTTTTTTTTTTTTTACAGAGAGAGGCTTATAGAGAGCTGCCATGTTGAGATCGCATGAGACCAGCTGAATAATACTTGGCTGCATCCAAAATCACATACTTCCCTACTGTAAAGAATGAAAAACAGCATGTGACAAAATAAGCGTGTCTGAATTCACAGTACTCATAAAAGATTAGGCAAAAAGCACCCTGATGACCTACTACTTCCGGCGAGATTCTGAAGTGTGCATACGATGTGCACTTGACTATCCCATGAGGCCACGGTAAAAGATTTATGAATGGCAGTGAGGCGATGTAACTGACGCTGGTAGATCACATGATAATGACAGCATGGTGAATGTAGTACATCCAGATTACATACTACACACATTTATACTATATAGAAAATACTTGTTAGCTGTCATAAAGTAATTACTTATTTTAAAATAAGTACCTACTCAAGAGTATGTGATTTCGGACGCAGACCTTGTTTTATTTTAGTAACCCCTGTCAGATTGAATAACACCTTTAAACTACCCATGATGCATTTTAAAGGACATTACACAAGATTAATTAAATTGCACATCACACTGATGTTATCTTTATTAAGTGACGCTCAACTGCGTCTCTACCAGTTCCAAAATAAAAGCATTTCAACCTGTGTTAGTATAATTAACACAAGCCTCATGATGTTCATGTGTGGCTCAGCTAATTTAGCACACACTTCTGTGGCTGTGAGGACACGTGTCTTTGTGACGGCAGAGCTCCTTCCACTCTGTGTCAAATCGGCTCTGTGGCAGCTTCAGGTGAATTGAAATCATGGCCGGAGGGAATTCAGGTCAGCTTTCATAAAAAAAAAAAAAAAAACAAGTGCACAGAGGCACAATTCATCCATACATTCACCCGGCACTACACCAATCCATCGTTCATTCTCAAGTATCTCTAATCTTCATCTTTTCCTCCAGTTTTGCTCAGCTATAGAAAAAAAAAAACAAGAAAGAAGACAAGAAATATGTAAAAATATTATAAGCGTGGACTACCGTTTAAAGATTTGGGATTGCGAAGATTTTTTTATGTTTTTGAAAGGAGTCTCTTATGCTCACCAAGGCTGCATTTATTTGAACAAAAATGCGGTAAAAACTAATATTGTGAAATATAATAAAAAAATGCCATGTAATTCTTTTTTTTCAATATGCTTTGATGAATAGAAAGTTCAAAATACAATTTATTTGAAATAAAAAATAAAAATATATTTAACATTATCAATGTCTTTACTGTCACTTCAATTTAATTTGTCCTTTCTGAATAAAAGTATTACTTAAAAAAGATTAAAAACATCTTACTGACCCCAAACTTTTGAACAGTAGTGTATGTATCACATAATCCATTTGATAGTTGTAGTATTCCAAGTAGTCCAAGTGTAGTATTTCTAAACATTGTTTCATTATGCCATTCACTAATTTGACTACCTGAATATTTAATTCAAAATACAGAGGGCCCCACACATATTTGAATACTTCAGCCATTCATAATCTGTATGTATCCATTGCATTAGATAATAAAATATCAAACCAAATGGCATCATAAAAATATATGCTAGACACTTTCTCAAAACTAACTTTTTGGTTTACTGTCTTTAAACCATCTGCTCCCAAGGCGATTTGTAGTGGATGTATGAAGTCAGTTCACACAGGTGTCCTATAGTAGAGCATATGAACTAGGCCCAAACACTTTTGTCTATTGTCCACTTGTCTATCGTTTTATTATTTAAAGCCTCAATTTCACATTTCTGTGAAACGCTTGCATCGTTTTTCTTTCAAATAAACACTGTTTGGTTGGATATTTGCTATCTAATGTCAGAACATTCAAACAGTTTGTCTTAAGTATGACCTTAGAGTCCAAACACTTCACTTTATATTATATCTTAAATATAAATTACTTACATGCTGCTTGGTGAACAGAAAACGTGGCAACGTATGGTCAGGATCCCCATACAAAAAGAAAAAAAAAGACACATTATAAAACAAGTCTCTGAATGTTTAAAGGCCCCGAAAATACTTCAAGCGAAATCGGCAGAAACAACTAGTGTGACGTCATTTCGAACAAAATCAGGCCAAAAAGAAGTTCGTTTGGTGTTCATTTAGGGAGTTCAAAACAGCTTCAGTGCTCTTCTGGAAAAGTTCGCTCTGGCCGGTAAACAAGTCACGTCAAATCACTTTTATTTTATATAGCGCTTTGTACAATACAGATAGTTTCAAAGCAGCTTTACAATGATGCATTTAGGCTGTTGTTCAGCTGAAGTCAGTTCAGTGTTGATTCAGTTCAGTTCCGTTGTAAAGATCATCAATAATTAGTTCATTTCAACTATAAAGCACTTCTGCAGAAAACAGTGATGTCATCGTCCAGCTCAGTTCACTTCTCTCATACAACACCATAAGTACAGTCAGATCAATAATATTGTTGAATATTATGAATATTAAGTAAACATCTTCGAGCTAACATTGGTCCGTGGCAATTACATAATAGGTAGGTGTGGCTCTGAGGCTTTGGCGTAGAAATCTTCTCCAGTTAATTTCTTCTAGGGTTGTGCTTGTGACGGTACCAAAATTTCAGTAGTCAGTGCCAATGCTAGTAAAATCGTGTGGTTCACTGTACCAATTTCAGAACCAGAGCAAAACTGTTGAAATAAGTCCTCTAAAAAATGTAGTCCCGTTTTGTCTCATCCGTTGGTTATCACTGTCAATCATCGCAGTGTCCGATTCAATCATGCATTTAAATATGGTTGTCAATCCAGAAACTTTGCAGTGTACTCATCAGCATGAAAAACTAAACTTGATTGTGAATGGGTAATAAACAGAAAGCAAGAGAAGAGCCCTCCCTTTATAAACACTACAGCTGTCAATCTCTAAAGCGCAACTGAATTCTGCACTCTCGCAAAAAACTCAACTCAAGTTGTCTTAATTGTACAATCAATCTCTTATTTGCATTGCGTTTACACTTTGTTGGTTATAATGAAAGGATTCGTGAGCGTGCAGCTCATGTTAAAAAAAACATGCGTTTATAGCTGTGTTCTGACTCACTTACTGACTAGCACCTCTGATTTGTCATTGTGTTCACATGTTCGACAGGTATGTTTGTGATTGGCTACAATGCTTAATCCTGTTGAGCATAAAAACACGCTGTTATTGTTAGTTCACCAAAACATTTAAATTCTATAATTTACTCATCCTTACGTTGTTTCGAAACTGAGAGTTTCTTTCTTCTGTTGAACTAAAAAAGAAGATATTTTGAAGAATGTCGGTAACCAAACCATAGTCCATAGTAGAAAAAAAAAGGAAGTAAATGGCTACCGATGACTGTCTGGTTACCAACATTCTTCAAAATATCTTCTCTTGTATTCAACAAGTTCGGAACAACATAAGGGTGAGTAAATGATTGAATTTTCATTTTTGGGTGAACTATCCCTTTAACCTTTGAGACTCAGAGTGCGCTCAACCAAACATGAACGAAAACATTTGAAAGCATCGTCTATAAGCGGAAATGCTGGTAATGCTGGAATAGTCAACTTTTCTTTGTTTTTTTAGTATTACTGTTACATTTTTAGTACTACTGACAACCCTAATTTCTTCTGTTCAATCCGTCGAGGTTAGACGCGAGTAAAAACATGAACACACTGAGAGCCGTATTATAATAGAAATTAAAGTTGTAATTCTAATTTTAGGAGCCACTGACACTGTTTTTTCTTGTTTAATACTGTAAAGCTGTTTGCTTTTAAACAATCTACTGTATAAAATGCTATATAAATAAACGCGACGTGACTATACTAGTGCCGAATTGCAGAGATTGCGCAAACATAGACATCGCTATGATCAGATGCTTTTTTAACTGTTGTTTTTTTCACCGCTGTCTTTTTGTAGTGTGTTTATTTGTTTATTGAGAGAAAAGTGTGCAGCACATATTAACATTTCGGGATGTCCGCTAACAGTATACTGCTGCTCACTTATTTCAAACTGATTTTTATCCCTAAGCGAGGAACGAAAAAGAACATCGCCATGTGTACATCAGGGGCCTTAAGAATGTGCATTTATATTTTAAGCATCAAGTAAATCATTCTATTTGAACTTACCTTAATAACATCTATCCAGTTCCAACCTCTTGGTAGTTCACCCTTATTATCTGTTCATTGCAAAGGGCAGTTTCACATCAGTGTGCACTCAAACAACAAAGACAAACATCTTTCGTTTTTTTTTGCCAATTATACTAACCTGTTCTTCCAATCAGTTTCCTCTTCTGTGATTTGGTTAGTTGCTCTTTCTTCTCCTTCTTCTTCTTACTGACAGAGGTGGAATTATTCATGACATCGCTGCTGGATATCAAGGTCTGAGAAACAATACCAGTTGTTAATTTTTTTGTGACAAAGTCATTCTGAACAATCAGTTTCCATAGCTACAAGAGACCTTCACACTGTTCTTTTGAGGTGATGGAATTCTTTAAAGATATAATGTCAAGTATATCAGAAAGCACTAGTGCAGACAGTGCAGAATATATTCAGAGAGCCCAACGCGTCAAGAATACAGACCACAGCGGTTGACACGGGCTGGTGGTTTTCCATGAGTGTTTCCTGGTTCTCTTTGGCCCACTCAAAAAGTGTGTACATCATGGCCGTGCCGAGGTTGGCCTCCACCTGTTCGCTCATCTTCGAGAGAATGTACTGCTTTGTCTCCAGCGATCTAAAATTAGAAGGTTCAATTAATCCTGTTAAATCCAATAACCTACTTGCACTGTGAAATATGATATTCAATATAAATCTAATAGAATGTCAAGTACCATTCAAAGGCTTGGGGCAAGCAAGTTTAAAAAAAATAAAATAATAATACTTTTATTCAATAAAAAAGTGGCAGTAAAGACTTTTACATTGTTACAAAAAGTTCAAATAAATGTTCTGTTGCACTTTCTATTTATTAACGAATACTGAAAGAAAAAAATGCATCACGGTTTCCACAAAAATATTAAGCAGCACAACTGTTTTCAACACTGATTGATAATAAGAAATGTTTCTTGAGCACGAAATCAGCATTTTAAAATGATTTCTGAAAGATCATGCGACACTGAAGACTGGAGTAATTATGATGAAAATTCAGCTTTGCCATCACAGGAATAAACTACATTTTAATATATTTTAAAAGCAAGCTATTTTAAATTGTAATCACAATTACACATTTTTCATTTCAAATTTTTCCATAGTTTTCCAGCCTCAAATGTTCAAACCTTTTTCAAAGAATAATAAAAAAATAAAAAGAATACAGGCCATAGTTAACACAAATGGTTTATATACAGCGTTATTTCAGCATTATATTTGGTATATAGTTCAGTCACCTGTAAATATTTTTTTTCATTGGTTTTCTCAAATGGTGTGAAGAAACCTAAAATGCTTTATAACCTGCATATATTCAACTCACATCAGTTCGATACTGTAAATGTGGTCTGATGTTGCATGATAATTGTTTGCTCCTTTATTTGTTTATGGTTTAAGTGGCCCTGGCATTTGAGTAAACATTATTTTAGTGAAGTTCAAAACAGGCTCACTTATGTTAAAGACAGTTTTGCATAATGAAAAGTTGCGACATGAATTCATTCATTTGCGTTTGACAATCACTAAAGGATCAATAAACTTTTGGCATGGAAAGACTGCTAATACGATACATTTGTTTTTAGAAATTCTTAATTATATAGTTTAGAAAACTGAATAGGGCCAATAGTCTGGAGACACAAATATGCCCCCCCCCCTTATCCAGACCATACTTGGATATTACTCAAATCAAATATTTCACATATACATAATATTTCACAATACAGCCTTGGTTAGCATAAGAGACTTAGCCTATATCAAAAACATCTTACTGAACGTAAACTTGTATATTAAAAATATAAACATATCCAGTGCAAATAATCTGACATATCTTGGTCAAGTAGCAACAATCTACGAACTTAGGTTAGAAAATTTTAGCCACAATGAAAGGCTAAAACAATTATACTGGGAACAACTTACATTTTGTTGTTGAAAAAAGTATCTAATGATATGTGCGGTGCAGTTTCAGGATAGTTCTCTGGCCAAGACACTTCTAGCAGGAAGGATTTAGTGTCATCAACATCTCCTATCTACAAATAAAAAAGGGGACAAAAATTACATTAGCAAAAACCTTTGGACAAGGTACAATAGTAGTGCTATACTATATGTTTTTACCAAACATATTATTAATACAATATCATCTCTAAACCAACAATATATGAATAGGGTAATGAGTTAAATCCATTATATAATAACGTATAATCTCATGCCATCACCAAAGTGAGAGTAAGAGTGTTATACCACTAAAGGCGCTCCAATTTATTTATTTACTTCGCATTTCACTTCTGCTCTAGCTTGTTTTTTATACCTGTCTATTAGATAGATAGATCTAGTCAAGTTTGCTAAATAAATTCATGCAAATAGTGTTAATTTCACTTGTACGGCATAGGCTAAATAAAACATCACTGTAAGTCAAAGTAAACAGTATTTGGTGTATTTATGACTTTTTCCACACCACTGAACTGAAGTATGAGTGTCGAGAAGCAGTTCTTACCCTGAACTGGAAAGAAACAGAGCTGAGCTCTTTAAAGCAGTCATCTCCTTCATAGATTGAACGCAGAGCCTCCAACTCCATCTGTACAAGAACACTTCAGAGTCAACAACAATAACCCTGCACTACCATGGTATCACCATGTTTTGGACATTTACAGTTGTATTTTCCTAGTATACTGACTGATATACCATGGGACATACAAATGGAAACACTAGGTTAATATCATCGCTGTACCACCACTTAACTTTTTTTGTATAGTGTTATTCAATTTCAGAATGAAATGTGGCCATAAACAATGTGTTCATTAAGTTTGTGGTTAGGTTAGAATACACAGCATTTATAAAACTTCCACAATGCATGTAGTGAGCATCTTTTAGCTCATGTTAGCTTTAGCTGTATCTGTCTCACCTCCTGGTCTTCATTGGCAGTCATGTTTTTTCGCCAATCTAACTCTTTAAACCAGTCATAAACAGCGCTGGTGTATCAGCGGACTGTGGTCAAAATAAAGTTTAAACACTAATGAAGATCAACATGCTTTAAGAATCCTGTAACTGTAACTCCTGTACGAATATAGTCAGTCTCGCACAGTCTACTCAACAGAGAAGAGTGTCGCCTCAGATGATAGTCACGGTTACTGTCCCCTGCAGGACTGGAGTACAGAAATACACTGGCACTGCAACACCTCTTAATATACAGTAGATGGCGACAAAACACTGTATTTGAATGAAATTGCGCATTGTGTCATATTTCAAGTATCAAAGCTAAAAAAAAGCTAGTGGGTTAATAAGAAAATTTGCATCTACCCACAAAAAGTGATATTTTCCCGTTAAAAAGCATTACACTATCAAAGGCATCAGGCTTTACAGCCTACACATTTAGTTTATTTTTCCTTTCTTTTTTTTTTAGAGTCACTTGAAAAAAGTGTAGGTTTCGAAAAAAGAATTACACAAATGCTTGTTGTCTCTATCATATCTTTTCTATGTTGGTTTCAAACATCTTCTTCAAACCCTCTTAAATTGGAGTCATTTTTTGTGACTCTAATCCAAAAATTCAATAGGCCTATTTATCATATTTTATAACAGCTATTGGATAAACAAGATAATAAAATAACACTGAAAACGAAGTCAACAGTCAATTTTATATTAAGATTTTAATTAAGTGCTCAAGAGTAGGCCTATTTTTCATAAATGTCAGGTTGGGGGCAAGTTGTCAGATGTTTAAAATGTTATATTTATTAGGTGCAGTGTGTGTGTGTGTGTGTGAGTGTGTGTGTGTGTGTGTGGTGTGTGTGTGTGTGTGTGTGTGTGTGTGTGTGTGTGTGTGTGTGTGTGTGTGTGTGTGTGTGTGTGTGTGTGTGTGTGTGTGTGTGTGTGTGTGTGTGTGTGTGTGTATGTGTGGACATGTTTTTCTATCCTGGTGGGGACTTAAACCCGAATGCACACAGACTCATGGGGACTTGAGTCTCTGTGGGGACCTAAATAGAGGTCCCCATGGGCACAAAAGTTTATAAATCATACAGAATGAGTTTTTTTTAAAAATGTAAAAATGCAGAAAGGTTTCTGTGATGGGTAGGTTTAGGGGTAGGGTTAGTGTAAGGGGACAGAATATACAGTTTGTACAGTATAAAAACCATTATGTCTATGGAGAGTCCTCATAAAGATAGCGCACCAGACGTGTGTGTGTGTGTGTGTGTGTGTGTGTGTGTGTGTGTGTGTGTGTGTGTGTGTGTGTGTGTGTGTGTGTGTGTGTGTGTGTGTGTGGTGTGTGTGTGTGTGTGTGTGTGTGTGTGTGTGTGTGTGTGTGTGTGGCGTGTGCGTGTGTAAATGATGACTGAATTTACATTTTCTCAGGTGAACTGTTCCACTACTCGCAGGTACCATTGTGACAACTGAAAACTGAAGTAATCTGCTAAGTATTTAACTTATGTTTTATGCAAAAAGTTTTCATTATGCATTATCTGAAGCTCATCAATTCCTATCTGCAATCTAATTATAAAGGCTTCACTTATATAATCTAATCAGAACAAAACAATATCATTTTACACCTTTTGCTTAATAGTTCACATTTACATAGTAATCAGGAAAAAGCTCATTCAGACTTTCATTGCAAGGACCTTCACAGCGACATGTCGGTTATTAGCACTCATTTACATGTGGTTTACGGGTCAACAAGACGTCCTCGTGATTAAAGCCCTCTCTGATTATTGAGCAAACCCAACCTGCCTTTAAAGACAGAGAGTCGAGGGCAGAAGATTACATCCCAGCTCACTTCTGACAGACCGATAGCCAAATTACCTGTTGGGAAGATTTACTGTTCTAATTTCAGATCTATTTCACCAGACCTCTTCCATTAAACCAGCCATCCAAAAATAAGTTTAGAAAAGACACAACTCAGGGGTCAAGAATAAATCATTGATCATCTCTCTGAAAATGCAATATTTATCATAAATCTTATGAGCACAGGAGATGGGATGTTGCTCAAAGTTTACTGTTCTGAGTCAACACACACATACTTGTGATGTGGGGAAGCAAGGAGTCATTTAATGACACTCTCCATAAGAATTCTGCTATGTGCATTTACTTTCGAGCATTCTGACCGCTTGATTCAGTTCTGCGACTTGTTTTTGTACTCCCAAAGCTTACGTGGCAGAGCATATGGCACTGTGGAGCCAAAAGTATATTTTACAGCATTGTATGTTTCTTTAGGCAGGGGACTGCAGGCAGCTGGCCAACGCTTTTACTCCCACAGTCTGAATTACATGACTGGTTGGCTCTACACAATCTCTTTTACGACAAAGTTGCAAGGGGACTATTGTGTGTGTGTTGTTGTAAAGCATTTGTGTGCTTGCTTTGATGGTATTGCAGTGTTTAAAAACTGAATGGCATTAACATTTCCTGATGAGTGAGTAATGATAGTCACAGAAACCACATACTGAACATGATCCGTTTAGAGATCCATTGTTTCCGAGCCCACAGCCTCTCTGCCAGCCTTTCATTTTGGATCGCAGTGTTGTTATGTGCCTGCTGGAAACAAAAAGCTTAAACCTAAACCAGCCTAAGCTCTAACTTATGCAGAACTGTAAAAAAAAAATGTTTTTAGTAATTGTAACACTTATAATAAGCATATGGTAATACAGTAATTACAAATCATTTGCAAACTAGTAGTTAATTCATTAATATATTGGTCTCTACATTTTGTAATATAATAATACACTATAGTGAGTTCTTAATTCATTGTCACTGTAATTAATTATGAATGTTTAATTAGCTCATTTTTAAAGAGTTAGATAATGTTTTTTATACTTTGTTAACAACTTATTAATAGTAAATAGTTCTCACTTTAGATCAGGTCACAGCAAATCTGAAAATGACATTAATTAAGTGCTTTAAACCAACCTTTAGTAGCATTAATTGCACTGGTATACACACACACACACACACACACACACACACACACACACACACACACACACACACACACACACACACACACACACACACACACACACACACGAGCTTCCATGTTTTAAAGAGTCAACATTGTATCCAATTATTTTGGAGCCTAATTATGCCTGATTATATCATAATTTAAATTTTTTGTCATCATTTAGACGTTTTAACTCGTAATTATGACTTTTTATCTCACATTTTCTACTGTTTGTGCAATCATTTAGACTTTTTATCTCATAATTTCGCTTGTATGTCTTAATTAGCCTATGATATACCAAAGCATATTTGTTATAGGCCTTATTATGTGGTTAAAATTAGCTTCCATACATTAGTCATATAAACCAACCAACTAAAACAAGCCTGACCATTTCAGACCAGCAAAGCAGCTGCTGTTTTTCTCAGCAGGGGTCTGTTGAATACAGTGATCAATGAGTCATAAATCCACTATCTGCCCGGAGGAAAGCCCTGGCAATGTGCGCGCACTTTCAAGTGCCCAAGGGGCTTCACTATTCTCATCCTTCCTGCCTTGCTTGTGTTCTCTGCTCGTAGTAGGACAGTTTACGAACATATAATGGTTCGTGTGGCTCAGGCAAATCGAGAGGGCAGAGCTTAGCTGACTCAATTGCATCTATTTCTTCTGGTTTCCTCTCACGCTGGCGAGTGAATCCAGCGCGAGGCGAGACGGAGAACAGCACCGACCGCCACAGGGATGTATACCAAACACAGACAGAAAAACGGACACATTTCATCGACACGATATGTGCTTGTATTGCTATCGCTTTTTCTGTTTAACGGTTTACTGGAAATTGTAGGCGGAAATCCTCGGGAGGAAGGTAAGACAGCGCTTTCATACCCCAGAAAGTTCTCCTTTAGCTTATCAACCAGTTGCGCGCATCCAAGAAGTTCATTTTTGCTGGGAAAACATTTTTAAGTAGCTTCGAAAAGTGTAGCTTTTGATGCATAAAGCTAAACATTGTTTGCTTAGGTTACTGTGTAAAGAAAAGCTCGTTGAGCAATAATTCATCAGTGATTTCTCTTCCATATAAGGATGTGGATGTTGCCCATGTTGACTAATGCAAGAATACTACTTTATTCTCAGCTGATTGTTTACTTTAATATTGCTATAAACGTCAAGACATAATCAAATGTGATTGCACCTAATATTGACCTCAACTGAAAATGCAAAAGGAGAAAATGTGACATTGCAAATCAATTCAATCTAACCGTTAAATCGGAACGGCTTACAGACATTTAAAAGTACAGTAACCCAATAGGGTTAGTGACCGATAAGCAACAGTACTTTTTAACAGTAGGATATTTTTGTTCACTAGCCAACTTCAGCACATTAGCCTAACCGGAGTATAGCGCACGTTACTAAATTTACAGCGTGAAACATCGGCGCTATTCTATGAATTAGCTTTGAATTACTCTAGCCTACATTCTTTTAAGTGAAAAAAAAACCCATAAAAAAACATCTAGCGTGATCAGTAGTCTATATAGCCAGATTCTCAAACGAGTGAGTTATGATCCGGTTATTTTTGTGAATCAAAAACATGCATCTCAACCGGAATAATCCGAATTCCAAATGATTGACTATGATAAATTGGTATATAACCTATTTATTTAATCAAAAACATACATTGCGTTTACAAAATATTTTTTTAGTGAATCAAAAACAGTAGGCTATGCCTAGCCTTCGCGAAAGATCAAAATATCGCCTAGCGATTGACGAACGAATAATTGATTATGCGCCGATTTGTAGTGAATCTAAAACACTTACCGAATCATTTGGAGTGACTTCTGAATTAATCTGTAATTTATTGCAAGTTACTTTGGTCATGTCCAAAAAGGAAAGAATGACTAAATTGATTTTTTTGATTGTAGCCTATGCTATCCTATTTTTTATGCATTAGTGCCTATTATTGATTTAATTATAGGTAGGCTATCTATCATTGTCATTCATTAACTATTTCAGTCTCGTGATGATTCAGTGGGCCATCTCTCATCATATGTGAGAGACTGTCCATTAATTTTCTTGCCAATGGTTTTTCCGGGGTTGCAAAGTCTTTTTCCAAACCTCCCCATTACATGGCTTGGGACTCAGGCATTCACACCAACAGACAATTTAGCGTCTTCAATTCACCTATAGCCGACTGCAGGTTTTTTGGATTGTGGTGGAGGAAACCGGGAGAACATGTAAACTACACAGTAAGCCGGGACTCGCTGTGAGGCAACAATGCTACCCTGTGCTGGCAATTATATAGGTTTATTAACATGCAAAAAAGTGATAAGTCAAACACACACCCTTTTAACTTTAACCTTAATCAATCACACCTGAGCCAGCTAATCAAGGGCTGCATCCGAAATTGCACTCTTCCCTACTAGGCTATAGTAGGCGAAAAACATTATGTCCGAATTTACAGTAGCCTACTCATTAAAGAGTAGGAAAAAAGTACCGGATGACCTACTACTTCCGGTGAGATTCTGAAGTGTACGTATGATGGACATTTTACTATCCCATGATGCAACAGGAGAGGATTTGAATGGCAGCGAACATAGACATAATAAATACATAGACGCCCTATTGGCCGCTGGAGCGTACGTCAACGGTGCCGCCATATTGGGGATGGCAACTCTCTCATACCTCTTTGGAATTGAGAAAAATGCCTGTTTTGTGCGCTGCTTGGGGCTGTACAAGTCGCCACACAATTGAAAACAGCTTTCGAGGAATTACCTTTCACAAGCAAGACTGAACGTTTGGTTTTGTGTAGTGTAGTTGTTTAAAGCTCAAATATGTGGTTTGTTTATAAAGATAGCACCTATTTAAAAATTTGATCTGATGTTTTCAGAGTTGTAAGATGCGATCACCGGGCGCTCAGAGCTCGTCTACCCCGCCTGGAACAGCCGTACCTCGGCCAGTGCTTCTGACGTTTGCCGCTGGCTCGGATATGTCTCTAGTCTAGTGGTTAAACACGAGATATAATTCGTCTTGTGTATATCTAACGGGCGATCTTTGGTCTCATTAATCTATAAATGGTTCCCTGGTAAATCGTTTTGGCTGAGGGCAAAGTCAAGTTTCATAACTTTATATTTAGGCTATTTTAACGTTGTCTCCTGCTGTATGTTTGACTGAAGCTACTTCTGTTATAATGGCTATTACTGATCAATAAAACTGAAATTTAACAAAAAGAGTTAAATTTATTTATTTATTTAACTTATTTTTATTGTGTATATTCTGTAATTTATATTTCTTATTATATTGCTATTATTATAGTAGCCTATTATTAATAAACTATATGCTATTGTCAATATTTTTATGATTGTATTATTGTACTTATGATCTTATATAATTATACTATTCATTACTATTTTATTTGCTGTATACTACTTTGTTTATTTTATTGACTAAACTATTGACTATTACATCTAACTTTGTTATATTTACTATTTACATTGCACTGTAGTTGTACCATAACATAGCCTATGTATTATCATAAAGGATCCATCAGTTATCTTTGTTATTGCTAAAATCTGGTCAATCACAGAAAATCGTTTTTCCACAATAATAAAACTTAAATTATATCTCAGTATGGGGGTCTTCACCATTCTTATTCAAGAATAAAAAGCCAGATACATGACAAGCCTGAGCTTTGACCATTCTTTATTAAAAAATATATATTTTACAAGTCTAACTATTGAGATTTTAAATAACTAGAGAAGGAACTTTTTGTACACCACATACAAAGCACTGAAATCGGTTGATAAATGTAAATACAGTTCCCCTTCAGTCGCTCACGTTCGACGTGACGACGTTAGGGGATCACTTCAGGGAGCCCTATCAACTTCGAGTGTCTACAGAACAAGCCAATGAACGTTGGCGTGCGTGAAACGCGTCACGCGCCCCGCCCCGCAGCGCGGGTATAAACAGGAAGCGGACGCACCCACTCATTGTCTTTCGTTTCGGAGCCGAGCTTTCGTTTTGACTCTGAGTTTCTGCAGACTGCTGCATCGATCGTTGAAGACTTCAAAGAGAATACTCTGTTCCAGTGCTGGTGTGACGGCGCGATCAGCGGTGGCCGCGAGCATTACAGCTCACAACTGCTGTTTTCACAGCATTGCTTGTGTGTGTGTGTGTCTGTATGTGTCGGTCTCGGTGGGCGTTCCTCTCGTGAGTGTGTACCCCGATTACACCGCGGCTATCCCTGGGTGCTTCAGCACTGAGAGAGTTATTTTTTCTCTTTATATTTTTTGTTTTCAACTAAAAGAGCAACACAAGCGTGACGCTGCATCCTTTTCAGGATGACATTCCGCTTGTGCGTTTCTTGGTGCGGTTGTTCCCTGGCGCCAGCAGACGGCCACAATTGTTGCCTCTCGTGTTTGGGCATTCAGCACGCTGAAGCAGCTTTTGTGAATAGTTCATGTTCTCATTGCGGAATATGACTATGGCAGCGCTTAGATCAAGACTCGCTTACCTCAAGGGAGGTGCAGTCCCCTCGCCTATGCCCAGATCTAGTGTTTATTCTGGACCTCAGAATAGACCTACTTTTGCGCATGGTCAGGGTGATCTGAGGATTACCGTGAGGGCTTCCCCGCCGAGGCAATCTCCGTGGGCCCCTCACGCATCTCAAGCGCTGCCGCCGTTGGAGCCCCCAAACGAACGCACTGGCCCCTCTCGTTGTCGGCCAGCCGTGTCCTTTGGGGCCCCATCTGACGATCAGATGTCGATCGCAGCATCGGAAGGGGAGCTCAGTCCTCTGGAGATGAGGATTCGGCTGCGTTACCCCTCTCTGGGAGTGTGGCGTTGCCCGAGTCAGATCCAGAATGGGCGGCTATGCTTTCCTGGGCCGCCGAGAAGGTCAGGCTTGTGTGGAACCCTCCTCCACGTCCCGAGCCTTCTCGGTTGGACGATTGGTATCTCGGGGCGGGCCGTGCTGGTTCTCAGCGCTCCACCCCAGTGCCATTCTTTCCGGAAGTGCATTAGGAGCTTACTAGGACGTGGAAGGCGCCGTATAGTGCCAGAAGCTGTCCTAGTGGCTCCTCCCTCCTCACCACCCTCGACGGCGGGGCGGCTAAGGGGTATGTGGATGTTCCCCCGGTGGAGCGTGCCGTCTCGATGCAATTGTGTCCGGCGTCCGCTTCCTCCTGGCGGGGCAATCCACGCCTCCCGTCCAAGGCTGCAGAGCCTGTGGACAGGCTGCTTCTGCCCTCCATGCCATAGCGCTTCTACAGGCCCAGGCGCTCATGGACATGAACGAGGGTGGTTCTGACCCAGAGCTCCTCCGGGAGCTCCGTGTGGCAACCGACCTCGCTCTCCGAGCGACGAAGGAAACTGCACGTTCAGTCGGTCAGGCGATGTCCACCTTGGTGGTCCAGGAGCGCCACCTCTGGCTCAACCTCGCGGATATGAGGGACACCGATAAATGTCGGTTCCTGGATGCCCCTCTTCCCAGGTTGGGTTATTCGGCGACGCGGTCGAGAGCTTCGCCCAACAGTTCTCAGCCGCCCAGAAGCAGACGGAGGCCATCCGACACATCCTGCCCCGGCGGACCGCTGCTACTCCCTCCGTCCGCCGGCCGCAGCTCCTCCGTTCGCTCGTCGGCGAGGTCGACCTCCTGCGGCGTCCTCCGCTCCCGCTAAGCCTTAGCAGCAGTAGCCACCATCCAGGCCTCGGCGTGGGGCAGGCCGCAGGAAGTTGACCATGCCCGTCCAGCCCGCTGCCAAACCAGGAGGCAAGCGCAGGTTCTAACGACCCTGAGACGGGCGACCCAGAGTGGATCAAGTTGCTCTTCAGGAGGTGGTGAAGGCACCGCTCCTTCCCCCAGTGGAGGGCCGGGTGGAGAATCTTTGTTTCCTTTTCTGTTTCGCCACTGACCCACGGGCCAGTGGTACCCTCATTTTCAACTAAAGAGCAAATCTGAAACCTCTGGGTCCCAAGAGGGCGCGCTTGGCGGTCGACGACGCTATGCCTTGTCACCCTCGAGCCCCTCTTCTTCGCCAGCGAGCAGCAGTGGCTGTGTTCTGGACGCACTGACGCTTCCGCACACTCACTCTGCCATTCGACGGAAGCAGGTACGTGTTGCACCACACACTCAGACCCCACTCCGGGCCGCTTGCCGTCCGAGTCGGGTCCCTGCATTCCGCCGCGCTGCCCCACCCCGGGTATGTCTGTGGTGCCGTTGATTCCGCTTGCGCGGTGTCTGGGAGCCTGGCTAGCGCTTCCCAGCCCGTCTCGCTGGCTCATCCGTACTGTCAGACTCGGCTATGCGATTCAGTTCGCCCGGCGTCCCCCTGTATTCAGGGGCGTTCTGTTCACCCGTGTTCTGGCGGACAGTGCCCCTGTGCTCAGGGCAGAGATCGCAGTCCTACTGGCAAAGGACGCGATCGAGCCGGTCCCTCCAGCCGATATGAAGACCGGCCTCTACAGCCCGTACTTCATTGTACCCAAGAAAGGCGGTGGGTTACGGCCAATCTTGGACCTGCGTGTCTTGAACCGGTCCCTTCAACAGACTGCCCGTTCAAGATGCTTACGCAGAAACGCATTTACAAATGCATCCGTCCCCAAGATTGGTTTGCAGCGATCGACCTGAAGGACGCGTACTTTCATGTCTCGATTCTCCCTTGACACAGACCGTTTCTCCGCTTTGCGTTCGAGGGACGGGCATATCAGTACAAAGTCTTACCCTTCGGGCTGGCCCTGTCACAACTGGCTTATTCTCGCCCAGTCGAGAGAGCAGTTGTGCGAACACAGGGACATGGTGCTCAGTCACCTCAGCCATAGGGCTTCGGGTCAACTGGGAAAAGAGCAAACTCACCCCCGGGCAGAGGATCTCTTTTCCCAGTATGGAGTTGGACTCGATCAACATGACAGCGCGCCTCACCAAGGCCCGCGTCCAGTCAGTGTTGAACTGTGTGAGCACGCTCAGACGCAGAACAGCGGCTCCACTGAAACTGTTTCAGAGGCTCCTGGGGCATATGGCATCTGCAGCCGCGGTACGCCGCTCGGATTGCTTCATATGAGGCCGCTCCAACACTGGCTCCACGATCGAGTCCCGAGATGGGCGTGGCAGAGCGGCTCGTGCCGGGTCCAAGTGACTCCGCACTGTCGCCAAACTCTCAGCTTGTGTCGGACCCTTTGTTCCTGCGGGCAGATGTTCCCCTAGAACAAGTGTCCAGGCATTCTGTGGTCTCCACGGATGCCTCTGCCACCGGCTGGGGGGCCACGTACAACGGGCATGCAGCTTCAGGTCTGTGGACGGGGCCTCAACTGCATTGGCACATCAACTGCCTCGAGTTGTTAGCAGTACATCTAGCATTGAGCCGCTTCAAAACGCCGCTACAGCGCAAGCATGTGCTGGTCCGTACGGACAGCACTGCGACCGTTGCGTACATCAACCGTCAGGGTGGTTTACGCTCCCGCCGCATGTCACAACTCGCCCGCCATCTCCTCCTTGGAGTCAGAAGCATCTGAGGTTGCTTCGTGCCATTTATATTCCTGGCCTGCTCAACCGTGCAGCCGACGAGTTCTCACGGCAGCAGGTGCTACCGGGAGAGTGGCGACTCCATCCCCAGGTGGTCCAGCTGATTCAGGCGCTTCGGGACCGCACAGGTAGATCTGTTTGCCGCCCCGGACACGTCTCACTGTCAGTTGTTCTATTCCCTGACCGAGGGGACCCTCGGCACGGATGCTCTGGCACACAGCTGGCCCCCGGGCCTACGCAAGTATGCGTTTCCCCCAGTGAGCCTTCTTGCACAGACCTTGTGCAAAGTCAGGGAGGACGAGGAGCAGGTCTTGTTAGTTGCACCGTATTGGCCCAACCGGACCTGGTTCCCCGAACTTGTGCTCCTCGCGACAGCCCCTCCCTGGCCCATTCCTCTGAGAGAGGACCTGCTCTCTCAGAGACGGGGCACCCTGTGGCACCCGCGTCCAGACCTCTGGAAACTCCATGTCTGGTCCCTGGACAGGACGCGGAGGTTCTAGGTGACCTACCCCCAGCGGTAGTTGACACCATCACTTCCACTAGAGCCCCCTCTACGAGGCGCCTCTATGCTCTGAAGTGGAACCTATTCGTTGACTGGTGTTCTTCTCACGAGGAGAACCCCCGAACTTGCTCGATCCGAGCCTTGCTTTCCTTCCTGCAAGATGGGTTGGAGCGAAGGCTGTCTCCCTCCACCCTTAAAGTGTATGTTGCCGCCATTGCCGCACATCACCATGCAGTTGAAGGTAAGTCGTTGGGAAAGCACGACCTGATCGTCAGATTCCTGAGGGGAGCAAGGAGACTAAATCCTCCTCGCCCACTCTCTATACCCTCTTGGGATTTGTCTCTGGTCCTTTCGGCACTTCAGAGACCACCCTTCGAGCCTTTGCAGTCAGCTGAGTTAAAAATTCTGTCCTGTAAAACAGTACTCCTGGTTGCATTGGCCTCCATCAAGAGGGTAGGGGACCTGCATGCATTTTCGGTCGACGAATCGTGCCTGGAATTCGGCCCGGCTAACTCTCACGTGATCCTGAGACCCCGGCCCAGATACGTGCCCAAGGTTCCTACCACTCCCTTCCGGGACCAGGTGGTGAACCTGCAAGCGCTGGAGGAGGCAGACCCAGCCCTGGCTTTTCTCAGGACGCAAAGCCTCAGGACCTCAGATCAGCTCTTCGTCTGTTACGGAGGCCAGCAGAAGGGAAAGGCTGTCTCCAAGCAGAGGATGGCCCACTGGATAGTGGATGCCATCGCCTTGGCTTACGAAGCCCAAGGCGTGCCTTACCCGCCGGGTTGAGAGCCCACTCCACTAGGGGTGTCGCTTCTTCTTGGGCGCTGGCACATGGCGCCTCGCTGACAGATATCTGTAGAGCTGCGGGCTGGGCGACACCTAACACGTTCGCTAGGTTTTATAGCCTACGTGTTGAGCCGGTTTCTTCCTGTGTGCTCGCTTCAACCAGCCGGTAACACCGAAGTTTCCGCTCTTGTGTCGGCTTGCTGCGCCACTCCCCTCCACATGGAGCGGATACGTGCGCTTTTTTGCTCCAGTCGAGTTCCCCACTCTGGCGAACCCTGTGAGTTCCTCCGCACCCCTCCGGCAGTCGGACGTTGCGGAGCGTCCGACGCCAGGCCTAGTGCTCGTATGCTTGTGTAACTTGTGCTAGGCTGGGTTCCATATGTGGTGATTCCTGCGGCGATCCCATATGAGTATTCTTCCACGACCAGCTCCCTGCGGTGAGCCCGTGTCTTTCCCTTGGCAGAGTCCGCTCTGCCGTCACTGTCTGGTGTAGCCTCCCCCTTCTCAGGCTGGAGCCACCCCAGTGACATTCCATATGTTGCACTGCCCTCTGGCCAGTCCATATGAGTATTCTCCACGTTACCTCCCTTCGGGCAGGATGTGGCTTCCGCAGCATCCCTCTCCCCTGGGAAGGCACGCTTTCCCAGTGTTATCCAAGAGTTCACGGTGTGGGTATATGGAACAGCAGTTGAACTCCCTCTACGCAGATCTTCCGCCCCAGCAGTTGGGGGTCTGAGAGTCTTGCGTAGGGCGCTGGATGTGGCAGCAACCGATGGCGTTTTTCATGGGATCCCCTAACGTCGTCACGTCGACATCACGTCGAATGTGAGCGACTGAAGGGGAACGTCTCGGTTACTGATGTTACCCTCGTTCCCCGAAGGAGGGAACGGGAGACGTGACGTCCCGCCGCCACAGTTGCTGACCATCGCTGTACGGCCGTCTCTATCTCGGCTCCTCAGCGAAAAACAATGAGTGCGTGCGACCGCTTCCTGTTTATACCCGCGCTGCGGGGCGGGGCGGGGCGCGTGACGCGTTTCACGCACGCCAACGTTCATTGGCTTGTTCTGTAGACACTCGAAGTTGATGGGGCTCCCTGAAGTGATCCCCTAACGTCGTCACGTCGACGTCACGTCTCCCGTTCCCTCCTTCGGGGAACGAGGGTTACATCAGTAACCGAGACATTTTTGTTTTTATCCAGAAAAAATGCAGCTCACCTGTTTACTTGCATAAGTTGCATTTGATTACAGTGCAGTCTTGCCCTCCGCAAAATGGCGGACCCGTTGACGTATCGCAGCAACGTTCCAAAGAGGCCAATAGGGCGTCTATGTATTTATTATGTCTATGGCAGCGAAGCTATATAACTGATGCTGGTTGGTCACGTGATAATGACAACATGGCGAATGTAGTGCATCCGGATTATATTCATACTCACATTGTTAGCGGACACAAAGTAATTACTTATTCAAAATAAATACCTACTCAAGAGTGTATGCAATTTCAGACGCAGCCAAGGTCTTTGTGATTGCTAGAAAGTTACAGCCATTTAAATTTTGATCAAGGTTGGAGTTAAACTGCGGGAAAATGGATCTTGAGGGCCAGAGTGTTACTGAATACTGAAAGATGTTGAAATAATCTCTATGGAGCCTAATCATTTACAGGACCACAAATCCGTATTATAAAGCGATGCGATTCATGTTAGTCAAACCAAACTGCACACAATGAAATAAATTAAATCATTAGACATTGGTCAATCTTTCAGCTGTGTAAAATAATGATGTGATGATGACAGTTCTCCATTAAAACAAGACTGTTATTGATGCTGCAAATCCTTTACTGTTAAAATGATAAACCCAAACAAGATCCAGGTTACGTTTAGCATTTAAAAAGTTCACATTATCAACGCCCCAGATTCCTTGATTCGCTGAGCAACACATGAAAAATATAAAGGAAGACTGCTGATTGTTTTTTTTTCCACTAGAATATTTCATCATTGCTTCTCTGTCATTTAAACACTGTGTGTTTTAAAGCAACTAAGACAGGCTGTTGGTCTCAGGATATCAGGTTCACAGTCCTGTTCCAACATACACTACACAAGCTCTCTGCGCGTTCTGCGTGTTTGGAGAAGTTCCTACATCTCTCTGAAATTTGACCAGGGACTCTGGGACCTGCGCTGAGATTCAGTATCCATATTGCGTGACAGACCTTTAATGCATTTATAACAAGCCTAGCGATATTATCTACGACAGGCAAGAGCTATTAGCAAGAGTAAATATTCTGCTGAGCTTAGAAGTTGATGTTAAAATATACTTATGGCTTGTTTATACCTACATGTGGATAATCAACGATGCATATTTAGCCCATATATATGGGCTTTATACTAGAAGGCAGTCTGGTGACATACTGTAATAATAAAAGGAGGTTAGGAAGCAGCTTGGGTTCTGTTCTGTGCATATGAGGAAATGGCCAATACAAATTTAAAATGCAATAAATTCAAGAAGTGAGATCCTAATTTAGAAAGCAAATATTAAAAGACATAATTTCCCATTCAGTTTTCAGTAGCAAACCGATTTTTGAATACTGAAATAAAAAAAATTGTATGTGGATTTTTTTTGTTGATTTCGACAGATTTCTGAAATACTTGATTCTGGTCAAGTATTTTTGTGTAATGACTGCTCTCTCTCTCTCTCTCTCTCTCTCTCTCTCTCTCTCTCTCTCTCTCTCTCTCTCTCTCTCTCTCTCTCTCTCTCTCTCTCTCTCTCTCTCTCTTTTCATACAATGCAAGTTGTTAATTAATGCCATCTTTCAACTCAAAACAGGTATCGACCGTAGTAAAGCTGGCCTTGGAGGACTTCAGGGTTGCTTACATAAAACTGTATTGTTACACTCTAAAAAATGCTGTGTTGTTTCAACCCATGTTTGGGTCAAATATAGACAAACCCACCCAACCATTGACCCAAACATGGGTTGAAACAACACAGCATTTTTTAGAATGTATGTCTGGGTTCAATCTCCTGCTCAATCAAGGCCCTGTTTATTCCTGGTATTTTTTATTTTTTTTTACTCCTGTCTTTTTTGTCAATCCAATCACAATAAGTTAAGGTCAGGTGACGTCACTTTTTGTTGACGTTTAAAGTATTGTCAAACAAAACGGAGGCTAGCTAGACCCTCCTCATATGCATACTAACCCCCCAAACCCACCCCCAAATCATTCTTGTAGGTTATTGGCTGAAACAGTTTGTTAGGCTTCATGGTGCGGGTTATCCCAGTTTGTTTTTGTTACCGTTTGAGGAGCCTAGGGTGTCTGCAGAGACCGCGTTTTTTTATAGTGTGTTCAGGGGACATGCAGCTAGCGGATAGTGAGGAGATGTTTGCTGTATGTGACAAAAAATGTTTTGGCCTAAAAAACGCATGACATCGCTTAGAGCACCTTTAACGACGCTAAATACAAATGTAAACAGGGTCTAAAACATTTTGAGCTTGTCCACTTTCGACCACTTCCGGAGGTAGTCGAAACACATTCGACCGGATTGCTTTCCTAGTGCAGGAAAGCAATGCTCATGTGGTCGAATGTGTTGAAACAGGCACAAAAGACTGACTCTCTGCCTATTGACCTATTGCGTAAACATGGTAAGCTCGTTAACCAGACGGGATTTGAACTTTGTCGGCTGAAGACCTAATTTTGGTTTGAAGACGAAAAACGTACCAAGCACAATGTTCTCTCACCATTCATGATTTCTAACGTGCACTCAATTTTACGAGGTGGCTAATTCGTAACAATGCGTATGACCCCGACCCCGCCCCTAAACCTACCCATCACGTTGTTTTAGACAAATCGTACAAATTCGTACGAGTGAGGTCGTACGAATTCTTACGAATTAGCCATCTTTTAATCATTTGTACGAATTGGTCGTGAGATAGCGTTGGCTCTCCGTATGTTTTTCCGTTGTCTCCTTTCGCGTTCATATGTAAATTGCACATGCTTGTTTAGTTTATAAGATGAAAAGATTAGAAAAAGTCCATACATTTAGCCACCCGATATATCCCTCCCCTCGAAGAAATCAGGACAGAAGTGGTCGAAAGTGAAATTAAAGAAATTAAAACACGATAAAACCAAGTGTAAACAGAAATGTGTCTCCCTCGTCTATTTGTGATTCAATCGACCAAAACGCATCTTAATACCAGGTGTAAACAGGGCCAAAATGTGCTTTTCCTCACCTGTCACTCTGATACATATACAGTGTTAAATATTTATTATAAACATTTACCAAACTTGCAATCACTTAAATCAATAAATATGTGACAAAATAATCATATTTTGCACATCACACATGTATTAATTGGGAATGGCATTTTTTTCTGATGTTTTACTATTACGATCATGGTTGTGACAGAAAATATACAGCAAATACAATTACTTACAATTATTTTTAAATAAAACTCGTTGACCTTGTTCAACCTGTAGCAAGCGAAACTCTCAAATATAGTTTGAAAGGGGTCTGTACTTTAAGCAGTTCGTGCTGAATTAATTGCAAAAAATTGCAGGAAAGTTGTACTATTCAGTGGCCTTATTCTGTGATTTCGATTGGGGACCAGCTTCTGTATTTTCTGTATACTGTGCTATTTGTTGCAGAATGATTTGAAACCTTGAAATATTGAGAATAAGACAAATACTGGAAGAGAATAATGGTTACGTCAAATCAAATAAAACTTTGCTATAGTACAAAATAGGAAAGATCTCTTATCTTCAAGGGTTTGTGCATTGTAGATTTATTTGGAATATGTACATAATAGCACAGGAGGTATAAATTAAGTAGAGACTTTTTGCAGTGGTCTACTCAAAGTGCTTTGTGCGCTCCACAGCTGCATGGGTTAGTTATATCACCATTACTCATTTATACGCCTTATGTTTATGTGATGAGAAGAAAGATGGATGACTTTGGGTTGTCTAAAAAGCTTCTTGTGTTCCTGGAATTTTCCATTAGTCCCTGGACTACAGTTTCTCTATCAAGATAATGACTTTCATAAATTGGCTCACACAATAGATAATGGTTGTTTTTTCTTGTGAAAGCGAATTTTGTGGCACGGAATATTATTATACCATCATCTTCTTTTCTCAAACAATAGGCCCAGTGTTTGTCATCATAAATCATCTCTGTCTTCTCAAATACTACATATATTTATATTTTGTGTTGTCAGGTTTTACCACTTGCCGCCCTTGTGAGAAATAAGAGTACTTAAACTGTATTTGCAGAAAATATAATATGAATTAAAGCTGCAAGCAGCATTTATCGGGGTTCAAGCAGTTAAGGCCTTTAAGGACATAAGCATTTAAGACATTAAGTTTTATTTAGGAAGCTTTTAACCACTGACATAATAGATGGAAAAGACCATTTACAGGCAATTTACCAAAGCATTTTAACAGTTATAGCGCCACCTATTGTCCGATCTCTATACAATTTGGCATGCCTGTTAATGATGTTATCTCACATATGCTCACCAATTTTTGTGAAGTTCAGAGTTTTCATTTAGGATTTATAGGCTTTTGAGTGTATTTAGCCACACCCCTTTTCTAAATGACCCATTTATAGCCATACGAAAAAATCAAAAGTTCAACTTTTTTTAAATAATTATTAATCTAGAGAGTTCAGAGAATTTTCCTAGACTGGTTTGGTTCTGATCGGGTGAAAAACCTAGGACTAGTTCGTAAAAGTAGGTTTTTCACATTTTCGTTAATAACTCATGAACAATTTGATTGACAGCAATGGTTCTAGAGGCAAAGTTGTTTAGCATGAGGAGATCTATTGACTGATATGCATTTTGTGGGGATGGACACAACACCACGTGATTACAGAGCCATAAAACTCGTTAGCGCCAACTAGTGGCCGATTTCTTTCAAAATTCTTACAGACCTTTAGGATCACGAGTCGAACATGCCCATCGAGTTTCGTTCCGATCGGACTCCGTTAACCTTGTTTAATAGGTGCTCAAATTTCATTGGCCGATGGCGGCCATGTTTTTTGAGATACGCCAATATCCTTTTACACATACATGGCACCTAGGACCAAGACACTGCATACCAAATTTCAAGTCAATCAGACTAACGGTCACGTGGTCAAGGCCATTTTTATGTTTTTTCCATGGTATAGCGCCACCTAATGTTCAATCGTCGCGATTTTTTTACTGTGACCTCAGATTGTCCTCTTTGACATGTGTACAAAGTTTGGTGAACCTATCTCATTTACTTCTCGAGTTACAGCCAATTTAGAAAATCAGGCTCCTCCCACAACGTTCATTTTGCGCCCCCTAGCAACCGGAAATCAAAAATTAAACTTTTTTTCGATAATTATTGATATTCAGACTCCAGAGAACATTTCTGCACTGGTTTGGTTCCGATCCGGCAAAAATCCAGGGACTAGTTCGCAAAAGTAGGTTTTGGACAAAATTCAAAATGGCGGAAAATCTATCATGACGGAAATAAAATCGGAGATATACGTTTTTTAAGTCAGGAGTCCAGCTTTCCAATGATATAAGACACTTGAGTCTATGACTTACGGTCTAGGAGTTATGAGCAGTTACGCGCAATTGATTGCTGTAGCGCCACCTATAGGCCAATCGGGGTCATACTCTCTGAACCTCTCCTCGATTTTTGTACTACCATCTGACAAAGTTTCAGAGCTCTAGCACTTACGGTTTGGGCTGCACGATGCGTTTTACGGCAGAAGAAAAATAATAATAATTAAAGCTGCTAGCAGCATTTAGCGGTGTTCAAGCAGTTAAGGCCTTTAAGATTTTTAAGCACACATGCATCAAAAGACATTAAGTTTTATGTAGCTAGCATTTAACCACTGACATCATAGATGGAATAGACCATGTTTTAGCATGATTTACCATGATATACCACATTTAGTGTGATTTTACATGATTTACCATGTTCCAGTATGATTTACCATGAATCTAGCATAGTTTACCATAGTTTACCATGATATACCACATTCTAGAATGATTTACCAGGATTCTAGCATTATTTACCTTATTTACTATGATTTACCTTATTTACTATGATTTACCATGTTTCTAGCATTATTTACCTTATTTACTATGATTTACCATGTTTCTAGCTTTATTTACCATGATTTACCACGTGGCTAGCCATTATGTGAAGCATTAGAACAAATGAAGTGATAAACTCTGACAAAATATGATTGTGTTATAATAGTAATAGTTATATAAGGGATTTTTAAGAGTCTAAATATATGAATGCACATGTGAAAAGACTGTTAATAAGGAGAATGGCCAGCAGAGGGCAGTAGAAGACCACTTATTGGCTCACTTTCATTTTGAACTACTTGGTTTCACCAGTATTCACTAAAGCAAACCAGTTTTTCCATGTTAAATCCATTATGCATGCTTACACAGACACAGACACACACACACACACACACACACACACACACACACACACTGTACAGGCAATTTACCATAGGATATATATTGTTTTAAAGCTTTTTAACAGTTATAGCGCCACCTATGGTCCGATCTCCATGAAACTGTGCATGCTTCTTCGCCATGTTATGACATATATGCTCACCAATTTTTGTGAAATTCTGAGATTTTATTTATGATTTATAGGCTTTTGAGTGTATTTTGACCCGTACATTTTCTAAATGACCCTGTTTTAGCAAACCAAAGGGCAAAGTTCAACTGTTTTTGATAATTATTGACCTAGAGAGTCCAGAGAATTGTACTGCACTGATTTTGAGCATTATGATATAAAGAATATATTATAATAGATGGAACACACCATTTACAGCCAATACAGGCAATTTACCATAGGAAATACATGGTTTTAAAGCTTTTCAACAGTTATAGCGCCACCTATTGTCTGATCTCCATGAAACTTTGCATGCTTCTTCACCATGGTATGACTCATATGCTCACCAATTTTTGTGAAGTTCTGAGTTTTTATTTATGATTTATAGGCTTTTGAGTGTATTTTGACACACCCATTTTATAAATGACCCTGTTTTAGTGAACCAAAGGGCAAATTTCAACTTTTTTTCGATAATTATTGATCTAGACAGTCCAGAGAATTGTCCTAGACTGGTCTGGTTCCAATTGGGCAAAAAACCAGGGACTAGTTCGCAAAAGTAGGTTTTTAACATATTTGTGAATATTTAATGAACGATTTGATTGACAGATATGGTTCTAGAGGCAAAGTTGTTCAGCATTAGGAGATCTATCGACTGATATGCATATTATAGGGATTTGTGCAAACACCACGTGATTACAGAGCCGTAAAACTCGTTAGCGCCAACTAGTGGCCGATTTCTTTCAAAACTCTTACAGACCTCTATGGCCATGAGTCGAACATGCCCATCGAGTTTCGTTCTGATCAGCCTCCGTTAACCTGGTCTCATATGTGCTCAAACTTCATTGGTTGATGGCGGCCATGTTTTTTGAGATACGCCAATATCCTTTTACACATACATGGCACCTTGGACCAAGACCCTGCATACCAATTTTCAAGTCAATCGGACTAACGGTCAGGTGGTCATAGCTCTTTTTATGTTTTTTTAATGTTATAGCGCCACCCTGTGGCCAATCGACGCAATTTTTTTACTGTGACCTCAGAATGAACTCATTCACACGTGTACCGAGTTTGGTAGAGCTATCTCTTTTACTTCTTGAGTTATAGCCATTTTAGTAAAATAGGCTCCGCCCACAACAATCATATTGCGCCCCCTAGTGACCCTGAATCAAAATTTCAACTTTTTTTCGATAATTATTGACATTCAGACTCCAGAGAACATTTCTGCACTGGTTTGGTTCCGATCGGGCGAAAAACCAGGGACTAGTTCGCAAAAGTAGGTTTTGAACAAAATCCAAGATGGCGGAAGATTTTTCCAGGCGCAAATAAAATCGGAGATATACGTTTTGTCCGTCTTGAGCCAAGGATTACAGGGATATAAGACACTTGATTCTAGGATAAATGGTCTAGGAGTTATTCACGATTTACTACTTTTGCTTGCTATAGCGCCACCTATGGGCCAATCGGGCTCATACTTTGATAACCTCTCCTCGATTTTTGTACTACCATCTGACAAAGTTTCAAGTCTCTAGCCCTTACGGTTTGGGCTGCACGATGCGTTTTACGGCAGAAAAATAATAATAAAAATCCTTACAAATACAATAGGTTTTCAGCACTTCGTGCTTGAACACCTAATAAAGCTGCAAGCAGCATTTATCGGGGTTCAAGCAGTTAAGGCCTTTAAGGACATAAACATTTAAGACATTCAGTTTTATTTAGGAAGCTTTTAACCAGTGACATAATAGATGGAAAAGACCATTTACAGCCAATACAGGCAATTTACCATAGCATTTTAACAGTTATAGCGCCACCTATTGTCCGATCTCTATAAAATTTGGCATGCTTGTTAATGATGTTATCTCACATATGCTCACCAATTTTTGTGAAGTTCAGAGTTTTCATTTAGGATTTATAGGCTTTTGAGTGTATTTAGCCACACCCCTTTTCTAAATGACCCATTTATAGCCATACGAAAAAATCAAAAGTTCAACTTTTTTTTAATAATTATTAATCTAGAGAGTCCAGAGAATTTTCCTAGACTGGTTTGGTTCCGATCGGGTGAAAAACCTAGGACTAGTTCGTAAAAGTAGGTATTTCACATTTTCGTTAATAACTCATGAACAATTTGATTGACAGCAATGGTTCTAGAGGCAAAGTTGTTTAGCATGAGGAGATCTATTGACTGATATGCATTTTGTGGGGATGGACACAACACCACGTGATTACAGAGCCGTAAAACTCGTTAGCGCCAACTAGTGGCCGATTTCTTTCAAAATTCTTACAGACCTCTAGGATCACGAGTCGAACATGCCCATCGAGTTTCGTTCCGATCGAACTCCGTTAACCTTGTTTAATAGGTGCTCAAACTTCATTGGCCGATGGCGGCCATGTTTTTTGAGATACGCCAATATCCTTTTACACATACATGGCACCTAGGACCAAGACACTGCATACCAAATTTCAAGTCAATCAGACTAACGGTCACGTGGTCACAGCCATTTTTATGTTTTTTCCATGTTATAGCGCCACCTAGTGTTCAATCGTCGCGATTTTTTTACTGTGACCTCAGATTGTCCTCTTTGACATGTGTACCAAGTTTGGTGAACCTATCTCATTTACTTCTTGAGTTATAGCCAATTTAGAAAATCAGGCTCCTCCCACAACGTTCATTTTGCGCCCCCTAGCAACCGAAAATCAAAAATTCAACTTTTTTTCGATAATTATTGATATTCAGACTCCAGAGAACATTTCTGCACTGGTTTGGTTCCGATCCGGCAAAAATCCAGGGACTAGTTCGCAAAAGTAGGTTTTGGACAAAATTCAAAATGGCGGAAAATCTATCATGACGGAAATAAAATCGGAGATATACATTTTTTTCTACAGATGTCCAGCGTTCCAATGATATAAGACACTTGAGTCTATGTCTTACGGTCTAGGAGTTATGAACAGTTTCGCGCAATTGATTGCTATAGCGCCACCTATGGGCCGATTGGGCTGAGTCCGTGTATCTGAGTAGCGAGGATGAGTACTACCCTATGCCCAAATTTCACGTCTCTAGCCTTTACGGTTTGGTCTGCACGATGCGTTTTATGGCGGAAAAATAATAATAATAAAAATCCTTCCAATAACAATAGGGTTTCAGCACTTCGTGCTTGAACCCCTAATTAAATAAAAAGCCACTTAAGTGTACGTAAAGAGAGTACTTTCATGAATATTTCTTAAAACATTTAAGAACACTTTGTAACAAAAAAAGTGCACTTTGTAATGAATTAAGTGTTACACTAAAGTATATTTTAAATGCGTTGATGCGTTGACTAAAATATTGAAGTCTATGTAAAGTACTTGATTATGATTTTAACTTGTGCAGTGTAGTGTATTTGACATGTAAAGTTAATACCTTTTAAATGTACTTAATTGAAACTTTATCGTTACAAATGTGTGATTAGGTATATATATTTAATGACATTCAAGTTTAGGTGGAAATTATATGAAACCATATTTTAGTTTATCATAAATTCTTGTCAGAACATTTAACAATAACAGTGTTGGGAGTAATGCGTTACAAAAGTAATGCATTACAGTAACATATTACTTTTTGCTGTAACGCAGTAGTGTAAGGCATTACTAATCAATTTTCAGTAATATTTTACTCGGTACATGTTCAGTAAGGCTTGCGTTACAAGTTATAACAGACTTTTAGATTTAATTGTAAAAAAAAAAAAAAATAGCTACACAGCAAGACCGCGAGACATTAACAAATGAAAAATGCAAGTAGGCTAAATTACCTGTTCGTGGTCAGTCAATAGCCGCATGTGGTGTCCAAGCCTGTTAATAAAAACTATATGGCAGCGTCTGATATATTTGTAGCGATTTATTTTTTACAGGAGTGCCATGAGGTATGATTTCGGCCTCTGTGCTCGTGCTGGCCAGTGGAGAAGGAGCCTCATGAAAGTGCGTATATGAATACCACGAATGTTAGAAGCGGCTAATGGGTGAATATGGCATGAAGAAGACTGTCCATTCGCGAGATGGACGTGCGCATTAGGCTATTCGTTCTGTGTTTTCTTTCTAAACAGTTAGGCTATGTTTATGTGCTATTTTTCATGTTTTCATCACGCAGTCATGTTTTTGATGAGGTGGTGACGCATTCAAGGTCGGTGGCGCTGCCGATAAAGTACCTAAAAGTTGTCACAAAGAACCGGCAAAAGCAATGATTATGAATATGTCAAATATAGCAAGGAGACATTTTAATTGTTTATTAATAAAGTCAAGATGAAGTTGACGATGGTGACTCGCGATCTTCGCAGTAGGCTAGTGCACCAGAGAGAAATGCACATTTCATTTCATGAGCAGAGAGCAGTCTGTTTTTTTTCGTTTAGAATTATTCTGTTTTACACGTAGACATTTCAATATAGATATATTTTTCAGGTCCGTGAATAGGCTACCTTATACGCTGAGGCTATGAGTGAATTGTCCTCCGTGTCGTGATTATTTATAATTGTCTATATTTAGCCTACTTCTTATTTATAAAATCCAGACAGGCAATTGGTTGATCAATCATTGATTAAAATTAAGATACAATTAATACAACACGAAATTCACTTTAAAGAAAGGCTTTGTGTCTTCTGTGTAAGGTCTTTGTGGAAGTTTTAAAGCAGTCTTTTAGTGCCGCTTCAGAGCGCTCACGTCCGTAACGGAGAACTGTCACGTCTGTAACATTGTTTTTCCTCATAAATGCGAACACGAAAAATAAAATAAAATGAATATTTTATGTTCTGTGGAGACTGGAGAGCCAACCCTTCTTCATCCGATTTGCGCAGTGTAATTCACAAAATTACAACAAAAATCGTTGCCTCCTAAAAGTTAAAGTTTTTTTTTTTGTCACGCTTGACTGTCTATTTCCCTAATATTAAATATAAAATGCATGTGTAGACTGATATTTTTCTAATGTCTGGACTCCTTTCAGGGAGGTGCCTATGGATAAACAGACGTTTCAATATTTTGGTATTAATGCATTTTCTGAGAATTTATTTTTCAAGTTTTGACAGCAAATGTCATGTCCATTACGCTGGAATTCCCAAATTTTAAATAATTTATCCTCAATTTTTTTTAAGACGTAGATCTACGTATTTTATAATGTTAAGTTAACTTCAAATAATACTAATAGTAATTTAAAGATGTGGTAGCATTGGATCTGGACGGTATGGATAACTCTTGGAGTTGGAAGGGGTGTGTCGCGATTCTGCAGGTACGTGGATCTGAGTGTCGCGATTTCGGTTTCATATCGCATATAGTTAGCCTAGTCATTTTAGAATGTTAAGTTCTACTTCTGTATAGTTATTTTGATGAAAGTAACTCAAAAGTAATACAGGAGTAATGTAACGCATTACAATTCTGAGACAGTAATATTGTAAGGTAATGAATTACTTTTAAATAACAGTAACATGTAATATATAATGTATTCCAGTTTGGAAGTAACTTGCACAACACTGAACAATAACAATATTTCAAAGACGAATTTAAGTATGAAATTACTTTTAAAGATATACTTACATCCTAAATGCGTCAAAAAACTACTCTTAAGGTTAACTAATTGCTTAACATCAATGTAAACTATAATAGATGTCCATTTTATTGTTAGTGTCTGCAAAAATTACATTAGTTTTGCACTGAAGTATCTTCTTTTAAAGTATATTATTTACGCAATAAGTACTCTTTTTAAGTGTACTTCTTTTTCACAAGGGTGCATGTTGTTAGCATTTCAAACAGTGGTGTATACTTTGTGTATCCTTAGTGCATTGACAAGACAAAAACTTCTTTCTTTGAAAAAAGGCTTATAGGCTATCAGCATATCTTAGAACAGTTGGAAATGCAAGGAGACTATAGTGCACTCCTACACAATCAGCGCTCATGGCATTTGAACAAAAAAAATATGGAAGGCTGTATGAGTCAGATTGCATTATAAATTGACATTCTTATGTGCTATATAATGAGCGAGAGAGAGAGAAAATGTGTGTGTGTCTGAGAGAGAAAGAAAAATAAGAAGAGTGACAAAGAGACAAAGGTAATCAGAGAGTGAATCATAGAGACAAAAAGCTAAAGACAGATATGGGGAGCGTGGCGGAGCTGTTAGTTGGAAGGTAAAGGAAGGCAGGAGTTTCTCTGTGTTGTTTAGAGCTGTCATTGAAGACACCCGGTCCCTGTAGCGCTTTGTGATTGCATTTGGTGTAAAACGGCACCCTGGAAACAGTGATAGAAACAGTTCCATTCAAACCGCTCTATCTCTCTTTCTTTCTGTCTCCTCTCTCTTTCACACACGCATCAGGCACAATTCAGAGAAGAGATCCCCCACACAGAAGCAACGTTCAATCTTGTGCCAGCTTATCTCACACACACACACACACACACACACACACACACACACACACACACACACACACACACACACACACACACACACACACACACACACACACACACACACACACACACACACACACACACACACACACACACACACACACACACACACACACACACACACACACACACACACACAATCATAGTCCGCCAACTGCACCATGCTGCATGTTTAGAGTGTCACTAAATTGCAGATGCTTCCTGTGAATCTGATATTGACATATTTTTTAGTCCCCGTCTCTCAGCGATGGTTTATAAATTGGTCAATCACACAGACGATGGCTGTGGTGTCTGTAGAAATCCTCACACAGTCACACAGCTGCTGTCTGATATATTCCATTTTAACCCATTTAAGCCAAGAACATGTTTTATGTTCATAAGGCAATAGCAATGTATGTATAAATGTATTATTTATTAAAATGTATTAATTTATAGATAGATAGATCATTATAAAATATTTATATAATTAATTTATAATTGAAATAAATTATTTCCAACATATATTCTCAAATAAAACATTTTCATGTTTCCCCCCTCAAAGTATTGCTTTTATTTTCCATTTTACAATTCAAGAAAAATAATTTAAAAAAAAAGTAATATTTCACTTAAAAAAAAATAATTCTGTCATCATTTACTCACCCTCAAGTTGTTTCAAACCTGTATGAATTTAACAAAAGAAGATATTTTGAAGAATGTCAGTGACCAAACAGATCATGGACCCCATTGACTTCCATAGTATTTTTTCCTTACTATGGAAGTCAATGGTGTCCATCAACTTTCTGGTTACCGACATTCTTCAAAATATCTTCTTTTGTGTTCAGCAGAAGAAATTCATACAGGTTTGAAACAAGTTGAGGGTGAGTAAATGATGACAGAAATAAATAATTTAAGCAAACTATTCCTTTAAAAGGTACAATATGCGGGACTTTTCGCCACCAGGGGTCGCTATCCTCTTACAATAACAAAGGCGTATATTGATGACGTGTTTAAGCGTAATTGTGGATCTTGTCGTCAAGCTGATGGATCTTTTATGGATGAGTGAATACATTGATGTTTTTAACATGACTGGTATGAAGCAGGGCACAATTGCTAGACGTATACCAGCGCCACACGCAACGCGAGTCCCGCGGATATAAAGAAATAAGGACATTTCATTCTACTGAACTACACGCAAGTGCTGAATTAATACTCACACATGTCAGTTTATTGAACAAATTAAACTTGAGGCAACTCAGCGCTGTTTCACTCGCTCTAACAGTTACACTATCACACTAAACGGCATTTGTGTGTGTTAAATGTTGTTAGTTAGGTTGTTTGTTGGCTGTATGAGACCGAGTAAGCTAGATCAACATTAGAATAACATACAGATCATATTCTAACATTTCATCATGTTGAACTAAATAACATTAATTCGTTTTATGTACATTTGCTCACCTGTCTAATAAAGTAACATGCAACACTCGCGTCGAAGTTAGTCGCGGACGTGGAGCTCTCGGCATCTCGAAAAATGTTGATCTTCGGTTTAGTCCTCTTTTTGTCTCAAAGTCGGCTTGCCATGATCCACAATGTTTGAACAAAACAACAACAGTGTGAGCGTCCTGCTAGGCATAACGGGCATAACTGGCATAACCCAGTTGTCAACGTCTGTCGTCATGGTTACTATTGCAGTACGCGGTCAAACCTGGCGGAAACCGGGGGTAACGTGGATATGATGCCATTGACTGGCGACTCCTCACCCCTGCTCACACGCCCCGTTTCCTTGGTTAAAATCGCAATTTTCTCACGATTTACAAATAGTTGGAAACATTTGGGATATTGTAAGTAATCAACTAAACAAAATATATAACATTGGCCTGGTGGTTTTGGGATATTTTGCTACAAAAATCCTTTAACATTGACAGTGGTCAACACACTGCTGTTTTAAAGTTGCTTTGAGATAAAGATGCTGTGCCGATGCCGGAGTTTATTTTAAAATGTTATTTAAAACAATGTTCTTACACTTTTCGTTTTTGAGCAAAAATTTGGCAAAATTGTTTTATTGCAATTTTGTATTTCATTATTAAATAGCATTAGGTTGGCTACCCATATTTGTCTCTAATTTTAAATACCCTTTCTATTTGTTTCTCCCTTTCTATCTCTCTCAGTTGTGACATGAAATCATAATCATCTTATTGGTTTTTATCTATATTTGTATTCTCACCTCTCCGAGGGATCGATACGTAATCCTATAACAGCAATGCTGCTTTATGGATCGTATGTGCCTTCTTACATATGTGTTGGATGTGTGGATTACACTCATTAGGGCACTTAGAACCTGCTTTCGAAACATCTGGTGCAGTTTTTCAGTTGTCAAGTCAAGTCACCTTTATTTATAGCGCTTTTTACAATACAGGTTGTTTCAAAGCAGCTTTACAGAGATAACAGGAAAATAATGTTGTAATAATATTGTTAAATATAAAATGAAATGTCCCCAAAAAATGTCCCCAACTAAGCAAGCCAAAAGCCAATGGCCACAAAGGCGAAGAAAGGCAACAGTGGCAAGGAACCAAAACCCATTAGTGATGGAGAAAAAAACCTTGGGAGAAACCAGGCCCAGTCGGGGGGACAGTTCTCCTCTGGCCAATGAACGAACAGTGTATGATTATGATTCAGGCAGCATTACAGGTCAGAGGTCAGATTGGATCAGAACATTATATTATGCAGTTCATATGTTTGAAGACAGGAGTCATGACGCGTGTATGGAGACGAGTTTGTTGAGGATCAGTGCCGGTGGCTGTCGTGTCGATGAGGCCTTCACAGAGGAGAGCCACTTCAGGGATGCGTTGTGGTCGTGTCTATGCGCAGGTCCATCATCTGATCTGGATACGGCCCGGGTCCGGCTGATTACAGTTAACCTCGGAGTAAACAGAAAGACTAAAATGCCATTCTTTTTATGATTTAGCGATTACATCAGGTGTTATAGGAATTGTTATACCATTTCCGGTTGACCGAATCTATGCAGCCCGATAACCATTTAACTGATTTGAATAATAGGGATGTGTAGTATTCTATGTGTATGCCAGGTTGAAGAGATGTGTTTTTAATCTAGATTTAAACTGTTTCTGCTTCCCAGACAATGTTAGGAAGATTGTTCCAAAGTTTAGGTGCTAAGTAGGAAAACATAAAAAAGTTGTGACATTTAAAAGCTGACATCCAGTCAAATCTGTCAGTTGCACTCAACATATCCCATCCTCAGGGCCGACACAATGTTGTTCAACGCCGTAATGAGGCGTGATAATCAGTAAAATTCCTTTGTGGAGGTGTAAAAATAGGAGGAAATCACAGTTTTTTAATAGTTCTTTTATTTAGCTGTACATAAACTGTCAATTCATATTTGTATGAACTATATATATGATTTTAATGAGACTCCAAGGGAAAGCAAAAGAGGAAAGTGAACAGAAAGCAAAAAGAGGAAGAATACTAATCCTCTTCTCCTTCAGACCTTCACTTTTCTCCTGAGGTCTGTTCCTAAAAAGCCTGGTAAGAGAGGAAGTGAACAGTAAGGCTCTCTGGGACCCCCATGGCAGTTGAATGACTTGACGGGCAGATAATTGTCAACCAGAGGAAGGTCAATTTCACTGTGTTTGAAGAGCAACTGCCCTCAAGCCAGCTCTGGCCTTCTTAGATCATTCTTCGGGAACAATGTCTTAGGCTGGCTTGCAGCTAATGCTTTCTCTAAACCTATTAGTTTTGGAAAATGGTTTTCTCTAGAGGGCCTTAGTCTGCGTTGATGGATTCTCTGGATTTATGTCGTGCAGGCGACAGGCTGATTATTTTACGTCCCAGAACTCAAAGTTGGCCTTTGATGATGTTTATTGTGGAAAAGAACCAGAATAGACTTTGCGATACATTCTGATTGACAACAAGCCGCAGTGATTTAGATCCCGCCGACTTTAGACGGGTCTGATATTTTAGCATTAGCCGAGATGAGACCATTTCAATTTGGAAATATAAAAGAAAATTGGAAAACGGATGGTCCTGTGTAGAGCATACTGACACACTCCCTTCCCGATCAATTCTATTGCTTCTTTTTACCTCCTGTAATATTTTATAAACCCAGCCATAAATGGATATGGCACGGTCAGTAATGATCTTATTTTTCCACATTTGTGTGCATGACAGCTCTGAGTGAGACCTCTGAGATCAAGCTGAGAGGGGAAGCTTATTTGTTTCTTTTTGCAAAGAAAAGTACTATCCTTGAGGAAAAAAGGGAAGTAGGAGCAAAATCCTCACACCTTTCATTACCTCTCCTCTCTTGTCAGATTATCAGGAAGAATGAAAAGGCAGTTTCGCTGCGCTGATAATCAACTTGTAAAAGCTTGTAATTTTAGTGTCTAATTTTGAATCCCACAAGAGGTTTAAATCAAGTGCATGAAAGCTGTACAAAATGATTTATGAGGATTATTATTCCTCTTAATCATGAGTGATTGAGGGAGATTAATAGCCTGACCTACTGCCCACTTTCAGCTGCCTCTCAAGAGTTGATTAACTTAATACCAGGCCTGGATTGCCAAGCTATATTGTACTGTCTTAAGTGACACGTCCATGTTCAACCTTTATAAGGTTTCAGGCTTGATAACAGCAGCACAAACATGGTTAGTAGTCTGGGACACCTGCAGGATTTAATTTCAGGGTACGCACAGAAACCTGACCATGCCCAAAATGCAATAGAATATCACATCCTTTGGCTTTTTTGTGACACGACAGAAAAAAAAAATGTAATATAGCACAACCACTCAAAAATGTAATAATTAATAATAATAAAAATGATAATTTGTGGTATTTGTAAAAATAAACAAACAAATAATACAAGAAATACACTACCATTCAAAAGTTTTGGGTCGGTAAGATTATTATTATATATTTATTTTTGTTGGAAAATGTTCACCAAGACTGCATTTATTTGACCAAAAACAGCAAAATCAAAAATATTTTGAAATGTATTACAATTTAAAATATCTGTATTTTATTCCTTTGATGTCAAAGCTGTATTTTCAGCATAATTAAAAAATTGTGATGCTTAACAGGAACTTTTTTTATTTTTTTCAGAATTCCTTGATTAAAATTCAAATGAACAACATGTATTTGAAATTGAAATCTAACATTATACATTTCTTATCAATTGAATTCATCCATGCTGAATAAAAGTGCATTTGTACTTTTCTTCATCATGGACACTCTTAAATGCCATTGATCCTAAAAGTGAGGTTAATATGTCAGTAAATATTGTTTTTTTTCCTTCTCATGATCTGTGCATCTCTTTCTTTTCAGTGGAAGACAGGGGACAGAGAGTGACGGCACACTGGATCTCTCACGGTACAGCACAGCAGGAGACTGAAACTGCATTTAAGGTAAGTCACTAACGATAATAAAAAAAAATATATGTTTAAATATTTATAACATAAAATATTTATCAGTTTTATGCAAACTACCAGGACACTCCTCACTAGGGTGACATTTATTTAGATAGTGTACTAAAGACACATTGTACACTGTTGTCTTGGTCTTAGCACTGAGTTGTTACATTTTCATATACGAAGAGTTGAGCAAGAGTGGATGCAGTTTGGCCGATGTGTTTGTGGATTTCAGCAGATTAGGCCCCAGATATGTAATATGATGGACAACATAATGAAAATGCTCAACCCAGCGTCTTACAAGCCAGTCCAATGAGTCCTTAGAAGGAGTTGTTCCCGAGTCTTGCAGCTTTCTTCAATTGTGAGGAAAGGCCTGGAATCCAGACAGAGCCTTGCTTTTGGCCGCTGCAGGTGTTCTAACATTTAGAGTGTCTAACAAGCAACTAAAAAGGTTTCCCTTCATGTTCTCTTGGAAGAGCTTGATAATTCTGTGTAGCCTAGGAGACTGCCTGCCTTCTAAATGATCTAAAAGAGCCCCCTTTTGTTCAAATCAATGACAACAATGTTGTGGGGTTTCAGGCACCTGCTCTCTTCATGTTTATTGATTCTGTGTTGTCACATGAAGAGTATTATTCTACCCATTTCTCCATCTACTTACCCATCTACCCACCCACTAGACTGTTTTTAAAAGCAATATGAATATTACCATATATATCGACCACCCACTCTCCAGTTGTCTGTATTGGCCATTGAAAACCCCATGTAAATTCTATATTATCTTATACATAATCCATAAAGTTCACTAGTGAAATAGTTGCCCAGAAGAATCCATTCCCATTGGCTGATTTAAATTCCCAGCTCTCTCTACTAAAGTTTTCCACTCTAATGGATCTTTCCTATCATTGAATAGTGTTGCTGCATTTCATGTAATACACAGCTGAATGTGCACACATCTTTGTGCACTCCTCTGAAACATCCACTCAGTCTGATTTCTCTGCCCTCTTCTCTGTTGTATTGACATCTGTGCTCAGTCTCAAACTCAATGCCCTTCGGATGCAACTAACCTGCTTGGCTTGTTGTGAAACCCTGAGACAGTCTGCAAATGTCAAGATAAATGCCTCAAACAAACCCAGTCCAGTTGAACGATGAACATACAATAATAAGCACTAACATATTTTATATTTATATGCAGAGAGATCCTGTAAGTTTGTTGTTTGAGATATTTTTATTTTGTTGCATGGTCAATCTATGGACATCTGGTCCAATTTGTGTGGTTCTTAGTGGGAATTTTGTCATTCTTCAGTTATTTATTTATTTATTTTTTGAGGGGGCACTTACGGAAGCATATTGCATTCACTTGAGGAAAAAAAATATACTCTGTTTTTCTGAATTAACAAATTAATTATCTCAGAATTACGAAATAATTTTTCATGGAAAAAAAGTTTTTGCTCTGTTTTTCTGAATTAACGAGTTAATTATCTCAGAATTACGAGAAAATTTTTCATGGAAAAATGTATTTAATAATTCTGAGATAATTAACTCGTTAATTCAGAAAAACAGCAAAAACTTTTTTTATGAAAAAAATCTCATAATTCTGAGATAATTAACTCGTTAATTCAGAAAAACAGAGCAAAAACTTTTTTTTATGAAAAAAATCTCGTAATTCTGAGATAATTAACTCGTTAACTCAGAAAAACAGAGTCGATTTTTTTTCCTCAAGTGAATGCAATACGCTTCAAGTCAGCATTAGTTTTCCGTTTTAAGCAACTGTTCTGCGTAAAATGCAACTTGGACAAACCAAATTTAGATGTGTGAATGAGTGATTAAATATATTTATTTATTTGTTTGTTTATTTAAAATTCGCTTTTTAAAATCCACAGAATTGGGAGGCATGTGCTCTGTTTGAATAAACGGGACACTTTTGACTCTGGGTGTCTGGAGCCAAACAGATTCTGTCAGCTGTTGTTTTGCTAGTGGTGCTGACTGTTGATGTGATGGCAACTTCTTGACATTTAGGCCCAGCCTGTGAATATGTCACCATCTGTAGAGAGGAATAACCAATCACATTGCCTGATTTCATGGAAATTGTAAGATTACTGGAACATGAATTTATACGGCTCAACAAAATGATTGGATATCATTCATTTTCTATACGAGTTGACAATTTCCTGCAACACAGCGACTGTGGCCAAATGCAGCAAGAGCAGAGCTCAACTTTCTGCAGATGAGGACCAAAGCGAAAACCAGTGGGAGTGAGGAGATTCCTACTAGAAACCAACAGCTCATAAGCTCTACAATCTAAAGCGATTGAATAGCTGTCACTGTGAACGCAGCTTTGTTGGTGTCTCTCACAGGCTCACATGTTCACTTAATAGTTGACTTCACAAATGTGACCCTGGATCACAAAACCAGTCTTAAGTAGCACGGGTATATTTGTGGGAATAGCCAACAAAACACTGTATGGTTCAAAATTATCGATTTTTCTTTTATGCCAAAAATCATTAAGATATTAAGTAAAGATCATGATCCATGAAGATATTTAGTAAATTTCCTACTTTAAATATATCAAAATTGTATTTTTCTAAGTGGATGCATCACAATAACCAACAGAAATGGAAACCTTTAAAGGCGATTTTCTCAATATTTAGATTTTTTTGCACCCTCAGATTCCAGATTTCAAATAGTTGCATCTCGGCCAAATAATGTCCTATCCTAACATACCATACATCAATGGAAAGCTTATTTATTCAGCCTTCAGATGATGTATAAATCTCAATTTTAAAAAATGGACACATAAGACTGCTTTTGTGGTCCAGGGTCACAAATAGACCGAAAAAAAAATTGTGTTTGTGAGAATCTGGACGTTTAATTGAACTTCTGGCTCTTCTGGTGATGATGTAACGAGTCACTGTGCTGTTTGGAGCTTGGCTGAATGCAAGTCAGGCGGATGTAATTTTATACGCTGAAACAAAGACACACACACACAGACACTCTTCCCTAAGGATGGGGGCAGGGGAACAGGACTCCTGCCAGAACACTGAGCGTATGAAGGAAAAATGTTAGCTATACTTATAGCAAAAGAAAACCACTCTCTGGCTCTTTGTGTGTGTCTCACCAAGCATTGAGCATATGGTCTAGTTTTTTCCATTTTTCCTGGTCTCAAACATTTAGGGCCAGATTTACAATGAGCTTGCGGCAGCACAAACCCTCTTTTGGCGTTAAAAAAACTACTGTCAGGATTTACTAAAGACACGCTGTGAAAAATTAGCGCTGAAAAGGCGTGGACAGGGTTATTTTTGCGGCTGACTTTATTGCATAAGCATTTGAAGGTGTTTCCCTTTCAGCAAAAAAAAATTATGGGAGGAGTGTATTTAAATGGTTCACGCAAGGTGATTTACTAATGTTTGCGCTCGTAAATGTACTGGTGTTTGCGCCATTATTTACCGCCCCAAAAAAAGCACGTCTTAAACCAGACGCTACTTGGTAGATTGCGTTGGTCATTATGGAAATGATCTGACTGCGTCTATGTTCTTGAGGCCACGTCCACACGAAGCCGGTGCGTTCCCTATCCGATCTTTTTTTTCCCTCGTTCTAAAAAAAAATTCCGTAAACACGGGGTCGTCTCAAGAAATATCTGCGTCCACACGAAACCACTGAAACCGACTGAAAACGGTGTAGTATATATGCCAGACCAGTACGAGGGGCTGTAATTCTGACACAGATACACTAAAAACAGAGAAGAAAACTTGCGCATAAACCTTGCGCGCTGTATACAATAATATACAGTAATATTAGGCACAGTAGCTTCTTTTCTTTTTTACCAAGAACTTTATTGAACAATATGAAAAACTATAAATGGTACAAAATAGGGATGAGTCATCCCTATTTTGTACCATTTATAGGATGAGTCACGATGGTCGATTAGTTTGCAGACGCATAAAGCTTGCCACAAAAAAACGGCAAATAGCCTAATTATTATGAATGTGTCAAATAGCCTAGCAAGGAGACATTTGAATTGTTTATTAATAAACTAGTGTTTTGTGTGACGATGCTGACTCGCCACCTTCGCAGTGTTTTGAAGGTGCCTATAGAGAGAAATGCACACTTCATACGGATTATTAGAGTTGTCTGTTACTTTTCTTTTTGAATTGTTTTGTTTAAAAGTAGACATTAAAAGCTTAGATATAGGTATTTCTGAGTTTCTGTTCATTTATGAGACAAGCTCCAGTTCTCGTGCGTTGCAATTTATATTGCGTCGGCGCCTCATGTCCTGATTATATAGGCTATTGTCTGCTATCCATGCAATTCGTTAATAAAACATTGATTAAAATTAAGATACAATTTTTACAAAACGAAATTCATTTTAAAGAAAGGCAAAACAAAACTTAATGAAGACAAAACAAAACTTAATGAAGTGGTCAAAATGATGTGTCTCGATATTGCGCATCTTACTCACGCTGTTCACTTATAGGGCCTAATCAACATATATGAAATGGAAAAAAATAACATTATTTAATCATAAATATGAAACTAACTTTTCTTTAATGGCTACAACATTTAGGCCTATACAGTACAGAGAAATGTAATGTCGGAGCGAACGCCTTGTCACCGGTGAGCATGAAGGGGCAGAGGTGCGTTTTTTGAATAATAATCAAATTCAATCAAATAATTAAAATAAATACACAAATAAATAAATAAAAGAGGCTCGAGTAGCTTCTGAAGCATGAACTCAAGCAAGTAGTCGCAGTTGTTTTTGCTGGTAGGCCTATGGCTACTGATTTAGCGTGTCTGACTAGTCGACACGTGGGGTGATGACATCATCGTTTCACAAAATATACGGATAGGCCGTCCACACGAAACTGCAAGGGCGTCGTTTTCAGATTTATCCACTTTGGGACCCGGTTTCAAAAAATAGCGGTTTCACTCTCCGAAAACGCCGGATCCGTGTGGACGAAACGCCAATACGATAAAAAATGTATACGTATACAGTGAAACGCGTCTTCGTGTGGACGGGCCCTGAATGTACAGTACGCATTGTCAGCAGTTTGCCCTGTTTAGTAAACCTGCCCCTTGTTAGTTAAATTTACATGGTTCACAAAAAGTATTTGTAGGCCTATGTACATGTAAGACACAAAATGTAAATGTCTTTGCAAAATATCAAAACAACTGACATTTATTTGAAAAGTCATATTTTACAAGCAAAACATTTCACAAAAGGAAGTGTGTAGGTTGAAAATCACAAAACAACTGACAATCTGAAAGTTTATCAATACAATGTTTCTTTCATGTTCATTGTTAATATTTGAAAGTAGATAATAGCTCAAAAGTGAAGTTAGTTAGAACATTAGTTTGCAGACGAGACTTGGTTTGATATTTTTTGTCCATGCAATGACTTTTTTAAATGGGCACTTAAAGTGTGACTTCAGTGTCCAAATACTTTTTGGACAAAAATTGTGTCTGGTATTGTCTCAGAGAAGACATAAATCAGATTTTTTCAGGCACTATGCCTAGATATTTATAATGAGCACACCAACATGAGCCAAGGCTAATGAGTTATGTTTGATATCTGAGATAATTGTCAGGTTTGTTTAGGCTAAGGCTTAACATCTACCACAATGGAAGTTTAGTCAAGTTTATGTTTTTGTTTCGTGTCACTTTATGCTGGAAAATAGTCTCATGGACCTGCCAGTTTTGCTTCAGCCATACTGCCCTCGATGACAAATTTTCCAGTTCCTCCTGCTGAAAAGCAACCCAGAGCAGGATGATGCCACCAGCATACATGACAGTAGGAATAATTCCTGAGTGTTGAGGAAAAGAGGCTGGAAATGTGAGACGGATCTGCTTTGCCACTTTTATCAAGACTTAAGTATTTGGAATTAAGTAACTGAACAGCTGAATTTTTTTTTTCTCAGAATTTATAGCAAGTATACATTTACAGATTATGATATGTGACCCTGGATCACAAAACCAGTCTTAAGTAGCACGGGTATATTTGTGGGAATAGCCAACAAAACACTGTATGGGTCAAAATTATCGATTTTTCTTTTATGCCAAAAATCATTAGGATATTAAGTGAAGATCCTTAGGATATTAAGTGAAGATATTTAGTAAATTTCCTACCTTAAATATATCAAAATTGTATTTTTGTAAGTGGATGCAGCACAATTACCAACAGAAATGGAAACCTTTAAAGGCGATTTTCTCAATATTTAGATTTTTTTGCACCCTCAGATTCCAGATTTCAAATAATTGTATCTCGGCCAAATATTGTCCTATCCTAACAAACCATACATCAATGGAAAGCTTATTTATTCAGCCTTCAGGTGATGTATAAATCTCAATTTTAAAAAATGGACACATAAGACTGCTTTTGTGGTCCAGGGTCACATATAATCAATGATACAGGAATTTAGCATTTTTTGAATACAAATAAACATTATCCCTGGGAAAATTAGAAGATGAATGGACAGAGGAATGAATGAAAGGCTGAAGGATTGCTATGAAGAGGTTGAGCTTCATAAACAGTGGTGCCTTGCAGACTACTTACATAATATATTTTGTTTCTGTGTTTTTGCTGTCATTTGCATAATTCCTAATTTTATATAATTTTAATTCCACCTGATAGCATGTGATGATCGATACTCAGAACACTATACGGGAGGTAAACGGTGAAGTTACGATTGTTACACCAAATTATTTTGCTTGACATTCTATATAAAATACAATTTAGTAGAAATACAACATTAAGAGAGAAAATAACTTCATCCAGAGAACAAGAACCGAAAGAATGAAAGTAAGAAGTTACTCGGAGGATTCCATGAAACAAAAATAAGCACGTTCGACACCAGCAATCCTGGAAGGAATTAAATTTGTTTTCGTCTTTCTTTTCTTCACTATCTCTCTCCCCGGCTTTCACTCTCAATCATTCTCTCCTCCCTTTCATTCGCCGCTCTATCACAGTCACTCTCCGTATGGCTCTTTTTTATTTTATCCCTCTAACTCCATCTACCCCTGTCCTTTCTCTACCACCAAGGCATTTTCTGTCCTCCTCTTGTTTCTATTTTTGCACTGAAAGTGTTACACTTTTTTGACCTCCAGAAGTAAAGCAAACACTTGAATGGAATTGAATTGAGTATGAAGTCCTACTTTAAGAAGCGAAGTAGTTGAAGTTGCTACTTAATTTGCAGCTATGACGGAATAGGCTCATTTGTCTTGGCCGTTGGTCCCCGAGATGAACCCGTCTGGCATTTGGGTCATACCCACAAGTAGGTGAATACATGTTCCTCGTATAAAGAATACATAATTACAGACTTTTATGGACTGGTTTAATAGGGTTTTTAATGTGAGTGTGTGTGTTTGTGTGCTAGTCTGAAGGTAGGTAGGTGTGTTAAAGAATTGATAAGCCACATAATAAGACAGTCTGGCACAATCCACATGTTCCAACTGAATGTCGCCTTTTGTACGGTTCAGCAAATCTTATATAAAATGATGTGGGGAGTTTAGAAAAGCAGCACTGAATGTTCAGACACACACACGCACACACACACACACACACACGCACGCACGCACGCGCACACACACACACACAAACATCGGCAGACAATGCAGCATACAAAAACTAGCTGAGACATGGCCTGTTTTATAATTTAATAATGTTTCTTCATTCAGTGTTCTTTTGTTGAGAGATGGATGTGCATGAGAACGGTTAACCAAAAATAAATGAATTTGAATGGTTCTGTTGGAGGACATCAAGGTTTTTTTTTTTCAAGTATGTTGTGTCATATTTTTCATTCCAAAAATGTCTGGACATATGTTCAAAAAGGTAGGCATTCAAAGATTTTGCAGGTCTTTGTGAGGGGAATGTGAAGAATGTGTGTAAGAAGAAGTATGCATCTGGCTTTGTGTGCCATGGTTAGATTTAAGTGACTGTGTGTGTGTGGTGTGTGTGTGTGTGTGTGTGTGTGTGTGTGTGTGTGTGTGTGTGTGTGTGGGGTGTGTGTGTGTGTGTGTGTGTGTGTGTGTGTGTGTGTGTGTGTGTGTGTGTGTGTGTGTGTGTGTGTGTGTGTGTGTGTTGGTTTATGTGATTTATGAGGACACAAATTTGTATAATGACATGTCTATTACACTGGTATTACAACTCATGGGTGGTTTATGAGGACATTTCAAAAGTCTTCATAAATCAAATGGCTTAAAAAACATAAAAAACAATGTTTTATTAAAAAATTACAAATGCAGCATGTCTACTGTGATGGGTAGGTTTAGGGATAGGGGCAGTGTAGGAGGGTAGAATATACAGTTTGTACAGTATAAAAACCATTACGCCTATGGAGAGTCCTCATAATGCTGTTGCACCAACATATATAAATACGAATAAAATGCCTTACCTTAACACAGAATGGATTTCAAGGAACTAAAATTCATGTACTAAACATGATTGTAATCTGCACCGCAGCGCCACCACACCTTGATGCTCATGACAAGAATAGCATATAGTTATCTTTATTGAAGTGAATTAGGTTTAAATCGCCGTCATGCATGAATGATTGATATTTTTGCTATTTTACACATAATAATCAATGGAGATCACATTACACAAAACTGAAATTGCACGTCAAAATAAAACATTGTCAGTATTTTTTGGGACCCCCCAAAATTTCATGAATCGCGATTTCAGGGGAGCCCATGTCTTATTAAGGGGAGCCGAGCTCCCCCTAGCTCCCCCGTAGTTCGCACCCTGACTGTACATTGAACACCCTCGATCTGAATTACTGAATACTGTCATGACTTTTTGATTAATATTGTGATATCCTTTATCCTGCATCTCTCCTTTATCCAAAATATTCCCTATCTTGAATTCACCTTCCCCGTTTCTGTGCTCTCTTCTGTCATAACGATAAACTTGTTCTGTTCTTGCACTTGCACACTGAGGGGAACTGCTTTTTGCTGTTTAGAAATTGCGGATGCTCACATCGCGATTTTATTACGATTTTGATTAATCGCACATATACATGGTATGAATGTCTTTTCAGGTGTTCCATGTATTCAGATATATACTTCAGTACCATTATATAAATGACATTGAAATACTTTTATTTAAAAAGGTAAAAAAACAGCTGTATCAGGTGTTGTTGTGAAGATGTTTTTATCATATTTTCAAGCAATGAACACTAAAAAGCCAATGAAGATTTGAAGGCCAGATGCAAATTGTATGCTGTTATGCTGTCCTGTGATGTAAAGCCAGATTCCCTAAACATTCTTTTGAATACAATTCTTCTTAACTGCTATTTTTTTTATATTATTTTCTAACTTAAGAATGAAGTTGCACATGTTTTGTATTAATCTTCTATGATCTTCATTGGCTGCCCGCAAACAATGTGTAGCTGAGGCATCGTATCATTATTGAGAGACTGCTTTTTTTTTTCTGCACTGCGAAATCAAATTCACTTTTGACCAATTCCGCCATCTGACCAATCAGAGCAGAGCAGGCTCTCGATTTTGGATTTCAATGTTCCAACATTTTCGAACATTCTTTTTATACACTTTTTTAAATTTTTCCTAAGAAATTTTTGTGAATCTGTCCCCAGCTTCCTCTTCCAAAAAAAAAGGAAGAAAGTATTTTCCTGATCTGGCAAAGACAAAATCTACATATTTCCAATAAACCTGCCTCATGTAAAACCAAAACAAATTGTCGTTGACATGTCATTCAGTCTCTTCCTGTCTAAGCACGTTCTTGGCCAGAATAAACTGAAAGATGGTCAGAAGTCGGAGACTGAGGTCTTAGATAAATATAGAAGAGTAACTTCTATCAAAATCCTATATTTGATGGCCAGGAGCCATTGGTTTGGCTAGCTGACTTTAGCCCCAGTTAATTTCCCACAAATCATCTCTTTTGTGACTCCTCTTTGACATACACACACACACAAAGAATGAGCGATGATGAGCCCTTCAGGATGGAATGTCATGAGGAGACTGTGGTAAATTTGATATGGTGCACACAGCTCCCTTAATGGCAGACAGGTTATATTAAAAAGATTGTCCTCATAGCTGATTCCACATCTCTCAAAGCCGTCTGTCTACGAAAGCTGATAACTGCACTATAAAAGGTCTCATATGTGTAGCGCCGGGAAGCTCAATAATTTCTTACCTCCATTAGTCAAAATGTGTCCAGTAAGTTCAAAGGAAAACGTATGCACAAAAAAAAGAATTAGATTCCTTACCAAGTGAATATGAAACTGGGACAATTTGTCACACTGAAAAGCGAAAAGATTTAACATGAAATCACATTTCCTTTGATTTTCCTTTGCTGATGTAAACACACTTTTATGAGGTTCCTTTGTGGTCCCAGCTTGCTATTATGTCCTATCATGGTCTCTGAAAAAGGATGTCATGTTTCTAAACTTATCAGAATATTAACCAAAGCAAAGCCCAAGTTGGCGCTATGTGAAGCAGGCTGGGTGGAAAAGAGAGTGTGAAAACACTTCAAATTTAAATGCATCTCTATACTTTCAATGTTTTCAAAACACTTCACACTGCAATACATTATTGTCGACCCCTCCAGCTCTCGTAGCTATAATTATTTTTTTCAATGTGGGATTGCCTGACCTAAAATGCATTGATACAGATCATTACATCATTTGGAAGAGTAATCGCAAACATAAGGAGGGTGCTTTTAAAAGTCGACACTCTTCACTTTTTAAAGGGATATAGTTCACCCATTTGACTTTCTTTCTTCAATAAAACACAAAAAGAGAAGTTTAGAAAAATGTTCCTGGTGCTCTTTTTCAATCAATGAAAGTGTATTACAAAATATCAGACTTGTATCAGGTTTAGAACCTCATATGGAAACATTAAAACATTTTTTTTATGTTTTTGAAAGAAGTCTCACCAAGGCTGCCTTTATTTAATAATAATAAAAAAGTTTGTTAGTATTAGTTTTGAAATATTATTACAAATTAAAATAACTGTTTTCTATTTGAATATATTTTAAAATATATGAATTTCAGCATCATTACTCCTGTCTTCAGTGTCACATGATCCTTCAGATGCTGATTTGCTACTCTTATTAATATTATCAACGTTGAAAATAGTTATGCTGCTTAACATTTTTGTGGAAATGGTGATACTTTTTTCAGGAATCTTCGATGAATATAAAGTTCAATGAACAAAATATATTTGCACCTATTACATTATGTATTACATTTATTAAAGCATTTATTAAATACAAATCTTTTGTAACATTAAACATTTCTTCACTGTCACTTTTGATCAATTTAATGCATCCTTGATTAATAAAACTAATATTTTCTCTCTTTTTTAATCTTACGACAACTGTTTGAAGGGTATCATTGTTTCCACAGACATGTAGCAAAAATAGCTACAAAATTGATAACAACAATAATAAATATTTCTTGAGCACCAAATCAGCATGATTTCTGAAGGACTATGTGACTAAAGATTGGAGTAATGATGCTGAAAATTCAACTTTCAGCAGAAATAAATTACACTTTTAAATTGATAAAAATAGAAAACAATTTAATATAAAGTTGTAAATATATTTAACAATATTACAGTTTTTACTGTAATTTTGATTAAATAAATGCAGCCTTGGTGAGCATAAGAGACTACTTAAAAAAATGTTTCCAAACTTTTGACAGGTATAAGCAAAAGAATTATGGCTCGTTTCCACCAAGCGGTACAGTTCAGTACAATACAGTACTGTACTATGTTGGATGATAAACCATGATCCGGCTTGCTTTTCCACCGCCAACAGTACCCTTACTTGATAGGCACGGTGTCACGATCGACGTCATTCTTGTGCGAAGAAGAAGAAAGCGACACAGTAAACAACAACACAGGACATACAGCAGATCTTGTTCTTGCTTCTCGGCATGTGTCGCAAGAAGAAGACAAGCTTTGTTTGAGCAAAGGCTGCAGGCTGCGATTAAATCTGAGAGCTGGATCACTCCTCCATAGGCTTCTAAAGGATTGAAACTTGACAGCCCCGAAAATTTATTAAAGAAATCATTAAAAGAGTCCAAGTGACTACAGTGGCTAGATCTTAAGTTTATAAAACGACGAGAATACTTTTTGCGTGCAAAAAAAAACACAAAAATAACGACTTTATTCAACCATCTCTTCTCTTCCGTGCCATTCTCCTAAGCTGTTGGCGTAGTGGAACAGCGCAGCGCTTCTGTGTTATACGTCACACAAAGGCTCACTATTGGCCGACGCTGGTCATGTGTGTGATGCGTGTGATGTTCAACCAGAAGCGTTGAGCAATAACACTACGTGAAATCTCCAGGCCCAAAGAGAATACTTGAATAGAGTCGCTATTTTTGTTTGTTTTTAGCGCTCAAAAAGTATTCTCGTAGCTCGATAAACTTAAGATCTAGCCACTGTAGTCACTTGGACTCTTTTAACGATTTCTTTAATAACTTTTCGGGGCTGTCAAATTTCAATCCTTTAGAAGCCTATGGAGGAGTGATCCAGCTCTCAGATTTAATCAAACATATCTTAATTTGTGTTCAGAAGATGAACAAAAGTCTTACGGGGTTGGAACGACATGAGGGAGAGTAATTACTGACAGAATTTTCATTTTTGGGTGAACTATCCCTTTAAGAAGATTTGGAATTCTGCTAAATGTCTCCGTTTGTGACATACCTGTCAAGTATCCCGTTTTGGCCGGGAAAGTCCCGTATTTTACCCTTCTTTCCCGCCGTCCTCCCGTATTAGTATTTTCCCGTAAATCTCCCGTATTTTAACCTGCGTTTAAAAAAAATAATAATACCCCGCCGGGCGGAGTAAAAAAAAACATTCCTAATCTGAGCTCTGTCACTAGCCTCGCGATAACCGCAACACTACAGGTACTGTAGGTGACAGTTGTCGCGAGGTTAGTGTGTGAGGTCAGATGATGAGTGACAACGCGGGGAAAAACAGAGACGCATGATGGATGCTATGACAAAGACGGACACTACGGCCAAAAAAAAAAAAAAAACCCTCATGTAAATACTGCGATCAATGGGACAGCAAAATTACTTTTCTGAAAAGGAGCAGGGTGGGGCTTTCCCTTATTTTCAAATCCAAAACTTGACAGGTATGGTTTGTGAAAATCTAAAATATTACAGGTTTGGAAATGTGAAGATGAGTCGCTTTGTCTTTATATTTTTGAAAATATATGTAAATGTTCAGCTGATATGCATGCCTTGGCACAAATGTAAAGCCCCAGTATGGTGCAGTCTTTCAAAAGACTACAAGCTTGCAACCCAGCATGAGCTCTGGGACTGCGGATACCACGCGCCTCAATGCCCACCTCCCTGACTTTGTGTTGCTCTTTCATTTATCATTCAGATGTAATCATGTCAACGGTGGAACAACCGATTCCCCTCATATAAATATTTAAACTCGAGGTGATGACGAGTCTAGAGAGGTGTCCGAAAGGGTATTCTTAATCTGTTTTTTTTTTTTTTAAGTAAGATATCATCATTAGAGGAATGTGTCTGGGGATATAAGTACATTTTATTTCTACATACTATTCAGAATATTAATTTTTTTGTCCAAGGGGACCTAGACTAAATTGGCTGCGCCTGTGACATAGAGTGCAAATAAAACTAACACAAATCAAGCATTTGACAGGAATGAAATGTTAAACGATAACAGATTTAGGGTGTGCCGACATGTTTTGACTGCTAAGTCTGGGGATCTGAATTCCAACAGCATTACTTACGGGACTTCACACAGAACATTACGACAACTTCTGTCATCTACACTTCTGCACAATCACTTCCAAGCAGTTTTGTTTTTGTGTCTTCATCTTTCGATCTCCCCTTTTCTAACATCAATTTCTCCCGCTGTCCTCTGACATCTTCTTTTGTCTCTTTGACAGTGGCATGCAGGGCTGGATTTACCTCATATTGTGACATAGGCAAATCATTTTTTTTGCCCATTTGGCCAAAATTTCTTGTTAAAAAAGATGAAGAGCTACGTGCAGGCTATTTAAGACAGTATTGGCAATAGAGTGCAACAATGCCCTCACAATTTTTAAGTTATAAGTCATGAACCAAGCAAATTGGCTACGAGCTGAATCACAACACTGCAAATTTGAGATTTGAAGCAAAAAAGTTTTTGAAAATCGGACAGAGGTGCGTTTCCCGAAAGCATCGTTAGCCAACTATGGTCGCAAGTTCCATTGTTATCAGCATAGTTTAGTTCAACAAGTCGGTGTCTCCCGAAACCATCGTTGCAGATCTCAAGCTGTGGTTAGAAGCATACTTTCTAGATTGCATGATATGTGGACTTAATCAATTCTTATCTTGAGCAAAATAAGCAAGCTGACATTCAGTACAACCTTTGTCTTTTATTAAGAATGCCGGTACATACAAATGTAATTTACGTCTTTGAGTTTGTCAAGAGATTTAAAGCACCGTTTTTGAAGAGTGCGCATGTGCGAACGTGCTCTGTAAGAACGAACCTATGATTGAATCTGGAAATAAAGCGAAATAACTGAGAAAAATGAGAAATATTCCTCAGATGCTATGTCTGTAATTTATATGGAAACATATAGCATTAATTTGACATCAAACCGTTCCATTAAAAGAAGTTATTACTCCACCACGTGCGTGACGTCATAAACCAACGTGGTTGACCGACCACTTTGCGACCATACGGTTTCGGGAAACAGTCGTGACTAGCTAGTTGATTTCTTCAACGATGCATCGTACTGTGGTATATGTACATCTTGTACATTTGTCATTCTGTGGTGCGTTTCCCGTACAACGACGTAACTCGATGCTTCACGAGGGAAAGAACTACAAGCCCATGAAGCACAGCGAACAGCATAATCAAATAAAAAATTATGGATAAATAAAAGACTAGGCTACTCATTTACAAATGTATAAAAAAAACAATGTATTTTAGTTTATTACAAAATATGCAACATTTCAGTATTTTGAGAGCGTTGACTCGATTACGTCATTCACAGTGCTGCTTCATAGGAGTGGGCGGAGCTATTTTGGACCGTGTTGCTTTTTCGGCTCTCTGATTGGTGTCATTTGTTTGTACAGCATCATGTAGTTTTTCAACAGGAATTTCCCTGTTAAACAAGGGTATTTAAAAAAATTATCCGGGCTGATGGCTTCAGCGGAAGCAAATACCATGGATTAACAACCTTTTCATTAAGGGTTTATCATTCAAAATCAAAATCAAGTTTATACTTCTGGAAACCAAAGTGTTGCACTGATTTGACGGTAAAGAGACAGGTTTCTTAAATAAATAAAATGCTGTTCTTATTCAAACAACCAGTTCTTTATTTACCTTTGCATTGCAAGCAAGCAGAGACGGTCAAAATTGTGTGCGGCACTTCATTCAAGATTCAAGAAGGTAGTGGAGTTATGAGGGTTTTACCAACAGTTTGAGGAGCCAATAGAGTTACGAGGTTTAATAATAATAAGATTTACTAGTTATTTTTATTGCGAGAATAGGCACCTGCTAGAATGCCTATGCATAAATCTGGCCCTGGCGGCATGCATGAAGCCCTTGCATGTTCAGAAAAGTGACCTCATCCGCAACTCCTCATTTCTACCTTTTGAATTGTGAGATGTGATTGTTTTAAACCTCCTCATCTCGTCTTCCTTTATCCCATGGAGCGAAACTCTCCCTCAACCTAGAACATTCTGACAGATGTCTATGTGTAGTCCTGTGGCTTCTAATGCATTTCCTCTCTTCACATAGAAAATATGTCTTTATGTTCCAATAATTCCTCCACAGTTGCATTAGAAACAATGTTTTTTACTTTTTCTGACATTTTATACATTTGTTTGAGGAAAATGTAAGTGCCTTTAGCCAGAGTAAAAGTCACTAAGGTGATGTGGGTGGTTGTCAGGGTATTACTATGCAGTTTCTAAGGGTGTTGCTACATTTTCTAAAGAAGATATGAGTGCAAATGTTGTTTGTGGTTGCTATGTGGTTTCTACATTGTCTTGTATGGAAATGTGAGTGAGTCGTACCCATGCAAAAGTTGCTAGGGTGTTATAGAGGTTGACAGGGAGTTTCTTTGGGGTTGCTATGTGGCTCCTACATTTGTTGAGGAGTGGCACTTGCCTGTGCAAAAGTTTATAGGGAGTTGGGGTGATGGCAGGGTGTTGCTATGTGGTTGCTAATGGTGGTGCTACTGTATGTGATTGCTACATTTTATAAAGATATTAGTGGTTCTTGCCTATGCAAAAGTTGTGGGTGGATCCCAGGTTGTTGCTATGCAACAAATTTAAAATATTAGTGGTGGGTTGGCTGTTTCTCCTGTCCCTATATATATCTTGAGTACCTGCTTTGTTGTAGGTCTAATTGCTTTTTTCTTTCTTTCGCTGGTTTTATCATCTTCCATCTTCCTATATGAGCAATAGCAAGCAGGATAGTAATAATTCACAAACACTGGCACCATCAAATTACTTTCTCAGAATGTGCTAGCAGCAAGATGTTTCACATTTGGAATCATCACTATTCTCCGCTGCTCCAGTCATTTCATGTGTGGTCCCTATAGGGGTACTGTTTATACAACATTCTCCCCAAGGTCTATTGAACATCTTACTGACTTGGGTTGCCGCTGGACTAAGACATTTTCCATTTGTATCGCAGGACTTTTGATGGCTTGAGGGAGGAGTTCATGTCTACTGATGTCTGACTTTTTGGAAAGGGTTTACATGGAGGATCAAAGTCTTCAGACTCCTACCCATTTGATTTGCTAGCACAGCTAACCACAAGCAGGGCATGCAGAGTAAACACATGCTAAACACTAGCTCTGGCCCGTTGGCTTTAACACAATGTCTTTCCTTTATGGTAGGCTTTAAGTGTGATGCTGACTCAAAAAAAGAGAGTTTTTTTTGTTTTGAATGAGATGGTTTTTGGAGTGAGATCTTTACTGAGGATTTGACTTCAACATTATTGAAGCTTAAAAATCTTCACTGAAAATATCTCTAAATCATAACGCTTAGCGGTTTTTAAGTCAGCATTCGTTCAAAATGTACTATATTTATTTAAATATACACTAACATTCAGTTCCCGCTGCATTAATTTAATCAAAATAAAAAATATAAAAAATTTCAGTAAAATAGTAATATTGAGAAATATTATTACAAACATGTAATTACACAGTTAATATTATTGAATGTTCAGAAGCCATTACTGCTGTATTTCATAATGGCAAAATTATAACCCAATATATAATTTCCTCATGACGATAACATTCCCATGTCCAACGCGTCTGACGCCAAAGGTTTCGTATTTAAATCAATGGAGTTCCTTGTTCGTCGATACCGTGACGAAAAGTTGCTAGGGTGTTATAGGGGTTGCAAGGGAGTTTGACTCCTTGGGAGTGAGGATGGGTTGATTATTATCAATGTTGAAAACAGTTGTGCCACTTTGATATTTTTGTGGAAACCATTATACACTTTTTTTCAGGATTCTTTGATGAATAGGACATTCAGACGAACCAGTGCAGTCTCATCCCAAGAAGTCATATAATTGACATCTTGGGATGTCTTTTGACCATACGTCAATATCCGCTTTTTTAGGGTACCCTTAAACGCCGGTTAGATGACGTTATCGGATCCTAACTCTACCCCAGACCTAAACCTACCCCTAAACCTACCGCGTCACCTAACTGACGTTAAAGGTAAAGCGTCAGTTGTATGACGTCCCAGGATCATCATATAACCGACTTTTAAGGGTACCCTAAAGATATTGATGTATGGTCAAAAGACGATGATGAGACTGTGTTAGACGAACAGCATTTATTTAAAATACAAATTCATAACTATGTAAATGTCTTTACTGCCACTTTGATTTTTCATGATGATCAATTTCATGCCTTCTTGCTGCATAAAAGTAATTTTTTAAATAATAAAAAAGTAAGATTTACTGACCTGAGTCTGTAATTTTCTGCTCATCAGGACCAGTTCCCAGAGAGCGGAGAGATTCTGGTCTCAGCCCAGGATTTGAAATTGGTTCTACAAGTTGAAAAAAATCAGTAAGTAACCTCTTAACATGACTTACTCGTGCACATAATTAGAGAAAACATGATCTGATTGCAGATCTGATTAATGTTCTGCTGAAAGATTTTCGATTTGCTTTGTTGAATACATATCCAATAAAATTTAGATCTAGCTAATAAGATGAAGATGTGGGAGTGGTTTTATCTGTAAATGGTAAAATGGCTCCAGGATGTGTGCTGAAGTTTAGACAGCTGATTAATTACTTGAGCCACAGATCTTCTGGAAAAGAGAACAAGTATCTCTATCACCCTCTGATTGTTCTGCCAAATGCTGAGATGAACCAATCCCATGGAGTCATAGTCTGAGTCTGACTGTACTGCAAACCTTTGGGGATGGGTTGCCTTTTCTTCCTCAGAAATTGCAGGACCAGATTATTGTTACTTGGCAGACTTAATGTTTATTTTAACCACATATGAACCTTGCATTCCCAGTCTGGTTTTCCAAATGTAGGTCAGAAGAAAGGACACACACACACACACACACACACACACACACACACACACACACACACACACACACACACACACACACACACACACACACACACACACACACACACACACACACACACACACACACACACACAAACACAGATCAGCCTGACTTCCTGAGTATTTTCGAGGCCCGAAGGAACCCCCAAAGCGGTCCCACAGTCTTTTTTGGAGTTTTTACAAGACAAAGTACTCTCCAAGCAGGTCGAAGTGAAGAAAATGAGGAAAGTCAGGGCATAGAGGACTGGCATAGAATCTAGATCACAGCCGCATTGTAATGGACCCAGGAAATGGAGGATAGCTTCAGGAGTTTTTAATGAATTCACTCAATCTATAGACTTGTATTACTTGAATGTATATGCCATTTGTCTAATTGGTTCTTTACATTGCATCTCTTGCAGTGCAGTGCTTTCAACACACAACCGGAAGCAGAGCATACAGACACTTAAAGGTTATTTTTAAAGGGAAGGGCAAAGGGTGTCTGCTTTGTGAAAAGGGCAATTTCCAAAGAAGCACACCTGTTTTTCTATACACTATAGGGCAGAACGATTATAGAATTATATATTATAAAATGCTTATTTTGTGTATGGGAACTGAATGTCTTAGCAAGCAGAGATCTGTGTCCCTGAATTGCGTTTTTGCTGGTTATGCTTCAGTAAATCAAGACAACCTCACATTGACTATGTTAGTAGTAACAATGCTGTTCTATCTTGCAAAAGTTGCCATTATAATCAACAACGCTGTTGACAGTGCGTTGAATTGTTATTAACAATGTCTATGCCTTTTAGTGTTCAAGTGAAATTCTGGTAAATTTTCATGGGCAAAAACAAATTATATTGTCAGTAGTGTAGTAATGTATGAAGCACTGCTCACAGAGAAATCACCTAAAAACTAAACAGCTTTCTGTCAATGTGACAATATACACGACCAGCTTAAATTTGTTGTGAAATCTATGGGGGAAATCTTTCGCCCTCTTTCCAGATTCCAATTCCAGAATGCAGTTTCCTAAACTGGAGCTGGTGTAATATCATCCGGATATAGAAACAGAAACCAAATGGAAAATAATTAGTGTATAGTGTTCATATCAAGCAATAGATAGATCATGCCTACTAGATCTGATATAACTGGATTGATGACTATCTTGTAAGACTTGTCTTTGCGGTTTATACAGGCACTTTTCAATCCATTTTATTTTCCAGGAGAATGTTTGTTTTAAATGGGAATTGTTTTATTTAAAAGTAGATATATCAAGTTTTCTTTAGACATACGTTTCATGTTTGTGTGATAAGTATTCGCAGAGGTTCAGTTCATTATTCAGACGTCTTTCAGAAAGTTTCTCGCGGAGACAGCGGCAGCTGAAAGCGCACCCTGTTTATTTTCTTTATTTTATAAAAACACAAGGATTTGTTGTTATTGTGAGTGTACACAAATAAAAGAAGACCCCTTATAGTTTAGAATGATGTACTAAAATACTTATAAAATAGTATTTTAAGTTGTTTATGCTGTCATGAGGAATAAATCCAGCAGAACGCGCCAGCGTGTTCTTTAGACTCAGAGGGATAAATGTGATATTTAAAAAAAAAAACATAAAATACACAACATACAATCATGTTGAATTGTAGGTCCCAAAAATATAAGCCTTGAAAATACAATGCATTCAAATGCCAGCACTCTTAATGCAATGCATTTTATTTAAATTAGTGCATTTCAAGATGCTTTTTTTGTTTCAAAGGCATCTGTAGCTATTTTTCTTCCATAAACCACTTTCCACAGTCTACATTCCAAGAGAGTGCAATCTAAATAGCAAACCAGAAAATAAATTCAAATTACTAACAGTACTTTCTGTTTTGAAGCTTCTTTTTGGCGTCAGGTAGAGTTTCTAAAGCACTAATCTTTGTGTACCACAAAAAACACACACACACACACACACACACACACACACACACACACACACACACACACACACACACACGTTTGTTTTTGTGACTTATGAGGACATTCCATGCGTAATGGTTTTTATACTGGACAAACTATATATTCTGTCCCCCTACACTGCCCCTGTCCCTAAACCTACCCCTTACAGGAGACATTCTGGATTTTAACATTAAAAAAAAAAACATTGTTTTTTATGTTTTTTAAGCTGTTTGAAATATGAGGATGCATGCAATGTCCTCATATTTCACGTGTAAGTTGTAATACCAGTGTAATACTCATGTCATTATACACATTTGTGTCCTCATATATCACAAAAACAAGCACGCACACACACACACACACACACACACACACACACACACACACACACACACACACACACACACACACACACACACACACACACACACACACACACACACACACACACACACACACACACACACACACACACACACACACACACAAGAAAATACAAAATAATGCAATGCAGTTAGATTTAAATTATCCATAATCATGGATGTGATTAGTCATTTTGCAGCTCTTAATACACCAACCACTTGAAAAAGAAGTTGAAAAAACAGAAGGAAATAATTGGCATAGGCAATGTTGGTAGTTGAACCCCAAACTCATTTTAAAACACAAGATCATCATTACTTTATCATAACTTTAGACTAGTATTCTGACATCTGACAACTGGGGTTAAAGGTCACTGTCCCTATAGCCGTGTTGCATCATGTGTTATCCATAACATGACCATAAAAACCTTTAGAAAACCTCCAGGCATATTTTTTTTCCTTTTATGGAAGTACTTAGAAACAGTTTTCTAAGTTAAGTGAAAATGTCGGCATAACTTAAATGGTTCTTGAATAGCTCCATTGTTTATTCAATACAGTCAGTCTGTCTATTCCACATCTTTTCTTTCCATGAGAATAACAATGTAAGAGGCTCTCATTCTGCAAATGACAATAAAAAGGTACAGTGTTGTGTCTGTGTGGGTTTTTTTTCTTTCTCACACAATTCCTAATACGTGCATGGTTTTGGCATTTATTCATAGCCAAGTTATTTGTGATGTAAATGAGCATGTTTGTGTGTGTTTGCATCTGAGCTTGTATTTAATTGAAAAGGCTGATAGACAGTTTAAAGAGAGTGAATGAGCAGATACGGGCAGATGACGGGCATGCTTTAGGCAGTGTTTATAACCTGGAGTAATGAGTTTTAATCTCTTTTGGGGAGGATCTTACCACATATTTTAATTAAATGTTAAACTGAATTATGCAGAAGTTTGTCCTTTAACATTTGGTACTACAGTGATTGTTAGCCATCTCATTTCTAGCGATGGCATTGTGGAGTAGTCTGTTGGTTTCTTTTAAGGTCAAGTGGTTTGTGAAAAGTTTGCGTTTTAGAGAGAGAGGGGAGGAGATCGTGGTGTATCGAGGGTGAAAGAGATTAATAGAGTTTATACTGCTTGATATGAGAGAGAGAGAAACTAAAAGGAAAGAATGTGATTGGAGGGCTTGTAAGAGAGCTGGAAGGTATTTGAGAAGTATAAACTGATGGTGTGAAGGAGAAGGGATAAAGAAGCATGGAGGACGAGAGGGGTTTAGGGCATGGAGAGTGGTGATAAGGAGACAGAGGATAGGGGGATGAAAAGAATACGAAAGGGGATGAAATGAAGACTCATGAACCAGGTGGTTGTGGTTTAACTCCATTGGCAGTTGAACTCCAAAGATCCAAACCTCATTTCCCATTAGAGCTGAAGTGATTGACCTACATATTTTATTATGAATATTTTAATGTATTCATCCCTGAGGATATGATATTTTAAATATTTTTTTTTTTTATGGAATTGCAGCACATGTTCAGGATTAAGCCAACAGCTGTCTGTATAATTCAACACAGTCATAACTCATGAACTTTTAAAACCTTGCCAGAGGTGTCATGGTATCACTAATGGTTAGGGCTGTCAATCGAATGAAGTTTTTGATCTAATTAGTAATATCATACTGCGTGCTTATTAATTAATCAAATGAATCACATATATTATTAGTTGTGAAAAGCCCCCAAATGAACATAATTTAAGTCATTGGTGGCTTATACTTTAAAGTCAATATATCGATTGTTTTATTTTCATATCATTAAACCACAGACCACAGCAATCTATTCAGTTTGTCAGTCTGTCAGAGGCCGATTATGGCCCATTAACCACTAGGTTTAAGAGATAACCAGTTAAGATAGAAAGGATCTCAAGCTAAAGAGGTTACTGGCTATACCCATTAATAAACATGGTACTTCCTTGAGAATAAATTCCAGCAGAGTGCTAAAATAACCCATAATGAAATGACTCTTCTTAATAGATAATGCTTTACAAGCAACTGTTAGAGAGCTTCATATGGCAATTTATCTGTTAATACCTTATTCACATGCTGAGTTTAACGGTTATGTTTAGTTCTGCTTTATTATAATGGTGTTGTGGTTCTCACCATCTCCAAAAAGCCAAACCAATGTTGATTGTCGTTTAATTACGAGTTCTGCCGCATTCTCTTTTTGCCAGCAGACTCTCCTCTGTTTTTAAAGAAGAGATTTAGCGTGCTTCATATCAACCTTTCTCACTCCTTGTGACAACTAACGTACTTTGGCTTTTCAAAGTAGCCAGAAAAACTTTTCTGTATACTGGTGTGACTAGACACACAAGGGCGATTGACGTATGTGCGCAATTTCCTGGGAAAACCATACCGCTAGGTCTTAAATATAAACACTGGTAACACTTTATTTTAAGGTGACATAGTTATACGTTACTAAATGTACTAACTATAGTAATACCAGTAAATGATGTATAATTACAAGTAACTAACACTAAACCATCAAACCCTAACCCTTAGCATAACTCTATAGTAAGTACATGTAGTTATAATTATTACTACCCAGTACTTATTTCAGTAAGTGCAATGTAACTTTCACCTTAAAATAAAGAGTAACCTAAACACTTATAATAGGCTTACCATAGTGAATCAGGGTTAGAAAAATCCCTTTACATTTATTATTTTAATATACAATTATTAACTAAATGTGTGTGTTAAATGAACAGCTTTACGACTACTAATAATAAAACAGAAAAACATATCAATTCTTGAAATGCAGCAGAAGAAAAGTGTGAAGGTTCAAGTTTTAGCCTTTGGTTCTGTGCAAATGAAATGCTGTATCAGAAGCACTTCACTGTTGTCATGACACTCATGAGAAGCGACAAACAACACAACAGTCTTTGCAGTGTAAAAGTGTAATTCACAATTCAGCATGCAAATAATAAAGAAAACCTGCCATAGTTTAGTATGCAAATATTACAAGAGTGTTTACATTTTTTAATACAGGTTTATATTTATTTCATATTCCTTTTTTTTAAGTTTACAAAAATTCAAACAATCTGTATGTTAAGCAATTCATAAAATAATACTTAAATAATCAATTTGAGCTTTATTGTCATATATATTGGCTTGTATATAGATATATTGGTTGTTTGGTGCTACTTCTGAATTGATTTTTGGTTAAGTACAGGCCCAAAGGGTAAGGTTTTAAGTTATAAGTCTCTATAAAACATTTCTGGCCGGTTTCACAGACAAGCTTTGAGCTGGTTTAACTGAAAACAACTTGGACCGACATATCTTAAAATGTGTCAGTGCCATCGTTTTTTCTCAAGATGCACACCAGTAATGTTTTTTTGGGTACGTTTAAAAAAGCTACTTAAATGTCCTAATTTAAGGCCTAATCCTGGCTTAATCTAAGCCCTCTCTGTGAAACCAGGCCTTAAAAACACACGTCTAATTTTTAACCAAGAAAGCTACACCTTTAAAAAAGGATGTCGCAGCTTCTGCTTGCATATTGGTGCTAAGCTGAACTGCATTTAGCAGTGCAAATCTAAGAAAAACAACTTCTCGTAAGAGCCTAACATTCTTTTGCAATTAGACACAGAGCTAAATTGTGCATGATGTGATTATGCATTTATGAATGCCATCTGCAGCGGCGAGAACGGTCGCTTGCTTCCTAACACAACTCTGATTCACCCTGATGCATTTCTCAGACTCTCTGCCCTGCAGTCCCATCTGCAGAAGGCTTGTTTTGTTCTCTTCCTGACAAGCAGCCAGTGTTTGTGTAATCTGCTCTCTCATGCATCCTCAAGATTAAGTAAGCCTTCCCTCTTCAGTCTTCGCTGAAAATATCACTGAGAGTGATGATTCCATATTTGCGTTTAGTTCAGAGATGAGCACTCGTAATGCTCACTGATTATAGTTGAAATATTGTTGTTATTGCCATATTTAATGTGACTGTGACATGTTGCAGGAACACGTTGGTGGAAATAACAGTTTGATATTGAGAGCTACTCAGATTTTGAAACGGAATGAGATGACGGGCTGTCAACTCTACACAGCTGTGTTGGAGTAAATGTTTTTTTTTTTCCTGACAATATTTAGACCCATTATATAGTGTCAGAATGTATAGTGATTGCAAACTCATGGAGGTCTTAGTGTGGAACTTCCCAGTCAAACTAGTGATTTTTGTCGATGTGTGTGAGAAAGACCAGTATTTAAGTAGTGGTGATTTAACGGATGACTGAATTTTCATTTTAAGGGTGAACTGTCTCTTTAAAGGGTACATATCATGCTTTTAAATCGTCCCTTTTTACTTATAAATCATACATTTGTGGTCTATATAAAGCAGAACTGCAATGCTTAGGTCTGAATTTCTCATCGTTATAGCTCCACAGGCCCCTTTTCTACCCCTTTTCTGAGATCAACTCGTTTTGGTGTGGTCTCTTTAAATCCAGGTTGCAGAGGTGACACTCGGTTCAACTCCACCCCGTTTGGCCATTTTTGTAGTTTGATAGCAGAGATACGACTATCTAGCGGAACAGAAACTTTTTATTCACACGTTATTAACAAAATGTCAACAACGGAAGACTTGTCCATCAAGCCTTACATGTTCGAGCCAGTCGGAGCGAGATGAAAATAAAGATGACGAACCTGCAGAACAACGTCTTCATATGGATGTATCGCAATGGTGTGTTACTGTATTTACAGTAAGTTCTGCATCCATGCCCACTACTACAATACTGCATGATTTACAACGACTATTTAATACTCACAAAACAAAATATAAGTTATATTATAAACAATTAAAGAAAAGTCGATTATTTCTCTTGTTAAAACAAGCACACTAACAAGACAACTGCTAAACCATGACCACCGTGTGTTTTAAGAAAGTAGTACTTTATTTTTATTAACGTTATTTACAGCTTACCGAAGTGCTTTGTTCGTCGTCTCCAAAGATAGAAGAAACTGACCCCTCAATCAGACGAAGTCTATCAGCAAATCCTTCTTTATACTGGCGGAGGTTGCTGAAGTAACGTTGGTTATCCTTAAAGTGCTTCGCGCACACAAACATGACTTTACCCACAGATGTGGGTACATTTCCGTGAAAAATAAAACTCAAACATGCACTTCAAAGAGGTTCTGATGCTGGGAGACGGTGTAATGAAGCGTGTGGGTTACTACATCCAACAACCGAACATTTTGACGTACCCTCTTGTAACTTCTGCATCCTTGAGCTTGGACTACAAAATTGCAGCGAGAAATAAAAATAAAAATGGCGGATTGCTCAAAGTGTTTGGCCGGAAAGTCGATGTCCTTATTTGGCAGTTACGCTGCAAATACTGTGACGTAATAGTTAAAGGGTACCTATCATGGAATTTTGAAAATTACCTTTCATGTAGTGTGTAACATAGATCTAAGTGAACAAAAACATCCTGCAAAGTTTTAAATATGAAAGTTCACCGTATACAAAGTTATTGTCTCTCAAAAGTAAGAGTCGACTCTGAGTCGCTGATATGAATCGATAGACAAACGATGCTTTCTCTCTAGCTTTCGTACGTCACTTGTACAAGTTATTTGAATTCGACACGCCCACTCAGTGCGCGCGCCGAGCAGACAGAGAAACCTGACAACATCATGTCGACGAGACTCTGTTCTGAAGTGCGAATCGAAAGCAAACTTTTTTTTTCACTGCCCAGGGACAAGCATGAGAAGAATCAGTGGCTAGAGTTTATATTTACAACTATACCACACAAGTATAGCCACCTTGAGCTGTGTTCGCGTTATTTTAATGACGATCGCTTCACAAACACAAATGCTTTCAAGTGTGGATTCGCGAGTCGGCTGACATAGGAAGGTTCAATACCAAGTTTATTTAGATCAGCTTCCTCCTCCGAATCACAACCTGTAAGTACTATTAATAATTGTTGCTTTTATATGTGTGTGTGTGTGTGTGTGTGTGTGTGTGTGTGTGTGTGTGTGTGTGTGTGTGTGTGTGTGTGTGTGTGTGTGTGTGTGTGTGCGTGCGTGCGTGTGTGTGTGAGAGTGAGAGTTACGCTCAGCAGCTTCTAGGTCTCCAATGTCATTTTTTTTGTTTTTTGAAATATGTGAAATTATGTGAAGCGTATTGTAGTACTGCAGTGCTTTATCAATATGTTTAAGCTTTGGGCTAACGCAAAATATAACTGACTGGGTTATCTGACCAATCACCGCCGATTAGCGTCACGCAAAGGAGGGGTTTGGACAAATGAGTCGTCAAACGAATCATTAGGGAGTCGGTGAGCAAATCAGGTAAAAAATAAATGCATATTATAAGACAACAAAAGTGTTTTTTTGTCATTGCATGCATGTAAAACTGTTGTTGGGGACTCCTAGAACATTATTAGGAACATTTTAAATGCCATAATAGGTACCCTTTAACAAAACGTCATAGATTACAGAAAAATCTAAACTGGTTGAAAAATGTGACCAAAACAGAATATAAAGATATCAACGAAGTTCCTGAAGAGACTAATTTCAACTTTTCTGTACTTATAAACACTACAAATATACAACAAAAGGCATGTAAGGGCTAAAAAGGTAGATTTAGCATGTTATGTCCCCTTTAAGTATACAGCAGAGCTATGCATTGGCTAAGCATTGGCTGAGTATTCATATTTGCTATATGTCCGTACTTGTGTGTTTCTGACTTATGGCATCCATAAAATTATCAAAGATTCTCTTCCTGAAACTTAGTTCATCTTTGGCAGATCTTGTGTGAGAGGTGTCAGCAGTGCTTTGTTGAGGTACGGTCCTTATAGGGGAACAGCAAATATGTTTGTATTAGCAGCATGACATACAGTTGAGTCTGTCAATTATTGTCAGCATTGAAATATTTATAGCCTCCAACTTCCCCCAAAATCTAGAATGCCACGACTTGAGTCACTGAACTCCAGACAAATGTACACAATGGAGGATATATTATTTTTTTCTCTTCCCTTACTCTTTCTCAGTCTTCACTCTCTCTCGCTTGCACATTCTCAGATGATCTTTGTTGCCTCCTCTCTGCACCCATCCCCCATTTCCTTTGTTTTCCCTCTCTCATTCTTTTTCACTCGTTCTCTCTCTCTCTCTCTCTCTCTCTCTCTCTCTCTCTCTCTCTCTCTCTCTCTCTCTCTCTCTCTCTCTCTCTCTCTCTCTCTCTCTCTCTCTCTCTCTCTCTCTCTCTCTCTCTCTCTCTCTCTCTCGTACAGTACTGCTGGTTTGAGGTGATTGGTAACAGATGGTGCCGCTTTAAAAGGGCAAGGAATTTTGTGCCCTCAGTAGGTCAATGGGCCACGGTTTCTCTCTCTCTGGCTCTTGTCCACACACACAGCTGACTTATTTTGTGTACTTTGTCCCCAAAAAACCTTCAAATGACAGTAAAGATTTAAACATAAGGATCAAATAGGACCAGCACAGGCTAGGTATCAATGTGCTTGTTAGCAATACTTAAAGGGATAGTTCACCCAAAATGAAAATTCTGTCATTAATTACTTGCCCTCATGTCAATTCAAATCCGTAAGACTTTCAATCATCTTCGGAATACAGCTGAAGATCTTTCTGATAAAACCTGAGAGCTTCCTGTCCCTCCGTTGACAGCTACGCAACTAACATTTTGACGCTTCAAAATGTTTATAAAGAGATCGTGAAACTAATCCATATGAATTGAATTTTCTGAAGAGACACGATCGCTTTATGATATGATATGATGAACAGATTGAATTTAGGCTTTTATTCACATTTAACATTCATCAACTCATCAGTTGTGCTTGCTTGAAGTGCGGGAACCAATGAGGTTCATTCTCATGTTACGCAGCACGCTTGAGCTTCCGCAAGAACAAATGAGGTTTGTTATTCAGCGTCAAGCATGTTCGGTTGAGCTTCTGTTTATGTTCGCTGATCAATGTTAATATGTGAATAAAAGACTAAATTAAATCTGTTCATATTAAGCGATCGTGTCTCTTCAGAATTTTTTTCTCAATTCATATGGATTTGTTTTTACTAACTCTTTATGAACTTTTTGAAGAGGGACAGAAAACTCTCAGATTTCATGAGACCTTTATTTGTGTTCCGAAGATGAAGTTTGGAACGACGTAGAGGTGAGTAATTAAATACATTTTTTTGGGGTGACACTGTGTAACTTTTTTAGTTTATTCTTAGCTAAAAACACTTAGTTCTTTCAAAAATATTTGTGCTCATTGATGTATATTTACTTCGTTCAAGTAATATAGTATTCTCGTGAGTGTATAATATGCCATTGAAAATACATACGGGTAAGGGGTTCTAATGTCGGTCGCCATGTTGCCCCTCCATCTTGAAAGTACATTAGCCAAAGAGGGACATACCCGTTAATTCAAGCTTCGCCTTTCGCGTTTTAACACTCGATGGCATCGTGTCGAATGTGGACGAGGTCGAACTGGAAGCCATGTTAATCTTGGACTACATTTGCCACCGTAGGAGTTAAAACGAAATCGGAATTGAGAGGAACAGAAACTAATATTCACTGGATGGTCATATACCTTTTCACCGCTAGATGGGGGTAAAAATCACACAGTGTAGCTTTAATATAAATTTTCAAGTTGGCTACAATAGTACTGTTCAAGAGCTACCAAGCCGTCTTAGACAAATCACATTGTACAAAACATTATAATTGTTACATTAAGGAGTTATTTCGGAAACACTAATGTCTCAGTTAAATCTGTTTCTGAATTTATTCATCTTTGTTAACCTGTTGTTGTAAAATTATAATTATACACACATTAGTATTGCCTGCATATAGATAAAACAAAATATGATTTAAACAAAAAAGATGATTATAAAATAAAAGACATTTCAGAAATAATACAATTTTCAAATATAATATTTTGAATATGAGTAAAACATTTGACATTCATACTCAAGTCAGACAGAGGAAAATGAAGTGGCTTAGCAGCCAACTCCATTGATTATAATTGGAGTGATCTAGTTTTGTTGAGTATAGACATGGTGCCAGCGGTGGCTGTCCGTTGTCATGACAATCAGTTAGTCTCTTGTTTTCCGTCTGCAGTAAAATGTTTATTTTTAATTATTTTAATTGATGAGAAATCCTTTGGTACACAGTCCTCTTAATTTTAACTCCTGCTCTTGACTATTCACTACCTGATTGGCTTCACATTGTTTGTAAAAGTCTAATTCCTCTCATTTGAACAATAAAACACGATGCAGTCGACTCCCCGGTGCTGTGAGCTCAGCTCTTCTCTCTGACACACTTTGAGTTCAGCGTTTTTAAAACTGTAAACACCTTCAGTTTTCCAGACAGGAAGGATATATTAGCGGTTGCAGACTGCAGAATACATACCATTGAGACCTGACATGTCACACCATATTGACCTTGAGCAAAACTATGGCATGCTTTGATAGTCTGGTGCTATCAGATGGTAGTTGTGAATCTCTTTGACAATTTACAGTGTTTTGGATCATAAGGACCAGAAGGAAATGTGATTTTGTGATACAGCAGAACAGCTGTTATGAGATATGCTGGTGGTTAATCTTCTATGCTCAGAATAGGAGGAAATGCTATTTGATGAGCTCTTTGAGTGTTTAAAATATTAAACAGAAGCTTGTCACACGTTCCTGTCTTAAAATTGTACTGTAAAACAGAAGTCTGCCTCTTCTTTTTTTAAAAGTAAAATAAGCTGAGCTATAGCTGCTTTGTCAGTCTTTTCACAACCCGAGTAACCTTGAAAACTCTGAACTTTACTGAAACTAGAACCCCCCCCCCCCCTATATTTTTGGTTTTACCTGCTGCCATTGGGTGGTTGCCAGGCCGTTGCGCTGTGGTTCCAATGATTCTAACTGTTTTTTTATTTTTTATTTTGTTGCTGTTCTGGGATGTTAGGGTGTTGTCTAGGGGAGTTAAAGGGCGTTCTGGCCAAATGAGCCCAACCTATTTCTTTATAATATTCTGCTTTCTAAATATGACTCACATCCCACTTTCTGTGTAGGTAAGTGTATGAATGTTCTTCCTGGTGAAATTTGTGAACAGTATTAAAAACATCTAATCAACAAGACACATTTTATGGTGTCATTCATGTCTTTAGGTCAAAGTTGTGTTGGATTAGGTACATGTTTAACATTGTAACATTTGAGTGATAATAATAGTGATGCTGCCTGGAAATGTTACACTTCATCGCCTATTAGCATCACACTTTTATCTGCGCAAACCGCTGAGAGTCGGTTACACATCCTGGGTTGTGGTGAATCTTTAGTGGCAGATAAGGTTTCATGTTTTGCTAACCGAGTTTTACACTTATTCACATGCATCAAACAAACATCCTGCACACACCTGTTTTTACTCTTAGCAACCAAGCTAAACAAAATAAGGTGTGCTTTGAAAAAGGCAGGAAATTAGTAAATGTCTGTTATAGACATTTTACACTTGAATTAAAAGTAATGAAATTTATAGTACTTTACTTTTAAACTGTTACAAAAGATTTCTATTTTAAATCGAATGCTGCTCTATTCTACTTTCTATTCATCAAAGAATCTCAGTGTTGTATACGATAGAGAATTTATTCATATATGTGAACAGAATAAGATTTGTTTCTTCATTATGTGTTTTTGGAAAGATGTGTGGTCATAAGCTAGCTTTTGCTCCTGAGATGGCCTCATTTTTTCTTTTTTTTATTCAAGATTGTTCAAGTAAGCCTTTCAACTAAGAGCTATGAGTAATTTATTTCTACTGCTGATTGCTGAATTGCACCTGTTTTCAAACAAAAACAAAACACACACACACACACACACCACACACACCACACCCACAACACACCACAACACACACACACACACACACACACACACACACACACACACAACACACACCCACAACCACACTCTCTCAGACAAGTCCAATTCCTTTTGTTCCTCCAACCCAGCTGTGCATAAAACAAGCACATTAATCTAAGGTGAAGTCCACTGGACAGTTATCCCAGACTCTGGTGGCTGAAAATAGAAGTGTAATAAGACACACACTCAAACACTTATCCCTGCCTGTGCTCAGTGCCTCCTCACCGCAAACCCTCACAGTTGTTTCTTTATAAGTTGCTGTAGTGAGCGTTTCCTCTCTGTCTCATGTCCAGAAGGAGAATTGGACCAGCACAGCTTCCTTTAATTTTTTTTCTCTTTAATTTGTCTACTATATGATTGAGCAATCAACATTAACATCCTAAAGGCAGAAAAGAGATAACACACACAGACTACAATACTGACGCTCATCATCACGTTTGGATGTTTGAAGTCCACAACAAAAAATCTCTGGATTGTAGTCACAGTCACCAATGCTCTTTTATATATGTATATATAAATAAAAAAAATAACAACATTAAATTGCCTATAACAATCCTGCATCCCTGAACAAAACACAGTAACAGTGTCTGGTTTTCAGTTTTGGTTGAGTGAATGATTTAATGACTCACTCTCATTTAGACAGTCATCACATTTAGGGCTCAGGATTCCATTTGGGACATGGCCTAACTTGTTTGGTTCCTGATTGAATCAGTGTTTTGAATGAATCAATGATTTTGAAGGCTGTGCCCTCCGGAGGTCATATTTGTTGTCTGCGTACGCCATCGAGCCTGTCATTACACTGTTTTTAAAATGGTTGTTTTTCTGAAATGAAACAGCCTTAATAACATACGTCACTGACAAATGTGACCTCTGAAGGTTATAGCCTTCAAAATGAGACACAGCCATATAGACAGTCACTTGTTTTGTTCCTAAATTGATCAGTGTTTTTGAACTAACTGCTTGAGTGAATAATTCAATAACTCATAAAGACAAGGCTGAATTCGGAACAGCATACTAGCATACTGCTGTTACTATTTTTACCATATCTTCCTATGGAAGAAAAAGTGTGCTAGTGTGTGGAATGTGGCTGATTTGAGTGAATGATTCACTGACTTATTCCTGAAGACAGTCACTTGTTTCTTTTTTTCCTGTCTGAATTGAATAACAGTTTCCCTCCCGTTTGTTCAAAAGAACAAAATCGCTGCTTTCTGGTAAATTGCCCAAATATATCTTTAATAAAAATGGAGGTTGCTACAATAGCGGAAGCCACTGTGGCTCGGGTGACCAGATGAGATTGGCTGAAATTCGGGACGGGGGGGAGGGGGGGGGGGGGGGGGGGGGGGGGGGTTGTTTATGGGGGGAGTGAGATTTGTTGACCGGGGGGGTGTAGGCTGCTGTATCATGTACCGTTTGAACTGACGCGCTACAGCGACCTGTCACATTTCAAAGAGCCAAAACGTTATTAATTGTGTGAATCTCGTAAAAATATTGACAGAATCGGACAGCTGTGGATTTGTTCCATATCAAAAGTAACCTGTCTGTCTTGTCTGTCGGTGTAAGTGTCTTCTTTGTCCGCGATTTTTCACTGCGTGAGAAAATGGATGTGTGGCGTGAGAGTGTGTGAAAAGGGTCAATTGCGTGAGTCTCACGGCCAATGCGTGAGAGTTGGCAGCCCTGCTACAAAGCCTATATAATAAAAGATTTAATGAATTTCAAACCTTTTTTTTTCAAAGTTCAACAGTCTGTCATTAGTCTTTAGTCTGCTACTAAAAAACAGCGTGTTGTTGTTCCGGTACCCTACACGGTACACCAGTCATGTCAACGTAACGAATGAATGACATTTTGCTTATCAATGTATCTAAATTCGCGCCTACATCTTTCTAGAACTTCAAAAAAGAAACAGAAAATGAGCCGCCGGCAGGCGCCGACTCAACCTCCACGGACAGTTTTTAATATTTTATCAGACAATAACTAGGCTACTCAAGATTTTGCTTTAGTATAATTTTCGGGACAATTAGGGTCGGATTCGGGATTCGGGACAACAGCTCAGATTTCGGGACTGTCCCGAATTTTTCGGGACTCTGGTCACCCTAACTGTGGCTCTTTTTTCATATGTCATCATAAATTACTTGCGTCTCAGAGTGTGCTGAATAAATGCAATTTATTTTTATTCAGGTTATTCTGCGTTTGGAGGTGGATGCCTAGTGTATGGGAACTCAATTGTGTAAGATAGTTCTGGGAGGGAATGACCAAAACAACATTTGAGAAGCTATGTAAATTGGTCCGCTGGTTAGTACAGTTATCTAATCAAGTCTTGTGAGTTTTATGTTGCTCATCAAGGGTTTTATTCGGTAAATGTGTTTTTATCGTAGTTTATGCGCATGCCTTCTTATCGGATAAAAAAATTATCCACCTTAATTCAGCGCATACATTTGTACGCACATTTTTAGAATTTATGCGCATTTTAGTGTTTCCATTCAGTGTTTATTTATGTGATATCCCAAAATCTGCATAAAAATATGTGGATGGAAACATCTGACTACTGACATACCTGTCTGGAACATGCAGACACAGACAAACGGAGTGATACTGTGCTGTATATCGGGACTTTTAGAATGCCACTTCCAGTTATTCTCCAGTCTACCCCTATTGGTTAAGCTAGAAGTTGATACAGTGTTTACACTCTTCAGGAAGTCAACCTACAAATGGCTGTTGTCTTATGGTTTAGGAATTGCAGCGATACTTGATTCCTAAACAGTCTTACATTTTCTCATGCCAGCTATTCTTCAGTCAGATAACTGTTAGAGGGTGTTACATCAGTGGGAGCAAAAGGATGGATGTGCTACATTAGTTGGAGGAAGCAGATGGATGTGCACTTGCTTACATTTGGCAGCCAGCCTTTGCACAATACGATGTAGAAGCTGGTACTCAGATTGCATGTGCAGAAACATGAATATGTAGTCAATTTAAATGCTTAAATTTAGAATCAGAGCACATTTTAGCAGTTGCATTGAATCTGAGTGTGTCAGTTATAGCGGATGTATGCATTGTTCACTGTGAGGAAGGTTAAAGTTTTTTTTTTTCTTTACTATAAAAAAGAGAACTAATGTTGTATAGCTTTTTTGCTGCAATACTGTAACTCCAGCAACTCTAGCCTGTGCACCTCTTATAACCAACATAACTCCTGCCGGGAAGCCGTCTGTCTCAAATCATGCACCCGTCCTCTCCCCTATCTTTTGCCTACTGGGACTCCACCTTAGAAATGAATCGCCTTTCAGCTTTCACTTGATTGAGCTGCACAGACCACTGTGCGGCTGCCCGAGTTTACCTGCTCAAAACTACTAACGGGTGATTTGGCTTCCATTCTGAGAAAAAGAATGAATGGTTTTAGTTCAGTGGTTCTGTGACCACAGGGACCTTGTGAAATTAATTAAAAGAAAGCTCATCTTTTTTTTATTATTATTGTGCTCAATTGTAAAGGTGTTTCCTCAGGATAAAATTATTTAATTTCCCCTTTTCACCCTTTTAAATATTCTGTCTTGGTTAAACAAGTAGAATAAATTTGCCACCAAATGTGTTATGCCTATTTTCTGAAGCCATTTCAAGTTTTATAAGTTACTCTCGTTGATGTCTATATTAATCCTACAAATCAAACATCAACAGAATTCAAACCTTGATTCCCAGCTCACAAAGATTGTTTATTGAAACTAAACTGCAAAAAACGTCTCAGGTTATGACTGTAATCATGGTTCCCTTAAAAAAGAGAATGAGATGCTGCATCTGAGATAGCGACAATATGGGAACGATAATACAGTACTCCGCCGGACAAGTGCCTTTCTAGTATGAATAATGGTGAGCACAACTAAGACATGAGCACCTAGGACCCCAGTGTGGGATCCAAGTCTAGTTCGTAGAACCTCACAAATGTGTGCGGAGATGACCAGCCTGCCGCATCACACACATGTCTTGTATGGATACCTCTGACAAAAAGGCTTTTGAAGCTGTCATACTCCTAATCGAATGAGCTCTGACTGCCATAGGTGAAGGCTGTCCAGAAGCTTCATATGCAGGAGAGATACAGTAGCCTCGACTATCCACTTGCTCATTCTGTTTGGATGCTGGGGCCCCTTTTCTAGGTGACCCAAAGCACACAAACAATTGACCAGCCTTACACCACAGGGCAGCTCTATGAACTTAAGTATTCTCTAAGCATGATGGGGAAACCTACAGGGCCTGAAGGTCTCCTCTCTTCAGAGGCGATATCGCCATAAGAATAACAGTTTTTTATGTCAGAAATTTCTCTAGAAAGTTTTAATAGGCTCGAAAATCTATTAATCTGGGCCATTGAGAGGCCTTCCAAAACAACGGCCAAATCCTAGACCGGTTCCCTCGTGCAGCTTGCAGGCCTCAGCCTCAAAAGCACCATGGTGGATGTAGTAAAGTTAGCTGTTATGGGAAGAAGGAGGCGGGAACCAGCAAACATTCAAATAACTTTTAATAATCATAAAATAAACAAATACAAAACGAAAGTAAAGACGGCAGCCCCTCACGGACGATTGCCGCCACATATGAAAACAAAACATACATTTTATGCTTCCGCTCCTCCATGAGAGATCCTCACAGCGTTCCCCCATGGCCCTCTGCCTCGTCCTGCTCGCCAAAGAGGAAATGCGACACCAGCGCGTTTCCATCCAAAGGTGTATGGTAAAGCAGCAATGGCCACCAGAGTGGAGGGAGATAACCCTGTGGAGAACCAAACCTGCAGGAAATCGAACACTGTACCAACCATATAGTTAACTGGGTTCAGCTGGCGATTTCCGCACCATGAAGTGAAGACTTCCAAGAACAATACTCGGGCCGGCCAGAACGGGCTAATAACAACAGATGGACCCTTTACCAGTAGACTCTCTCCAGAACTCCCGGTAGCCTCAGCCTACAAATGCAGCTCAGCCACGTCTACACCATGGCATCCAGCTGAGGGAGAACGAAAGCGAACAGTGTGTCATTTCTTGAAATGCGAATCCGCCTGGCTGTACTCCCTCCAGAACAACTCCACCACCATGGGGTGGAGTCTCCATTAGAGGTCTTCACGGGTCCACTTGGATCCGAAAACCCGAGGTCTGACCTGAGACCCGAGCGGGTTCGGGTCCAAAACTCCGACGAGTGTCTCGGACACGGGTCGGGTTCGGTATCAGTGGCCTCGGGTCTCGGGTAATTTAAAATAAATATGCCTTTTCCAAATGGACCCGAGAAGACCCGAATTCTTTTAAACTATGTTGGGCATTTAACAAAATTGCAGCATTTAAAACAACTCTGACACCGTTCTCTCACATTTTTTCTAAGTTAGAGAGCGAATGCGCGCTTCTACGTGCAATGGGCTATAAGTATAAGCACGGTTGCCTCTGCATTATTTACTCAGTTGCTCGCTCCACATAAACCAACCCCTCCGTTTGCCAAGAAGAACTAGTGCGCCATCATGTGGATGGATGTTTGACTAAATGCAAGTATTTGAATTGTCGTCAAGCCAGGCCTGTCAATCAATTTTAAAAATACGCGACACTGTCAGAAAAGCACGGAGGCGATAACAGACATTGCGAAAAAGGTGAGGGAAAACAAATAAGTAGAACAGAAATATCCAGGGTGGTCATCTTTTAACAACGGGATTGTAGGCTAAATAACACAATTTTAGTAAAAGTCAATGACTGGGAGAATTTGATTGAAAATGTGTTATAGGCTACATTTGAAAAACAGCCATCGGTAAATTTTACCCTGTGGTGGTTCTAATCATCGTATGGTCCGGTAAATAACATTATGCCTCATTTTATAGGACGTAATTGGTTACAGTGATGTGTGATTGACATTTGAGCACTTCAGCGCGCTTACACTTGCGTGTCTATGTTAAGTGCATCTTTGAGAAACGCAGGGCTGCAGGCTGTGCACAATGTTTACGTTCGGGTCCAGTCGGGTTCCAAAGGAAATAGCGTCAGGTCGGGTCGGACTCGGGTCTAATTTTATCGGGTCTGTCTCGGGTCGGGTTTGTCTTTAATAAAAAATTATTTATGCACATCGGGTTCAGGTAAGTAGTGATTCGGGTTGATTCGGGTCGGGTACAGTTTTTAGGACCCGAGAAGACCTCTAGTCTCCATTCCCTGGGCCTCAGCACTTGCCTCGACAGGATGTCTGCTCCATGATTTTGGTGCCCAGGGATATAAACTTCTCTCAGGGAGAGCAGATTTCCCTGAGTCCACTGGAGGATCTGGTTTGCCAGTTTGTGAAGTGGACGCAACCGCAGTCCCCCCAGATGAAAATGGTTTCCTCCACAACCTCGACATCTCTGTTAGGAGATCAGGGAAAAAACAGCAGGCCCCCGATGTGGAGATTGTATTTAAGAAGACAGAAAACACTCGGACAAGCTTGCTTTTCAGACCTCTCAGCCAGCCAGTCAATATTCAGTTTGGCCACGGCATGAGTTACAGCGCCTCATAAGCAGGATAATTAGGTGGCGAGTCCTCAATATTCCTGCCTCAGTACTCAGCATATTCACCTCCTTGAAGCTGGATAGCTGAAGCACCGGGCCTTCACTCTGGGCAGAAAAAAACAGCAGATGTGCTTTGGATCTCTGAGAGAGGGTGCTGGATCTAGCTGGTGAGGACAGAAAAATGGCAGAGCCTATCTCCAACCCCTCCATTAGATCCATTTGCGATCCCCACAATCTCAGCCGCCACTATGCCTCGGCAGCAGGGCCTAAACCACGGGGAGTGCCTGGCAGGAGCGGAGTGTCCTCAGCAGTAGCTGCTCACAACGAGCAGTCAGCCCCCTTGAGAGCTGACCGTATATGCTCCTCTTCAGACAAACAAACCATAAATTGTGTGATATAGCGAGGGCAGGAATGAACACACTATTTAAAACCCTGTTTGCTCGTCATTTCTTTAATATATATTAAATCAGCGTTATAATATAAGTGTTCCCATAGCGTCAATATCTCCGGCACAGCATGAGTTGATAAGGAACAGCTTTTTCTAAATTTGTTCAGCAACTTGTTTCATTCTAAGGGTCAGGGGGAAGGTCATACATTTTTGCTGAAAAATACTTCACTATCATTAAGTGGGCCTCAGGGGAGAAAAAAATTAATGGTTACAAATATGACCCTTTAAGTTCCGCTCACTGCATAAATTAACTGAATCCCATTAGCATTGTCCATTACTGCCATTTCTGAGCATTTTAGCCACAGTTTGGCCACTCAGATGTCTGCTCTCTTTGTTTTTTGCTCAACATCATTTTAGGCAAGTAACCAAACTACACATTTTCATGAGATTTCTGAGAGCTATGGATACATATTGCACACAGTGCTCCTTAATTAAGATCAGGAATGTACAAAACTGAAGTTAACTTGTATGTAGGTTGAATGAAGGGCATAAAGAATTAAGGCTACTTCAGATTCCACAGCCACACTGATTGAATTTGTTTCTTAGGGAAATATGGATACTAAGTGCAGCACTTTAGTTAGGTCATAGTTATCATAGGTAAAACATTGATTATGAATAATCATGGGATCAGATGATTTGAAACAATTACAATCACACTAGTCATTGTTTACGCAAACAAATCAATTCAAATTTCATTACTTATCTCTACTTTTCAGAACAAATGGTAACACTTTAATTGAAAGGTGATGAAGTTACACATTACTATTACTTACAAGGCTATTGAAAGAGATGCTTCCAGATGTCATAGATCCTCTTCAAACTTTGACTTCAACTTTGTCATTAGGATACGTACCAAAAACTTTTAAGCTAAATGTCAGTTCAAATCTAGACTAAAATCACATCTATTTGACCTAGCATACACATAACACATTATATACTTCTATAATTCAATGTTAGGCTGCATAGATTAGGTCAGCCGGAACAGGGAACACTTCCCATAAATCCTGATGTACTTGTTACATAAGAAGGATGGCGTCTACTACGCTAATATTAGTCTCTCTGTTTATCCCGAGGTTTACCGTAGTCCGCCGGATCCAGGCCATCCGGATCTGATAAAGGACTTGCACCTGGACACGACAACAACGCAGTCCTGAAGTGTCAACTAGTCTCTCCCCTGTGAAGGCCTCCTTCCCTTCCCTTTACCTCTGTGCAGATAAAACGTTGTCCGGATAATTCACGTGGCTATGCGAAAGCGATAAAAAATTCTGTATTATAATTCTTTCAAGGCTTGTACCTTGGAACCTATTTCATGGTTTGCGTTCTCAAGTCACCAGGCACTGTTTTGTACAAATGAGCGGTCAGATCACATTTAAGGGTTTTCTGTTATCGGTGTCTATATTTTTAAAAGCGCTATATAAATGAAGGTGACTAGTCATAACAGTACATTATGCATAATTACAAGTAACTAAGCCTAAACCAAACCCTTACCCTAACTGTACTGTAACTCTATAGTAAGTAGATTGTAGTTCATTAATATTTCTCAGTACTTATTTGAGTAAGTATAATCTAACTGTCACCTTAAAATAAAGTGCAACCGAATAAACACATTTCTGTCATGACAACTCTTGGAGAGATTGACATGGTAATGGTGATGGATATGGCAATGTTAATGTATGGTCTTGGCGGAATAGATCTGCTACGCTGTTGCTGCTGCAGAGCAAATACAGAGACTTGCTACTGCCAATACATTCACAGACATTGCTGTGAGTGAGCATGTAAGATATGCTGCTGCTGCATATGTAACATACATGAATTAACCCCTGTAGCAGATCTATACAGGTGGATCTGGGGAAGGTGGAGGGTTTCTGAAGCACGCTGCAGGCTGCTAACAGCAACACTATTTGTATTTGTTTGAATGTTGAGCCGCAGCTCATTGGCCACTAATGGAACCGCAACCAATCAGATGCGCTATGTAGATGACGATGTGATCGTTACTAAATTAAGTTAATATAATATAATATATAAAAATCAAAAGATAACATTACAAAGATACAAAATTTTATGAGAAAAAAAGGTCTGAAAATGTTTTATAAAGACAATATTATGGACTCTTGATTTGATTTCTATGCGTTTTATTAGAGGTTGAATTCAAATAAAATACTGCCAAATGACCCATACTACTTCTGAATAGGATGTCTACTTCATTAATTGTATGAAAATTATGGAAATACATGGTTCAGATCACTTAAAACATATATGAAAATGGAGGCGCCCTAATATGGGCCGGGTTTCCCGATAACGATGCATCTTAGCTCTTAAGAGCGCTCTCTACGTGCAAGTTTACGAACGCTCGCCGCAATTCCACACGCGTTTCCCAAAAATGCACTTAACATGAACACGCGAGAACGCGTTCTACGTGCTACTTAAGCGTCGCTGTCCATTCGCGAAGTCCTGAAATAACCTTATATGGAATCGGATTCTGAACGTTTAACCTAAAAATCGTCATTTGCTGTGGATTATAAATCAAGACAAGTCTATATAAAGCACATATACAGGCGGAGGCACTGACAAATGGCTGAAAAAAACAAAAAAAAACAAGAGAAGATACCTTTCAAAAAGATAAATTGAATGTCCTTTTAGAGGAGATAGAGCGAAACACATATTTTATTTTTAACAGATTTAAATGACACCATACAAATAAGGAAAAACAAAACATCTGGAAGGACATTGCAAACTAACTGCACCCAGGGGTGTTCAAAGATCAGGGAGGTCCGCAAGAAATGGACTGGTTTTCGTGCACGTCAGCAAGTCATTGACAGATTTTTTTTTAATTCATCCCTATTTTGCCCAGTCTTTAAAGCATATTTCCCACATTACTTCTTTTATGATTTTTTTTGTTCATTCATTTAATTTAGATGTGTATTTCTATCTTTTTCTTCCCTTTTTAATTATTTCATTTATAAATTCATGTAAACAAAAAACGAGTACAATAAAGTGTACAATAAAGTACAATCAAAACATTATTATATTACTCGTGTTGCAGTGTGTTAAATCTAGATAAAAGTGTAATCTGCCGGTTGTCTTGCAGGTGTCCTCATAAATCTGTCTCCTTAAGATGCACTTGGGGATGTATGATTACTCCAGAGCACTCGTAGTTCTACGAAGATTTTCAAGTGCTACTTAAGCTACGATGCTTTTGGGAAACAGACCATAATATTAAGATCAGTCGTACGATCGTTTTTACGATCAACTTAGGCTTACGATGCTTTTGGGAAACGCAGCCATGGTCAGTAAGGAAGCTTGGCTGTCCATCTAGGGAAAAAGTTTGGTACTGCGCCCAAATAAAATCTTACTGAAAGCTAATTTTTTTGAGATATCAACCTTAAATTTGGATCACAACTTGTTCAGAAATCTGGCTTTCATTTTCTTGCAGTTTTAGATAAAAAAAAAAGTTTGGATAGTGATTTTCATACCGTATACGAAAAAACGGTTAAAGCTTATTGCCTAATAACACTCCAGTGGTTGAACCTTACCCGTATATATAACTTGCAGCATCATTATGCGCATTGCTTGACTGTAAGCTATTCCTTTGAAATAATTTAAATATTTTTTGAGCTAAAAGATTGCCTATAATGCTCTTTAGAAATGTTTTGGGTTCAGTACCAGACAAGGTATATGGACAGCATCTGTGGCATAATATTGATTATCAACCCCACACACCACCACACACACACACACACACACACACACACACACACACACACACACACACATGCATGGCAAGTTTATTTACATAGAAGGAATTAAATAATCAAAATAAGAAACAGTTTTGAATAAAAAGGAAATAAAATAGTACAAACAGGGCAAACAGTCGGACGAACAGTGGCACAGTGCTCGTTCATTAAATGCACAGCTAAACGGATATGTTTTGAGACTGGATTTGAATGTGACTACTGTAGGAGCACATCTGATCTCTTCTGGAAGCTGGTTCCAGCTGTGGCTGGCATAATAACTATAAGCAGACTCTCCTTGCTTTGAGTGATCCCTGTAATGTTATCGATCCAAGTGTGATGATATGCATACTGAATGGGGATTGGTTGTTTACTCTTTGTATGGGAGTCAGTTGATATCCAGTAAAGACTGAAGTTAGACGCAAACGTGTGTGCTCTTGATTTCTTGGTACGACACTATTTTGAGTTAGCCTGGTTCTACCAGACTCTCGTACATTTCATTTGTACAGAGAGTCTGGCACCGCTCCAAGCGCTTGACAAGCGTTAACTTCCTTGTAGGCGGGTATTCTATTGAAGTCTAAAACTATTGGATCTGCCCAGAGTCACTCTATCTGCCATAACCAATCGCTAACGTTTGGTCGTGACATATGTCTTTTCCCGAACCCCGTGGGAGGATGGCCATAAACACAAAACTAAGCAAAGATTGTTCTTGCCCCGGCTTTAAAGGTGCCCTATAATGTGAAATTGAATTTATGTTGGCATAGTTAAATAACAAGAGTTCAGTTCATGGACATGACATACAGTGAGTTTCAAACACCATTGTTTTCTCCTTCTTATTTAAATCTCGTTTTTAAAAAACACCCCTGAAAAACAGGCGAATCTCCACATAATACCGACAGTGACGCAACAGTCGGGGATCACGCCTCCAAAGATTTGCATATCCCACCCCTCAATGACAAGCACTGCACAGCCGAGTCATCAGAGCAAGCGAGGATCAGAGAGAAAATGGCAGATCATGGAAATAAATGCTATGTTCCAGGCTGTGCAGGGGATGTGAGGACTTTTCATACCCTTCCCACAGAAAAGAAATGTCAACAGGCGTGGTTGATGTTTATATATAATCGGATACCGCAACAGTTTAATTCGAAGTTGTTAGTTTGCTCTGCCCATTTCACCACGGACTTATTTTAGAACCTTGGACAATATCAAGCTTCTCTCAGCGTCTCAAACTGAAGAAGGGGGTAATTCCAACTATATTCCCGCAACCGGTAAGTAGTGATTTTATTAACGATAATTTACACTGTGTTAGACCCAGCGCAAGATCCTAGTACAGTAATAGCAAACTCCAAGTAACGAGCATAGCTGCTACATAACTAACGTTAAATAGGCTAATTCTCAGTGAATAAACTATACAGAAAGCGATCAAAGAACAATCCACACAGCGCGAGTTTATCACTGCACAACGAAGCTCTTACTGTATGTCATCATTTGCATTAGTGAAAGCATGAGAGAGAGAAACTGCGTTGTCTCGCGATCAACAAACTGTCATCTGCTTTTGCTCAATGCTCATCACAGCAACATTTTATGTGATGGGAATAGATCTAAATACTTTAAAAACATCTCACGATTCGTTAATCTCGATAGCTGTAATAGTTAAAACGTATTTAACAGCAGTAGTGAAAGTATTCGAGAGAGTTTCACGTGTCTCATTTCATATGCAAGCAGGTCAGCCAATCACAGCAGTGGCCTGTTCTCACAGCAGACACGCCCCTTCAAACAGAGTGTTCAAATCAGAGACTAAAATCAGGCTAGGAAAAATGCCTTTTATTTCTAAAGTATGACTATTTTTGATCTAAAAAACATACTAACATTATAAGGGCAACCCAGAAAACATTATTAAATAATTAAAAAAAACATTATAGGGCACCTTTAACTTCTTGATATTCGGCAGCGTTGCCACAACGGACCGAATGGCTTCACTCGCATCTTTCTCCTCTGCCATTACTGAACTACAACACAAAATAACGCACGAGTCGACATCAACGTCATCGTTCTCAGCCACTCCCTCTGTTCGCTGATTCGCCCGGTAAAAAATTTGATTTCTGGAAACCGAAGTCTACAGCAGAATCCTAGACATAGTACTGAAGGAAAATGTAATTGAGCAGAAGTGCGTAGGAGGGCGAAGCCAGGCTAATATTAGGCTTGTTTGAGATGAGCAAAATCTGTGCAGAACCGATCACCGGTGATCAGCGCGTAATGCATGCCGGTTAGAAATGTGTCCGAGAGCGGTCCGCCTTGCTCTGATGTCATGCTGACGCGTGTCAAAAAGCTCTCGCGAGCGCAAGCCGCACGAGTCGGATTCTGCAGTCGTGCGCAGTTGCTCTCCACCGACTGCGCTGATCAAAAGCATGATGGGAAACGACTTGCTGACGACACAGCTTAATGCTCATTGGTTTAAACAACCGTGATGTACTGTTCTCTATTAAAATGTTTGATTTTAAAACTCGGATATCATGTTTTATGTGTATAGGTTATGTGTGAATATTCCCAAACTCTCGGGCAGTGCGATCTCTGGGTTATGCAATGTCATTTTATTATTATATATAAAAAAACACACATAGCTTATGTCTGTATTAAAGAAAAAATGATTGATAAACACTTATTTGGAATGGAATTCAATAACAAGTACTTTGGGTGTCTTGTTCATTATATTTATTTTCATATAAAAGCAACAGAACTTAAATTACATCCAGTTTATTAGCAACACTGTGCAAGAGCGTGAATCCCGTGAATCCCGCGATATCCATCATTGATCTCACAGGTGTCTGATCCACTGCGAGAAGCGAGAACTGTCCGTCTTGCCTGCGCTTTTTTCACTCCTCCCCTCACTGCAGCCGCCTACTCTCGCCTACATTTCAGGCGAGGCGAGGCGCATCTCAAACAAGCCTTTTGAGTGCCTTCACAAGAACTTCACTATTCACTTGTATGTCATCTTCACCAGCATTATTAGTTCAGTTGTATCACCTGTTTAGTTCATCATCTGTATAACCTGTGTTCTGTTAATCAGTGTCATCTGTGTTTGTATTTGTTCCGTCTGTTCAGTCAGTCTTGGTCCGATCTCTGTTATATTTAATGTGTGTTGCTGCCTGTTCTGCTGTCCTGTGTTTAATAACATTAAACCGTAATTTTGGAAAATATCCCCGTCTCCGTCTTTCTTCCTGCAACCACCCGTGACACTAGGCCATTGAGCGATTTAAATACCAGTAATAATACTTTGAAATCAATCCTAAATGTCACTGGGAGCCAGTGTAAAGACCTGAGGACTGGTATTATATGTTCATGTTTTCTGGTTCTGCTCAGAATCCCGGCAGCAGCGTTCTGTATGAGCTGCAACTGTCTTATGGTCTTTTTGGGAAGGCCAGTGAGGAGTCCATTACAATAATCCACCCTGCTGGTGATGAAAGCATGAACAAGTTTTTCTAAGTCTTGTCTGGAAACAAAGCATCTAATTCTTGCAATATTTTTTAGATGACAGTATACTGATTTAGTTATTGCTTTGACATGACTTCTGAAACTAAGGTCTGACTCCACAATCACACCAAGATTCCTGACTTGAATTTTAGTTGTTTGTTATAGAGTGAAGGTATGCGTTCACCTTGAGAACTTCATCTTTGTTTCCAAACGCAATGACTTTAGTTGTGTCTTTGTTTAACTGAAGAAAGTTTAGGCACATGCAACTGTTCACTTCATCAATGCACTGGCACAGGGAGTCAATGGGGATGTAATCGTTAGGTGATAGGGCTAAGTAGATCTGTAATAGATCTGTCATATGCATAGCTGTGGTAAGAGATTTGTTTTTTTTCATTAATTGGCTCAGTGGGAGAATGTACAGGTTGAACAGGAGTGGCGCAAGAATTGAGCCTTGAGGGACGCGGCATGTCATGGATGTCCATTCAGACTTATGGTCTCCTATACTCACATAATAACCTCTGCATCCTAAGTATGACCTGAACCATTTAAGGACTATCTCAGATACCCTGACCCAGTTTTCCAGCCTGTCAAGAAGTATGTTGTGATCGACAGTGTCAAATGCAGCACTGAGGTCGAATAGTACCAGCACTGATAATTTGCCTGTATCAGTATCTAAGCGAATATCGTTTATTATCTTTATGAGCGCTGTCTGTGTGCTGTGATGTGGTCGGAAATCAGATTGAAAATTGTCAAAGTATCCATTTGAGCTTAAGAATTTGTTCAGCTGATTGAAGGCAATTTTTTCAATGATCTTGCCTTGAAAGGAAGATTTGAGATCAGTCTGTAGTTGCTTAATATGGTCTTATCCACATTGCTCTTTTTTAGGAGGGGCTTAACAACTGCAGTTTTCAGGGAGTTTGGAAAACTCCCAGAGAGAAGTGAGGCATTTACCACTTTTAGGAGATCTGCTTCTAAGCTGTTTAACACACTTTTGAAAAAAATATGTGGGAAGTGTGTCAAGGGCGCAGGTTGATGTTTTAAGGTCCTCTACGGTTTCTTCCAAAATGTTGCCATCAATTTCTTTGAAATCAGACATAGTAACTACTTTTTGAGGTTGTGGTGTGATCTGTCTGACCCCAGCGCAACTCAAGGATGAGCTGATCACCTATCTGAAATTATTGATTTTCTCAGAGATGGAAGCAAACTCACTGCATTTGCTGTCTGAGAGCATTTCACTGGGAATGTGGCTTAGGGTTGTCAGATAATCTACAGTAGCAAAAATAGTGTGTGTGTTGTTTAAGTTCCTGTTTATAATATTTGAGAAGAAAGTCTGTCTAGTTTTGCCTAGTTCCATATTGAAAGTACAAATGCTGTATTTATAGATGTGTGGACTACAAGTGTTGTCTTCCGCCACATGCTCTCAGCTTTTCTGCATTGTCTTTTCATATTTTGCACTGCTGTTGAGTTTCTCCAAGGTACTCACAAAACTTTCACTCTTGTTGTTTTTTTTTTTAAAGCAAAAATCACCGAATATGGGGTCACTACATAAAATACACTCTGTTTAAAAGCCACAAAACATATTGTTATCACAAAGATTTGCTTAATGGCTTTGTATGAAATTTGTTTTCACAAAGTAAAGTATTATGTTGTAAATGCGTACAAAGAAGGTTATCCACCTTATAGGTATTCTCACTTAAAGGGTACCTATTATGGAATTTTGAAAATTACCTTTCATGTAGTGTGTAACATAGATCTAAGTGAACTAAAACATCCTGCAAAGTTGTAAATATGAAAGTTCACCGTATACAAAGTTATTTTCTCTCAAAAGTAAGAGTCGCTGATTAGGGTTGCAGCGGTGAGGAAAATTTCCCACCGGTTAATCGACGTGTGACAACACCGGTAATCCCGGTGTCACCGTGGGGGGCGGGGCGGGGGGGTTAAATAGCTTTTAAATGCGTGCGCGTTTAGGCTACTTTCACTTTCGAAAAAAGCGTCAATTGTCAATTCAGCGTCAATTGCTTGAATGGACCAAAAAAAAAAAAAAACTCGCTGATAATAAAACTTTATTTATAGACAGAACTTTTATTAGCATAACGAATGAATAAAAATAACCCCATGCGCTGAAAAAAGTGAAAATCGGCAAACTGTGGGCCCAAACAAATAAGAACCATAAAACGTTTTTTAACTAATAAGAAAAAATAGGCCTAAATAAATTACACAAAGTTTAAATAAGATAAAACCAAATAAATAAGAGACGAATATAAAATAAAAACTTCAAAAAGGACCTTAGCCTATATAAATGACAGCACTCTAAAAAACACTATAAATTGTCATTTATTAACATTGCTTGCAGTCTAGTAGAGTCAAAGAACATGACAGGTGAGACAAAGACAGACTTGCAGTCAAGAACATGTAGACTGAGTAAAAACTATTGCGAAATGACGGCGTTTCCATTAGGCTAACCGATGTTATGCGACTAAAACGTCCTTTTTTTCCTCTCGCGAAAAGTCATTCTAAAAATCATGGCAACGGAGGTTTATAGCCTATATCACAGCCACCCCACTAGACAAGACATTACTAGTAGGCTATTATTAATAATGGAAGGAGACGTGGTGTGTTATCCAATAATTAATGGCAGGGCTGCGAACGGCATATAGCCAGGAGTTTCTGGGTGTTTCTCCCTCATTTCTGCTCCGATGTCTTGATTTTGGCATTTCTTTGAGGTTTAGGTAGGCTATTCCTGTAATTATTGTTTCTTTTTTATGAATTTAATAAATAATTCTCGTATTCTGTCCAAACGGTCATAGGCCTACTTTTGTGTCCATTCGTTTTTCCTTTTTTAACCCGTAATTTTGCAAAACAAAAAATGAACGGTTGTTGTATTTGCAAAGTTGAACACCAAAATTTAAATTAGAACTGTACACACCAAATGCTGCGCAAAATATATATATGTATATATAGCCTAGCCTATATTAACGGATTTTCGGATTTTTGTTTACGACTTTTACCCCTTTATTAAACATTTAAAATATTCACAAATTAATATGATTTTTTTTAGATTTGACTGGTTTTCTAAGGCCAAATTAGAACCTGGAAATGATATTTTTCCCGCAGTGCTGAATGAGAAGAGCCATATAGGCTATAGCCTATGGCTCTTCTCATTCAGCACTGCGGGAAAAATATAGGCCTATGTCTCTGGAACCACAGCATAGGCTACAGAAAGGTGATTTATAGGCTAATAATAAATGTGTCTGAAAAAATAACGAGGCATTTTAATTGTTTATTAATAAACTAGTGTTTAATAAACTAGTGTTCTAAACAGGGTCGGTTAAACATATCTCCATCTCCGCTGTAACGGATGCATCTTTCTAGAGAGAAATGCATCTTTCATTCGGATTAGCCTACATCATCAGAAGGTATTAGCTTTCGATTCGAATTTGTTCGTTTTAAAGCGGACATTTCAAGCTTTAGCCTAGGCTAGATATTTTGTTTCAGTTCTCACGCTCCAGTTCACGGAGACCTTGAAACCGCGCCTGATTGTTTTATTTTATTTTACAAAAGCACAACGTTGTCTTGTTATTTTGAGATTAGACAAATAAAAGTAGTTGCGAATAATATATTATTATTTTCTGTATGGCCAGAAATGATAGAGTATTTTAAGTTGTTTCCATGTTGATAGGAAAATGCAAGTGTTCACGCCCGAGCCTCCCTACCATGCAGTGCACGCTGCACACTCCGCATAGCAATATACGTTCTTTGGTAGGCCTATAGCCTAAACACTTGGATATGCGTACAAATCTTGTGTTTATGCGTACAAATCTTGTGTTTATTAACACAATAAACACAAATAGCAAAAACGAATATCCTACTTTAAAAAAGTCAAGACATCGCGGTGTCACGGTGGGAAAGTGATGTCACCGGTGATGGGGCTAAAAACCGGTAACACCGTCAACACCGTCTATCGCGGCAAGCCTATCGCTGATATGAATCGATAGACGAACGATGCTTTTTCTCTAACTTTATGACGTCACCTATGCAAGTTATTTGAATAAGATACGCCCACTCATTGCGCGCGCCGCAGACACCAGTGAAACTTGACAACATCATGTCGACGAGACGCTGTTCTGAAGTGCGAATCAAAAGCGAACTTTTTTTTTCACTGCCCAGGGACGAGCAAGTGAAGAATCAGTGGCTAGAGTTTATATTTACAACTAGGGCTGTCACTTTTGAGAAAAATCACATTCGAACGGATATCGAATATCAAGCAATATATTCGAATATATTCGAATATCTACGAGTAAAATGTAAAAGTTAATGAACAACCTCGATCCATCAGGAAACGCCATATATGGTCGCTGTCGCTGAATATAACTGTCCTTCATGAAGAGTTTTTATTTTGCGTGAAGAAGCCGTTCGCCGGAGATGTGTTAAAAGATAGCGGAGTACATTCATGATTCATGATACACACATTCATACCAGTATAATAATCCTCCTGGCGCCGGGTCTGGGTGAGTAATTTACTCTCTTACCTTTGTTCTTTGACACTTTAAGACCAGCCGTTGCTGAAGGAGACGCGATCTGACCACACAGAGATGGATCTGACACGCGGCCCATTTTCTCGCAAATCTCTACGTTCATTTAAGGCTTTATTTAAATAATTTAAGACTGCTCTTACATTCATTTGACATAATTTGTGTGTTATGGTTTGTTCAAGCCCGAAAGAGAACTCGAAACCGAACAGTTTATTTATATTCGATTTCGAATATTTCACGTCATATTCGAATGCATATTCGAATATCGAATAAAAAGTGACAGCCCTATTTACAACTGTACCCGAACCTTGTGCTGTGTTCGCATCATTTTAATGACGATTCCTTTACAAACATAAAGGCTTTCAAGTGTGGATTCGCGAGTCGGTTGATATAGCCTACTGAAGGTTCAGTACCAGTTTTATTTAGATCGGCTTCCTCCTCCGAATCACAACCTGTAAGTAATATTAATAATTGTTGCTTTTATGGGTTTTGTAGCATGCTCAATAAGTATGTGTGTGTTGTGTAAGTTACACTCAGCGCAGCTTCTAGGTCTAACTTAGGTCTCTAGGCGAGCTTCTAGGTTCAGATTTCACATCTGTAATATGTGAAATGTTTGTCGTTGTTATTGGAGTTGTCATAAAGAATAGAGCGTATTGTAGTACTGCAGTGCTTTATCAATATGTGTATGCATTGGGCTAACGCAAACAATAACTGACTGGGTCTGACCAATCACCGTTATTAGCGTCACGCAAAGGAGGGGTTTGGAAAAACGAGTCGTTAAACGAATCATTAGTGAGTCGGTGAGCAAATCAGGTAAAAATAAATGCATATTATAAGACAACAAAAGTGTTTTTTGTCATTGCATGCATGTAAAACTGTTGTTGGGGACTCCCAGAACAATATTAGGAACATTTTAAATGCCATAATAGGTGCCCTTTAATGAAATCATCAAACAACTTTATATTTCAAGAAATAACCAGGTTTTTACTTAATTTGTGTAAGTGGAAAAACACAGGATTCACATTTAAACTGAGGGGCAAATTATTTTCTTTGGTGCCCAATATTATGCCTACAGTGCTGTTGATGGAGCTTAACTTGTTTTGAACCCAGAACATTTCTTTAACTCAGATAGACAGGAAAAAACATTACTGACTATTGCCTTTCATGCTAAACTGATTACAGTACACCTCTGGAAAACACAGCTATTGCTGTGTATTGCCCATAATGCTCTGAGTAACAAAGCTTACCTGTCTAAGAACAACTACATAATTTCATTCTGGGGATTTTAAACATCAAAGTAAGTGAAAGTTTTCTGAACACGAATGCATAAAAAACACTGAAGTATTGGTGTGCTAAGTCTTAGTGAGCTGTTTATGTCACAGAGCTTTAGCCTGAAGGTTCTTTTAATAGTTACCAGCATTTGGCCAGTTAAAATAGGTGTTACATCAACACGCACGCTGTAGTTCCCAACATAAACTAAAACAATGTGACTTATGCCTTGTTGATCACATTCACTTTGTGTCCCCACACCCTCCGAACCCTCAAATGTTTGCCACTGTGTCAGCATGGTAATGAGTGTGTACTGTAGCTCAGAGCAGTGATTTTGAGTGGTTAGTGTTTATGTGTGGATGTGAGCTTTGCTAATAGGCAGGTTTGTTTTGTCTGTTGACTGTAATACAGAAAGAGAGTGCACTTCTCACTATTCTGTAAAACGTGTTTACCTTTTAAATGGTGGTCATTCAAAGTACAGGGTGATTGACCAAAGGAAAAGTTCAGAACACTGAGGGTTTGTTTGTGGCATTTATGAAGCGCTTTTCAATCCCTATAGAGTTATTATGGCTGGAGTTTGGGGAATTGGGGACTCATAAAGTCTGAAAATCATAGATGTAATTTATGAAAGCGCAGATAATGGTGCTCTCTCAGTAATAATACACAAATCAAACTGCCAGCTGTGTTCATTGAAATGTTATGGACACACACACACACACACACACACACACACACACACACACACACACACACACACACACACACACACACACACACGCATAACAATCTCCTCCATCTCAGCAGCAGTCTCCCCACCAACTTTAGATTGAAAATGTGCCATCATTTCATTCTTGTTGGATGCGAAAGGTCATCACTCTGATTCGCTGCATGTTTCAAGATGTTTTTCATTTCCTAGCCCATTCCTCACTCCTCAGCAGCTCTTTCCAAAATGGTTGTCGTTATGACTCACCTCTGTTTTGGTGGTATTGCCATGTTAGAGTTTCACCTCTTTTAAAAGCACAAAACCAAGAAGCAATATAATTCGAAAAGCGATATTGAATTCAGATCTGCTGAGAATAAAAGAATGTCTCACACAGACGTTTCTCAAGGTTAGTCTGTGTCTGCTTCACTACG